>JABTTQ020000017.1:0-246482 GCA_016081115.2 Rehmannia glutinosa | reverse complement strand
GAAGTTATTGTATTGCTGAGTCCGTCAGATATCCATTTTGGTTCTCAATATCACTCTAGAACCCAGAGGTGGATGTTGTATTACAACCCAAGCCAAAGAAACTGGACAAAACCGGCCACAAAGTCCCAGAGAACTACAAATCAATGGTACTTAACACGCCTCGCACACACAAGGAAAAGAAGGAGCGCGCAATTTTCTCACAAAAAGGTTAAGATTAGTTTTGATTATCTTACCTTAACGGTCCGCAGAGTTAAACAGAAAAGTGCATCAGGAACGCCAAGATGGATATGGGGTATCGGGCTACGCGAATGGGCCTCGAAATAAATGTGGTCAGCCAAAACCAACATTTCTACACCTTTGCCCAACACCAGCCCTCGTCTCGTAGTCCAGGATTTCATCATCACCGCTGCCACACCGGCAAAATACACAAAGTCAAGACAGAAATTATAGCAAACACAAAAAGTAAGCTATATCAAACGAACATAAACAATAACTGTCACACGAATCAAATTTCAAAGCTTTATAAGACCTAAACTTTCAACTCGGTAAACACTTTGTTCCATATCACAGTAATTAAATTCAATGAATTTTTTTCAAGATAAACTATACTTTTTAGCAACACATCACGAATGTAAAGGAATCTAACATCAATGCTGTGTTTGGGCTATCATCATGAAAATCGGATTCTTCACCTTCACCTTCAAGAACACATTTATTGACTATCCAAAATACTACTACTTCACCTTCGATAAGACTAATTTCTCGCAACAAACCTTTCAAAGATAAATTTCTTTTCAGCTGCTTCTCTCTGAAGTATAAACAACATACTCGATTCAAAAGAGAGATAGCAAAGCAACAATATGTTGTAAATCGAGATTTCCAACTTATGCAAGATCCACACAGAGTAAACACATGTTAGCGGAGTAGATTTTCTATCGTCTCTATCATTAGCAGATAATTAGAATCCACGAATCCTTCAATTTAACACCATTTTCGGGACTTGGAAAATTTCAAACCAAGATTGATCAGGAATAACTCTTAAATACCCAAGCAACCACTTAACAGCCTTCCCAACGTGCGGATCGAGATATATCTACTCAAACAACTCATGAATATGCAATTTATCGTGCCCTAAAATTAACCATCAAATACATCATAGATCCAATAGCATTAGAATAAGTGCACTTTTTTCATGCATTCAATATCATACTAGGTTTACGGGAGATTGTTATTTACCTAAGCACAAAATGACCAAAGAAGAGTGAACATTAATAGGTTTTGAATTTAACATAGAAAATTTACTCAAAATCTTCTCAATATAAGAAACCCGATTTAGAAAAATTACGCATTTTTTTCTATCTCTCACAATGTTCATGCCAAGAATTCTTTTTGTATCTGCAAATATTTCATGTCAAATTTGGCACTCATACAATTTTGGATATGTTCCAATAATTTTATGCAAACTAACCAACAACATGTCATCCACATAGATCAACAAGAAAATAGGAACATTAGCGCAAGGTACTTTTAAAATACAAACAATGCATAAAGAGCTTTCTTAAATTTTAAAGAAAGCATGCACTCATCAAACATTTTGTTCCACGCCCATTATAGATTATTTCATCCGTTACTGCAAAAAGTTAGCTTTGATATCCATTTATTTTAATTCCCAATTAAATCGGCACATAAAGCAAGCATAATTGACGGTAGTGAATTTCACAAAAAGAGCAAAAATTTGTATAATCAATCCCCTATTTTTGAGTAAATCTTTAGCCACTAACCTAGCTTTAAATCTAACAGATTCACATTCATTCTTGACCTTAAAACAACCACTTAGTCCACAATGTAACAATTTTCGTGTTTAGGCACAAGAATCCGGATTGTTAACATGCAAAGAGTTCATTTCCTCATTCATAGCATTTAACCACTTTCAACAGAATTTGCGATTTCAAAGCATCATCACAGGACTTGGCTCAAAATTATCAGATTCAAACATGCTTAAAAGCATGTTAAGTCATATGAAAATCATCAAACTTAAGTGGTTGCCTAGTATTCTTTCTAGTTCCATCTCTAGCAAGTTGATAATCACCAAATTATCATTTTCAGGCATATTTTCAACTTCATGATTTTCAACATATTAATCATGCACATTAGCATTTTCGATTTCACAGAAAATCGTGCTCATTTACAGCTTCATCATGCAAGTTTTTGATTCACCTAAATGACTCAAACCAGCAATTGCTCCACCTTATTGAAGTCCAGCTGACTCACGATAATCTAGGGGGCATAGATTATCTCCATCTTTTAATTTAGCCTCTTTTAAAATCGAATGCTCAAACACAATAAAGGTGCAGAATAAACAACACACATCGATTTAAAGAGTTCAACCCACTGGGCCTAATCCTCTACCACCCCAAGATATCCGGGATGGATTTCAAAAAGAAAAGAATTTTATTAATTACCAAAATTAATACAAATTCAACTTACAACACCTTTTAAAGAAGACCACACTCTTCTTCAACACCACTCAGATTACCCACAATCTCTTCTTGAAGATTACCACAATCTTCAACGCACCTTGTGAACATTATCACAATCTTCAACCTTGAAGAATACCAAATTCTTCAACACCTCAATAAGAAGATCACCACAATCTTCTTCACCTATCACCTAGATCATCCAGTGTGTTCTTACCACGAGCACTCACAATGATATCTTGTGTTTGAATGATAACCAAAAAATCAAGATTACAACTCGATAATGAATAATACAATTTGAGTGCAAAGTGTAATCAAGAATATGACATCAAAGATGTGAAAGTGATAAGCTAGGCAAATTTACAACAAGAATAATAACAATGAAAGACCAAGAATTTGCTTGTCAAAGTGTAATCAAGAATAACAATTTTAACCCTTTTAAGAAAAAAAAAAAACAAGCAAATATCATTACTACAAATGAGTTTTACAAAAGTTCATCAAAATACAAGCAACATAAATGAAAATGCTAGAAAGTAAAGGGGTGGGGGACATCATTCATCATCCGGAAAGCAAGTTCCGGAATGAGATCTTTTGATAAATTTCTTCAATTTGCCGATTGACTTTTTCAAGCTTAGAATTTTCCTTTTTCACAACCGAGCTCTTTTCTAAGAGAGGCAACATCTCTAAATGTTTCTTCCACTTTGACCATTCTCTTTTGAGATTTAGATCTTCAACGTCCGACTCGTCTTTTATCTCCTTCCTCTCTAATTTCTTGTTCATTTCCCATTCTCTTCTTCATTTTCTCTTCATTCCCCACATTCTCTTCTTCATCTCTTTGTTCAAACTTCGCTTCTTCCAATATTTTCAACCTCATTGTCATTAAAGAAATCATCCTTTGGTTTGTTGTTGATGTCGGCACGTCCCCTAGCGCTTTGGTAGGAACGTGGTAAATGTCACGATTCTTTACCATTTGTAGGATGTTGTCATTATCAAAATAATTGTGACGAATTTGAGTATTCATTTCATTTTCCAGGTATCCCGATAAATATAGAGGCAAATCAAATTACCCAAGGTATATTTTTCTTGGTAAGCTTTCTAGATTCCAACAAGCAATACACAAAGATTGCCCGTAAATTTACTCTTTCTCCTTGAACAATCTTATAGGTGAGAAAGAGTTCGAGATTACACTTGGAAGTTTTTACTTTGCTTTCCACAAATACAATAGGAGCAAATGATAGATATAATCCGATAATTTGGCGGCATTGCAGTATGTCACTTAGGATATACTCCTAAAAGGTTTTCACATCATCTTAGTGAAACACCTAAATGTTATCATCCTAATGAGCGCAATCCACATTGACCACTCCATCATTTGGCATGTTAAAGTGATTACAACATCGCCAATGTCCATGAAAAATGCCTACCATTAAAAAGTGAAGTTCCAACGGATTATCTAATTTGTGGCATCAACAATCCACATATTTGCATAAAAAGTCTTATAAGCTCGCCATCATAATGCAAACACGGATTATCCCAAAGTGAAACCCATCATTGAATTTCAAAATAAGCTCTAATATCAGGAAATTCATCATGAAATGCTTGAAAACGAATCCATACGAGTGCACGCAATTTTCTTATTATTCAATCCAATATTCTCATAATGTTCCTCCGCATAGTTTATTTAAAAATCGAAATCTATTAGCAATTGACTCGGAGGCTCGTGAGGGAGATAACTACTAGAGTCCCAATGAATGCTTTCGATTTTAGAAACCTCGGCTCTTAATTAGACAATCCTCTTCCGTAAGCGATTTTGATAGTCTCCTCGTAGAATATCATCTTGTTGGGGATTGGAAGAAGATTCTCCCTTTGCCTCCAGGGTAATTTTTCTATTCCCACAGTTTTCCAAAATTCTATTTTTCACCCCAAAAGTTTTAAAACTTTGCAAAAGATATAGTCTTGGATCAAGTCCAACAAATATGGGTTTTAAAAACATATATTCGAGAAAATCGAAACTTAACAAGTAGTGCCCTTTTTAAAGAAAATATTTGCAAAAATCATTTAGGGGCAACTTAACGGTTAAAAATGAAATATCTTGAAAGATATGTGCATAAGCATAATATCGGGTTTAAAGAAAAAATACGAGTAAAACGTGCCTCGATAGTTTAAGAAACTTGATGACGTAATAGCCAATGAATATGTATCCTACACAATTCTTAGACAAAATTTGCATAGAAACACAAGTGTAGGCAAGTAATAGGAGATATCAAAAGAGCTTATCTTTATAAGATTTCATAAGAGATAATAAGCCACATAAGTCAATTAAATGCTCAAAAGTTTTGAGAATCATGCAAGGTCTTTTAAAAAATTTGAAACTCACAAATATATAAAGGACCCTACATTGAAAATAAATACTTGAAGACTCATTTTGCAATTAAGACACAATTAAAAAATGCATAGAATTAAGATAAAATGCATATATGAATAGGGAGATACGGTTTACCAATTACGCCGTTTCCATGGGTTTGTTACCTTCCGTTGTTGATGATCTCTTCTTCTTTGAAAATCATCTTGATGATGTCTTTGCCATTTCAAAGATTATGTTCTTCCTGATTTTGATTATATCCTCTTTCTTGAAAATTGGCTTTGTCGAAAATAATTTCTCCTTCTTTGATCAAATGATACGGTCATTTGATGTCTTCTTAAATATGAATTTTCTTCGATCATTATTTCGCGGGTACCTAATAATTATTTTTGTGTACCCTTATGTGTTTGGGTCCTTTAGGATTAATTGAGACTTTTAGGTCCTCCAACAATAATTAGAGCTATTTTACCCAGCAAGTATTTACCGTATGACCCTTTTTACCGCAATAAAAGCATGTAATAATTTTAGGAGCATAATGACCAACATGCTTAGAGACTTGATTCCTATTGTCACCATTAAAGCTTATGATCAAGTTCTAACCTTTTCAAGCAATTAATAACCTTAACGAGTACTATTTTCTTTTTCAAGATTTCTAACCTTGTCGTTGTGGTGGTGTGAGCACACGATAGTGATTCATAGGAAGTAAGTAAAACTATCCTTATCATTTTTCAAAATATTGAATTCCTTTTTCAAATTTTTGTATTTAACAAGTAAGCTTTGGAATTCATTTTGAAGTTCATCATAATCATTTTGTAAATCACTATAATCATTTTGAATGACAATATCATAGGAAGTAGAGGTTTAAGACAAACCTCATTTTTCTTCTTTGATGCCCATAAAACAATATTCAACTTCTTCATAGTTGGAAGTTGTGAAGGCTTTGTTCACTTGATTTGAGCTTGTATGACCTTGAGAAGTAGATGCTTTTGTTTGACTCGCTCATTTGCCAATACTCCATGGATGGCTTAATCTTTGCCATACTTCATGTGCCGACTTTATTCCTACAATATGTTCATATTCTCAAATTAGTAAATAAACAATACAAAATATTAAGAGCTTTACCATTTAAGGAGATGATTTTCTTCTCTTCATCATTGCTTTTTGAAGCCTTTGGGTGGGTGGTGTATCTTTCATCTAATGGATTCTCCATTAATGACGGTGTTCCAAATGTCGAACCCGCAACCTTGTAGATAACATTTCATTCTTTCTTTCCAAAAATTAAAATTCTTGGAATCAAATAGTGGTGGCTTGGTGGTAGAGGTGCCGGATAGATGAGCTTCGTCGTAGCTTCTACGATCGTTTCTCTTCACTCGCGATGTGAAACGAGCTTGCGAAAGAGTTTGACTTTGATACCACTTGTAAGTCCAAGCGGCTACGATAATCTAGAGGGGGGTGAATCGATTATCTCCATCTTTTTAATTTCGCCCTCTTTTTAAAATCGAATGCTCAAACACAATAATAAAGGTGCAGAATGTAAACAACACACGTCGATTTAAAGAGGTTCAACCCACCTAGGGCCTAATCCTCTACCACCCCAGTATATCCGGGATGGATTTCAAAAAAGAAAAAGAATTTTATTAATTACCAAAATTAATACAAATTCAACTTACAACACCTTGAATAACACCACATTCTTCTTCAACACCACCTTGAGATTACCATAATCTCTTTTTGAAGATTACCACAATCTTCAATCGCACCTTGTAAAGATTACCCGCATCTTTAACCTTGAAGAATACCAAATTCTTCAACACCTCAATAAGAAGATCACCACAATCTTCTTCACCTATCACCTAGATCATCCAAGTGTGTTCTTACCACAAGAGCACTCACAAGGATATCTTTGTGTTTGAATGATAACCAAAAATCAAGATTACAACTCAATAATGAATAATACAATTTAAGTGCAAAATGTAATCGAAAATAGCCTAGACCTCAAAGATGTGAAAGTGATAAGCAAATTTACAACAAGAATAATAACAATGAAAGACCAAAAATTTGCTTGAAGTGTATCTTATTGTGTTGTATCTCAATTGTTGTATTGGTTGCTCCAAAACTTCCTATTTAGGAGATGATTGATCAAGCATAGGCTCCTCTTGGGGATTGAAAATCTCTGAGAAAATACAATTAAAATCAAGAATATAGTCATTAGAAATCAATCCCACAATTTAAGGAAATGTGTCTGTCAAACGGTCATATTTTTTCTTTGTCAATACACGACGATCGGCGATTTAAATAAGAGAAATAAGAACACTTAGAAAAATTCAACAGTATGCGATCGTCCGACATAGGCTTCGACCGGGTCGACACTGCCTCAACCGGTCCCCTAATCAAAAAAACGGAGAGTTTTGTTCGCTTGAAAATGAAACATGCAGTCTGGCCGACCAACGGGCGGCCGACGCCGGCATGCGCACGGCCGACTACTATTTTTACCTCCGCCTCTCATTTTCTCGCTTTCTAAAACATCTTCTCGTACGGGTTGCCCTATAGGTGGAGCCACGAGACGTAAAATGTTGTCCATTTTGTCGAAAATAAAACTTCTCAGAAATACTCAAAATTTAGTAAAAACATTTGAAACCGACTTGTCGAGTATTTAGAAAACATTTTAGAACTGTTATAGGAGTAAAAACTCATTGATATAAAATCAATAAAAGTGTTGTCCATTATTAACAAAAATAAACTTGAGGAAATGCTCCAAAAATATTAAAACCATTTTAAATTATTTAGGAGTATTTGGACAACTTTTAAAAACATTGTTTTGGTGATAAAATAAAATCATCAAAATTAAGATAAAAAACATGTATCAAACACTTATTCGGGCAGTTGATTCGCAAAGGCATGAGCGCATAAAACAAGGAAAATCGGATTCATTAAAAATGACATCTCTATTAGTAATGATTTTAAATCTAGGTTCACCCTAAGCCACAATCTATATCCTTTCACACCATCAAGGGATATCCCAAAAATATATTTTTAGACATTGGTTCAAGTTTATCACCCTTTTGATGAACAAATGCAAAGACAACCAAATACCTTTAAGTTTGAAAATCAATTTCTTTACCAGAAAAAAGCATTGAGAACATTTTTCCTTTCAAAGGCACAAATGGAAACCTATTTATCAAATAAGCGAACCCGTCGCATGAATACTTCACCCAGGTGCCTTTGAAAGACCGAGGAAATGACATGCTCCGGACCCTTTCAAGTAAGGTTCTATTCACACGCTTCGACAACACCGTTCCATTTGAGGCGTATAATGCACGGTTAATGCCTTGAATACCAAATTCAACACATAAGTTGTCAATAAATTATTGCAAAATTCAAGACCAATATCTCGTCCTAGGAGTTCTAATCCTTTTTCCAATTTGATTCTCAATCAAAGTTTTCCAATTTTTTTTATTTTTCAAACACATCATATTTGTTCTTCATTAAGAAACCACACTTTTCTTGAAAAATCATCAATGATAGACAAAAAATACATATTTCCACCTTGAGTAGGTTCACTAGACGGACCCCACACATCAGCATAAATATTCAAGAACATCAATTAACAGATTGATTAGGAAATGGAGATACGGGAAATTTCACTTTATGTTGTTTGCACTAAAACACACGAATCACAAAATGGCATACATGATAGTACATCACCACCAAAACAACCACTTTGTGCAAAATTTCAAGACCTTTGCTACTCATGTGACCTAGTCTTTGTGCCACAAATCGGTTTATCCTCTTGACAATATTTCAAGTCCCAAGCAAAAGACACAAATTTACCAACGCAAACATACAAATTATTCTTTGACAAACTTTTGAAAATCACTAAAGAACCTTTCAAAATTTTCATTAATCCATTTCCAAACCTACCTTCTAATCCATCGCCTTCTAACGCCCGCACATGATATCAAATTATTGCATAAATCGTGCACACGCCTAACATTTTTCAAAGTATAAGCATAACTTGAATCAAATTTCAAGCAAATATCACCAATTCCAAAAAACATTACATTTTTTCTCATTGGCCATAGAAACAAAACTATTTTTCATTTCTTTATAGTTAGAAAACAAATTTTTAAATGGGGACATATGAAAAGTACACTTAATCAATTAGCCATTCATTTTTTCACACACATAACTTGAATGAACATAATTACTTATAGGCACATCACATATTCCGGTCACCATAAAAATATCAACTGCATTTTCACTCACTAGAAGCCAAATTTGCTTGATCATTTGATTGATTTTGGTTTTTCTTTCTTATTAGGGCACTCCCTATATAATGACCTACCTCACCCCAAATTATAACACTTTCTTCCCTTAGTCTGACTTAGACCTAGTCTTGTTTTTTCCTTTTTCTTGTTAAAATTCCGATTTTGGTGATTATCAAATTTTTGTTGGTTATCAAACCTATGTTGGGACCTACCCGAACATGCATAACCTCACCACAATTCTACCACCCCTTATTAACTTTTAAATCAAGTCCCTTGCTTTTTAAACCATTAACAACGATGTCGAGAGTAATAGAATCTACCATACTTAATAGCATTTAACATCACTACATTTGATTCGGGGAATTGCATTTAAAAGCACAATAGAGTATAATCATCAATATTTTATCACGGTCCGAATTTATGTGAATTAAACTTGTAAACACATCAAGATTTTCATCAACATCTTTGTTTAAATCCAATTTAAACCTAAAGAATTTTTCAAGTAAAAACAACTTACTAGGGAGGAAGTTTCGTTATATAACTCTTTGCAATTTATCCCACAATTCTTTAAGGACTTTTGTTTACCAACTTTTCTTAACACTAAAGTCGGATAAATTCAACATAATGAAGGAATAAAAGCATACTAATCGGTTTTGTTTTTGATTTTTTAGTATTTGTCAACATAAGTGTTAATAGCCCTTATACACCTTTTGTTGAATTAAAATACCTTTCATTTTTGTTGACAAATAGAGAAACTCGGTTTTGCCATTAAACGGTTCAAGATTATAACCAGATATAGCCATTTTCAAAAACACAACATTTTAAGAAAACAACACCACAAAAAAAGTAGGTTATATCACAAAACCAACAAAACACACAAATTCAGAGAATACTGACAAAGCAATTCTCAAGGCCAAAAAATGCAAAAATGAGCAAACGGACAAAGAAGCACCACAATATAATGCTCACGGGCAACCTAAAATTCTACAACAAAGCAATCCCAACAAATAAAACCGCGGCAAAGCGGTATTTTACCTTCCACAAGTAATAAACCCGCTACAAGCGGTATTTAAGCTACACAAGCAATAAACCCGCGGCAAAGATATTTAAACTACGAAAATAATAAATCCCGCGGCTTGTCGGTTATGCTACTAAAAGCGAAAAAGAGAAGTTCAAGCCGTTTACCGAGTGAAACCTGCGTAAGGATTTGAAAAAAAAACACAAGAAAATTTCGAAAGCGTGCGCTTTTAAATACCCCAAGTTCGGTCAATTACAAAGCGTGCTTGGGCGTGGCTGCGATACTGCATGTTAGGTATCGACCGTCGAAGCCGAGATTTTCATATTCAAGAATATCGAGACAAGCCAGCCATTTGGGTGTGTTAATCCTGTCGAAACAAAACCAGGAAAAACAAAGGGATTAAAGATGATGATAATAAGCGGAAAACAATTTTAAATACTGAGCCTCGAATCGAATCGAACACCCTTCAAGTCCGCTCGGATATCCCGATTTTGGCCCCTAAATATCACCGAGAAATCGGAGAGGACACGGAGGTGTGGCCCAAAACCAAGCCAAAAAACCTGACTTTAAACCGGTCACAAGTCCCAGGTAGAACTACAAATTCAATGCAGCCCTCACACATCTCGCACACACAAAGTGAAAAAGAAAGGGGAGCGCGCAATTTTCTCACAAAAGAAGAAGATTAGGTTTTGATTATCTTACCTTAACTCTATCCGCAAAGAGTTAAATAGATTAGGTAGAATTAGGGAATGGCCAAGATGGGATATGGGGTTTTGGAGCTACGAAATGGGCACGAGAAATAAGTGTTGAGCCAAAACCAATACACATTTTGAAAATTACAAAAGCCCATCATGTTTGATCTCAGATTACGTTATCCAATTTATAAATAAAAATATTTCAAATACATCCCTTACATTTGTAAAAATTTTGCAATTGGTCGCTTTACATTTAACACATCAAACCTTAATGAGTTTTTTGTAATTAATGTTCAAATATCTAGATTTTTTAAGAAAAATATTAACCCAAATTTCAGGGAAGTTTTTATAATTATTCCCATTAATAATAACAAATTCTTTTGCACTTGTTTGATATTTAATCTACTATGAAGTTAAAAAATTAAGTAATTATTGAAGAGTTGAAATCACTTGACATTGAGTCTTTTCAAATCCTTAGCTCTATCCATTAACTCAAAAAAAAAAATTACCAATTTCAAAATTGGAGGTAATTAAATTGAATTTCTGATACACAACTTGTGGAGATAATTTCTTTAGAAATAATACAAATTACAAAAAAACTTGCATTGGAAAGTATCTTAAATTGCCAACTTTAGATAAGTAGGGTACCTTTGACACAAATTAAATTTTTATAATTAAATATATTTCATCACATAATCTAAGACTAGCATTACATGATGTATAAAAAGATGTCATTACTACCATGTGTAACACCATTGGCGTAGCTGAGGGGCCAACTCCTGGCACCAGACCCCACTTTTTAAAAAAAAAATTTACTAGTTGAGCTAAGATGAATTGCTTCACACTCTTTCTTGCTTGGATATCGTTGGTGACAACTTGTGTTTTTAACTTTTTGATCGAAATCTCACTTATAGTTGTACAATATGAGTTCTTGCACATTTATTCCCAAATTATGGATAATATTTTCTTGATCAAAATTTCATCATAATTTGAAGTTTGAAGAAACTCATTTTTCTCAAAATTTCATCGTATTATAGGCATAACACAAAAAAACAACAAGATTTGGTGCTTTAAATTTTTACCGAGGATTATCTAACCCCTATACATTTTACTACAACTTTAATTCGGGTCAGCAAAGTATATATAAAAAAAATCGCGGTGCAATCATTATCCCACATACCAACCACCACCTCACTTATAACACTATATTTTAGTCTATAGTGTTTGTAATTTATTCAAACCAATTGGAGAATGGAACCAATTCATGTGAGAATGAATTTATTAAAACAAATCATAATGATTTTCACATGACTTAGCTACATTCTCCAACCGATTTGAATGGATTAAAATAATATAGTCCAAAATATAATATAATAAGTGAGAAATGACTGCCTCGAGATTATTAATATAACAATTTATTGTATTTTTAAAAATACTTGCCGATCAAATTAGACTTTTAAGTCTTTTCCATGAAGGTTGTAGACAATTGTATTGAGATACTCAATAAAAATTTCAACACCAAAACACTTGTGTCTTCAAGTTATACCTAAACTACAAACCTTGGTCAAGTTTTAACAGAAGATGAGTTTCAAACTTCAAATTATAATTAATTTTTGATCCAAAAAACTATCATCCCAAATATTAATTAAGACTTTAATATTTCTAAAAATTTGTAAAAAAAAATATGTTGTAAATACCATATCTTCAAAAATAATCCTTAAAATCATGCTAAAATTGAAAGTTATGCTAGTTGATCCAAACTTGCATTAAAAATGCATACTAATATTTTGTGTTGATTTCTATTTTATTTATAACATATAATAATACTAAAAATTTATATTATTAATAAAATTAATAAATTAAAATATTATAATAAACCAGAGGTAATTATATATTTTCTACAAGCAAAACTTAGTTAGATATTTAGTGATTCCATGATTATTAGTATTATAATTAGTTAATGTTTTGGAAATTATAATTAGAATTAATTATTTGTGTGTTGATTAATTAAGGGGAAAAAAAGGGCATCCCATTCTAAACGGCTTGTGTGTTGATGTTAATGTTTTGGAAGTTATAATTAGAATTGATTATTTGTGTGTTGATTAATTATTTGGATTTACTTGAATGGCTTGTACAAAACCCTTTTCATTGACTATATAGAATACGGAATTATATAACATAATAAATAAAACAAAAATCTAATAAATAATTTGACATGTAAAATGGACACATTAAAATTCATTGTTATTAGATTGAAACCAATAAAGCAATAAATCTTTAAAACAAGGAACAAAAATAGAGATGCCAATTACATTTGGAGCTCGAGCTTCTTCAAATATACATCTAAATGGCGCCAAACACCATTTTAACGCTACATTTACCTTTTTCTTTAATTTATTATAGGTTCTTAATTTTAAAATATTATTATTAATTTTATATTTGAATTAATTTTAAAAAAATATTAAAATAATTCCATAATACGTGATAATATTTTAAAATAATATGATATGTAATTTTTTTAGGAGTTTATTTAATTTTAAAAAAATATATATATTTATCAATCATAAAGTAAAAAAATCAATATTGAATGAATAAATTAAAACTTTTCCTTTATTGCAAAAAAGTATTACAATAGAGTACAAATTCTGCCCAAAAATAGTAAGATTTTGCACTCATAAAAAACAAAAGTGGACAAACATTTAAGCTACAAAATTAATACAAAAAATAATTAAACCAGGAACATGAAATTAAATGACCATAACCATGGACTAATTGAAAACTACACCAAAGTTTTTTTTTCTGAAAAGTGATGATAATAAATGTAGGTCAGAAGTAGCTGGTTGTTGATATCATGGATTATCATTGGGAATCCGAATGATTTATTTCTTCATCCCTATTTATCATCACATTAAAAACTCAATTCATCAGGAAAAAAAAAACAATCAAATAAACAAAAGCAAATGTATCAACCTTATGAAGGAATTTGGCTGCAAATGGGTAGAGACATAAATAGAGGATTCAATATTTGGCCTAATAATAATAGATTCATTGATCCACCCATAACAGATCAACGGATTGCAATATTAGGCTTCAAATATTCAAAATCAAAAAAAAAAAAGTGAACGAAAAAAAAAAATTCGAACAGGTGAATGTGAGGAGTGGTGGCTCAGACATCCAAGGAAGGATAGAAACAGCATAAGCTCTCAAGCCCGGCGAAGGCGAAAGCACTTAGGCGGCCACTGCGAATGTTTTTGAGAAACAAGCCTTACAATTTCTCATCATCGCCAACCACAACCGACATCACTCAATCCAGCAAAAAAAATCATACGAAAATTGATAAAAAGACAATTAAACAGAGTGAGAGAAGGAATACAGCAGACGGAGAAGAGAGAAAGTGCTTCTGTGCTTGCATTTCAGTCTTCATGTTAGCTATTTATACAGAGGAGGAGAAAATAAAACTGGATGGGTTTTTCTAGGGTTTGGGACTTGGGTTTAAACTTTAAAGGAGATAAACGGCGGAAAATAAGAATAGAATCCCCACTCCACAAACCCTAGTTTCTGGGCCGACTTAAGAATAATGAGGATGTCTTTAATGGGCTAATGGAAGTCTGAGCCCATTTGAAACTTAAAATTATATCTTTTTTTTGGCAATTTGGCCCGACTCCAATCGATTTATATGCCACGAAAAGGATTGGACTTATTTGGCTTGGCCCAACGGATAAAATAGTCAAGTCGGCCCACCGCCTTGTTTAAGAAACGTGACTACATGAGGCCAAAGGTTGAGTCATAACAATATTGACTGAATGAATTTTAGATCGGTCCCTGCTTGGCCCGATTTTTGCTCTTGGTCGAGCGGGTTTTTGCACTTTGGCGTTTTGGGAATGCGCTAAATACATTTTCCGAGTGTTCATGTGAACACTTGTAACTTAATATCCATTTGAACAATTGTTTTGGGATCTCTAATTCACAAGGTTGAGTTACACGCTATTAATATTCTTATCTTGTGGATTTTAGACACATTCCCGTAAACAACTTGCACAAATTGATCTCAATTTATGTCTTTTGTTAGCGGATCTCAAAGTTTTCACTCTCGACCCGTAAAGGTAAGCAACCATAATAACTATAATATTCCTTCCTCCAATATTTTATTTACACTCATGTGATATATATTAATTATGGCCTTTTGACTCTCATCATTTATAAAACAAAAATGACATTTAACTTCAATATTTTATAAATTTCCACAAATACCCATTTAATTCTTCTTTCAAATGAACAATTTTTTCATTCATTTCAAACTCAATAATTCCCAAATTCTCAAATTCCAAAAGTATTTTTCTATATTATGTTTGCTCTTATTTTCTTCTCCATTTTTTCTTTTTCCTATGCATGTATGTTTTTGTAAGAATATGGGAATATTTTGCTTGATTATTCACCTTCACGTGATCAGTATATATACAAATTACAAGACTAATTGTAGACATAACTAGAGGCTAACAATCAGGAAGTTAATTCTAGGCATAACTATAGGTTAATAATTAGGAAGCTAATTATATGCATTGACTACAAAATATTTACAATATATTTATCACACCCCCCAAGAGTCGAAGCGGAGGTCTACTGACGTTGAGACTCTCCCGAAAAATCTTCAAACAAAACTAGCGGAAGACCTTTTGTGAAGATGTCCGCTATCCGATGACATGATGGCACATGAAGTACGCGACTTGACCACACGCAACCTTCTCCCAAACAAAGTGGATATCCATTTCAATATGTTTTGTACGCTTGATGTTGAATCGATTACTCGATAAATAAATAACACTTACATTGTCGCAATAAACAAGAGTGGCCTTTCTAATCCGGACAATGCAACTCTAAGAGAAGGTTTCGAATCCAATATGATTCGAGACAACATTTGCAACCCCACGATACTTTCAGACTCGGCACTAGAACGAGACAATGTGGGTTGATGTTTGACAACCAAGAGACCAAATTATCACCCAAAAATACACAAGAATCGCTTTGATAAATGGTTTTATCATGATTTTGATGATTTTGTTTTTATACCAAAAGAATGTTTTTTAAGGTTGTCCAAATACTCCTAAATGATTTAAATGGTTTTAATATTTTCCTGAGTATTTCTACAAGTTTATTTTTCGATATAAATTGGACAACACTTTTGATGATTTTGTGTTAATGTGTTTTTACACCAAAACAACGGTTCTAAAATATTGTCCTAATACTCCCAATTGGATTAAAATGTTTTTACCGAATTTTTGGAGTATTTCTTGAGTTTTATTTTCGACAAAAATTGACAATATTTCTGCTCTTCGTCGACCGGTCAGCCTATAGGGGCAACCCGCATCAAAGATGATTTTTGAAACAAAAATGAGACGGAAGAAAAATCAAGCAGTCGACGGCCGCTCCGGTGTCGACCGGCCTGGTGCCAGTGGGCCGCCTGCGGGTCGACTCAAGACTGCAAGTGTGCAAAATCTCCCCTGTTCTATTTTTGGAGAGGTCGACCGGCTAGGGGTGATGTCGACCGGCCGAGCACCCGACCGGCCGCCTGTGTATTTTTTTCAAGATTATTTCAAACGCCCTATCAGTGCGCAACCTGTCGCCGCTTTAGTTTGACAAAAAAAAAATATAAATGTTGTGCGCAGTTGACCATTCTTCCTTAAAATGTGGGATTGTTCTATAACTGATTTTTGTATCCTTATGATGACAACCATATTTATTTTAATCTCTTTGTTATTTGTAGACAAAAGAAAACATGGAGAGCCCATGAAGGAGCCTATGTTGAGGAGCTTTGGAGAGCCTATGTTGGAATTCAAATTTGAAGGCTCTCCTATAAATAGATGAAAGCTCGAGGATCAAATACAAGACTTGATACAAACAACAAGAGATATCACAAGCACATAATCTTTGTTATTCATCTCAACATTCTTGTTGTAATAGCCTTAAGACTATCACTTTCACATCTTGAGGTCTGGCTTTCATTCTGATTACACTTGCACTTTTGAGTTGTAATATTTTTTCAAAGTGTAATCTTGATTGTAATTCATCAACCAAACACAAGATATCCTTGTGAGTATTCTTGTGGTAAGAATACACTTGGGTGATCTAGGTGATAGGTGTTTTGAAGAGTGTGGTGCTTTCTTGAGGTGTTGAAGAATTTGGTATTCTTCAAGATTGAAGATTGTGGTGATCTTCAAAGGTGCCGTTGAAGGAAGATTGTGGTAATCTTCAAAAGGAGATTGTGGTAATCTCCAAAGGTGGTGTTGGAGAGTTCGGGTGCTCTTCAAATCGGAAGATTGTGGTGATCTTCAAAAGAGATTGTCATAATCTTGAAGGTGTTGTTGAAGAAGAGTGTGGTGCTCTTTCAAGGTGTTGTTGTAAGTTGGTGTTGTATTAATTTTTGGTAAATTAATAAAATCCTTTTCTTTTTGAAATCCATCCCGATATACCGGGGTGGTAGAGGATTAGGCCCTAGGTGGGTTGAACCTCTTTAAATCGACGTGTGTTGTTTACATTCCGCACCTTTGTTATTATCTTGGCGCATTTGTATCGAAAAAAGAGGGCGAAATCGAAAGATGGAGATAATCTATTCACCCCCTCTAGATTATCGTAGCCGCTGACTTACTGTGGTATCAAAGCCAAACTCTTTGGCAAGCTCGTTTCACATCGCGAGTGAAGAGAAACGATCGTCGGCTCTTAACGAAGCTCAAGTTTCCGGCACCTCCACCACCAAGCCACCTCGGTTGATTCCAAAAATTTTATATTTTGGAAAGAAAGAATGGAATGCTATTTACAAGGTTGCGGGTTCGATATTTGGAACACCGTCATCAATGGAGAATCCATTCCGATGAAAGATACACCACACACCTCAAAAGGCTTCAAAAAGCTCAATGATGAAGAGAAGAAAATCATCTCCTTAAATGGTAAAGCTCTTAATATTTTACATTGTTCACTTACCACTTTGGAATTTGATCATGTTGTAGGTATTCGGTCGGCACATGAAGTATGGCAAAATTAGAAGCCATCTATGAAGATATGCAAATGAAAGGAGCAACTCAAAAGCATCTACTTCACAAATGGATACAACATCAAATTCAACAACATGGTATAAGCCTTCTACAACCTCCTATGATGAACAAGTTGAACAATGCCTCATGGGCATCAAGAAAAACGAGGTAAGTTCTAAACCCTCTACTTCTTATGATAGTGACTTGCAAAATGATTATGATGAGCTACAAGATGAATTCCAAAACTTACTTGTTAAATACAAAAATTTGAAAAGGAATTCATTGTTTTAAAGAATGATAAGGATAGTTTATTTACTTCCTATGAATCACTATCATGTGCTCACACCACCACTCTTGACAAGGTTAGAAACCTTGAGAAAGAAAATAAGACTTTCTTGTTGAGGATATAAATTGCTTGAAAAATGATTTATCTAAATCCAACTCGGAAAATCGATAAGATGACCAATATTGTTGATTGTTGTGATAATTCAAACTAGAACTTGATCATAAGCCTAAGGGTGTCAATCACATGAAAAGGAATCAAGTCTCTAAGACGTTGGTCATTATTCTCCTAGAATTATTACATGCTTTTATTGCGGTAAAAAGTGGTCATACGGTAAAATACTTGTCGGGCAAAATAGCTCCACTTATTGTTGGAGACCTAAAAGTCTCAAGACTAATCCCAAAGGACCTAAACACATAAGGGTACCACAAAACAATGTCATATTAGGTACTTCTATGAAATAATGATCGAAGAAAATTTATACCGCAAGAAGACATCAAATGACCGTTTCATTTGATCAAAGAAGGAAAACTATTTTCGACAAAGCCAATTTCCAAGAAGAGGTATAATCAAAAATGGGAAGTACACAATCCTTGAAATGGCAAAGACATCATCAACAAGATGATTTTCAAAGAAGAGACTTTCAACAATGGGAAAGAACAAACCTTGAAATGGAGCAATCAAAAAGTCATCATCAACAAAGTGACTTCGGGGAAGATATCATCAACAATGGGAACGACACAACCCATGGAAATGGCGTAATTGGTAACCCGTATCTCCTATTTAAATATGCATTTTATTTTGTTATTATGCATGCTTTTATTTGTGTCTTTTCAAAAATTTATTTTTTTTTATTAAGGTCTTCAATATATATTTGTGCTTTTAAAATATTTTTGAAAAAGAAGACCTTATATGATGTTTTTAAAACTCTTTGTGCATTTTTATAGACTAAAGTGTGTTATCTTCGTATGGATTTTTTATGGCATGAGCTTACTTGTGATATCTTTTAGCCTACACTTTTATCATTATGATTTGTGCTAGATTTGTTTTGAGAATTGTGTAGATTTACATATTTTCACAAATGGCCATTTTCATCATTATTTGTCAAGAAAAGGCATAAATTATCGAGGTATTTTACTTGTGTATTGCCATATGCCTATGTGCTTGTTTTTTTTTCATAGTGTTTCATACAAGTGTCATTAAGAGGATTTTTAGATTTTTGAAAGGCACTATTCGATATTTGATTGCACATATTTGCTTTGTCAACTCTTGTTCAAATACTTTTTTTAAATAAGGTCTCAACTATATGATATCGATTTGAAAATTTCAAAAGAGACCTTTTATAGCTTTCTTAAGCTTATTTGAACTTGCATGATTTATTAGACTTTGATGATATTCTAAAAGCATAGTATGTGCTTCTTGCTTCATGGTCTCTATATATAGTGTCTATTTCTACTATGCAAGATATTTTGTGATTGAGGCATGTTTTTACACTTGGGCTATTTTTCTTGCTTATATAAGCGATCCGCTAATGAGTTTGTTAAGTGTAGATGAGAAATGAAGTACTCCAAATATTTGATGTAAATGTTCTATTATGAACACCTTAGATCAATTGATGCCCTATGATGATAGTGATGAAGAAGATAAAAAGGGTATTCCTGAACAAACTCGATGACCAAAGGCAACATTGGTCGAACTAAGGTGTTAGTAGCTCGAAGGTATTTTCAAGAAGAAGTAATCGATTTTGATGTAACATTTGCACTCATAGCACATTTTGTAGCTATTTGCATTTTACTTGCCCATTCTTGTTTTAAGAAAATTTCAAAGCTTTACCAAATGGATGTTAAATCCAAATTTCTAAATGGTTTTATTCAAGAAGAAGTCTATGTAAAACAACCTCCGGGTTTAAAATTTTTCCAGGCCAAATGATTGTTTTTATGCCTTGTAGGTTTAAAACAAGTACCCGTATGGTACGATAGACTTAGCTATTTTTGCTAAATAATTTTACAAA
The DNA here is from genome assembly GCA_016081115.2 of Rehmannia glutinosa. Taxonomy (NCBI): domain Eukaryota; kingdom Viridiplantae; phylum Streptophyta; class Magnoliopsida; order Lamiales; family Orobanchaceae; genus Rehmannia; species Rehmannia glutinosa. The sequence goes on along the minus strand of JABTTQ020000017.1, from coordinate 226,343 downwards.
AGGTAAAGTTGATACTACTCTCTTTGTTTGTGAAAAGGGCAATATTGTTTAAACTTGTGCATATTTATGAGAATATTTTGGTGCTACTAATGAATATTTGTGCAAGATATGGTTCTCTAAGTTGATGCAAGGTGTACTTGAAATGAGCTCAATTTCTTGCTTGACTACAAATTATTCAATGCCAAGAAGATGGTTATATAAGAACTCTTGAAGGAGTTAAGCATTGAAGGAAGAAGAACCATCTCAACCTCTATGGCTAAAGATTGACAAAGGTTGAGAAAGGCATATCGGCGACAAACAAATTCGAGGTATGTTTTCTTGTATTATTCCTATAGACTCGACATTCCATACGCCTGCCCATATGCTCGACTTCAAAAACTATCCCAACGAATCTCATTAAAGTGCTATTAAAAGAAATTTTCAAATATTTGAAAGGCACTTCTTCTTATGACTTTGTTGTATCCAAAGATTTAAAACGTTCTTATTTTTTTTTCGGATAACAAGTTTGGTATCTATTATACGGTTATTCGTATTCAAAATTTGGTTCGTCATAATCGAACTAAACATATTGAGATTCGATATATTTTTAAGTGGATTGTGATTTTTAACAAAAACTTGAGATGTGTTTAAATCCGCCTCCAAGGATAACTCGCGGACTTTTTGATCGTTAACCGCCGAGTATTTTACCTCTTTTCGAGCTTGATTATGACATAATGTATATTGAATGAGGTCTACGCTTGCATTTTGCACGTTTTTAAAACTTAGCGAAAAATTGATTTTTGGTTGAAAATCGGATTTTGGAAAAACTAACAGACAAATGAAGGTTTGAAAAGGTTGAGGCAACCTGTCCGCCTCAACGCCGACCGGCCGCCTCAACTCTCGACCTACGCCTCTAGGCTATAATTTGGATTAAAATGGTTCTGTTTTCGCATTCGTCACTTTGACACATTTTGGCCATTTTTCGTCCCTTTGCAAATTTCACACACAATTCACTTCAAATGAGTTTTGATGCATGAATTATATATTTTGGGGGATTATCTAGCTCGACTATCATCATCATTGCTCGCTTTACCGATTGAATGGTAAGAATTTCACTATCTTTAGCTCAATCAAGGGTTGAACCTCGAGTTTGTGGCTTATATGTATTTTTCTTGATGTGATTCATATATGTTTGTGATGAGCTTATTGATTGTTGATGAAAGATATTTGTTATATTGTATTTGGTGATGAAAAACTTGGCTTGATTTCATTTACAAGGGCTATATATAACTTTTTCTATTTTTGACGCCCGCCAAGTGTTCGATAAAATGTTTCAATAAAAATTCATCACCTACATGACTCTCTCGATTTCAAAAGTCTCATATATTTATAGAGATCATGTTTTTGCAAATCAAATGATTTTTCATAAGCTTCTACAAGTCGTATGATTCGACTTTTCCCTCCTATTTGGTTTATAAGCTTCACTATTCAAATAGCTCGATATACATCGGTTTTGTTGCGACTTTGATATGAATATATGATGTATTTATCGTGGCTAACATTCTTTTGATGATTCCAAAGGGGGAGAAACATGTGGAGAAACAGTTATAAGCTCTTTAGCTCATAAAAGCTAAGATATGCTTAATGAAAAGAAGCTATAAGCTATGGCTTCATAAAGCCATAAGTTGTGGATCATATTTTGTCCACTTGGTGCATTTTGGTTATGTATGAATCATGGTCCATTGGTTGTAGTATGGACTTATATACGGTTAATGATGTATCTTTGACAGGGGAGCTTTAAGTTTTTGATACTTAAGCTCAATATCGAAAAGCTAATATTTTAGCTTATGTTTAAGTTGCTTCTATATAACTCTTGTTGTGTATGTTGATAGGGGGAGCATTTGCTATATGTGCTTGAATATCTCTACTCCCATTCTTGTGTTTATTTTGCACGGAATGTTGTCGCCACAACGGATAGCTCTTTTAACCTAGAAAATTGTTTTGTTTTAAAAAAAACCTCGTTAAAATTGTTTTGGTTTGTAATCATCAAAAAGGAGATTGTTTGATAAATGGTTTTATCATGATTTTGATGATTTTGTTTTTATACCAAAAGAATGTTTTTAAAGGTTGTCCAAATACTCCTAAATGATTTAAATGGTTTTAATATTTTCCTGAGTATTTCTACAAGTTTATTTTCGATATAAATTGGACAACACTTTTGATGATTTTGTGTTAATGTGTTTTTACACCAAAACAATGGTTCTAAAATATTGTCCTAATACTCCCAATTGATTAAAATGTTTTTACCGAATTTTTGAGTATTTCTTGAGTTTTATTTTCGACAAAATCGACAATATTTCTGCCTTTGTCGACCCGCCCTATAGGGCAACCCGTGACCAAGATGATTTTGAAACAGAAAATGAGACGGAAGAAAATCAAGGTCGACGGCCGCCTCGGTGTCGACGGCCCACCGACCGGCCGCCTGCGGGTCGACCGGTGACTGCAAGTGTGCAAAATCTCCCTCGTTCTATTTTTGGAGAGGTCGACCGGCTAGGGGTGATGTCGACCCAGCCGAGCACCCCGACCGGTGCGCCCCGTGTATTTTTTTCAGCATTATTTCAAACGCCCTATTGTGCGCAACCGGCCGCCTTTAGTTCGATGAAAAAAATATAAATGTTGTGCAGCAGACCATTCTTCCTTAAAATGTGGGATTGTTCTATAATCTGATTTTTGTATCCTTATGAGACAACCATATTTATTTTAATCTCTTTTGTCTTATTTGTAGACAAAAGAAAACATGGAGGAGCCCATGAAGGAGCCTATGTTGGAGAGCCTTGGAGAGCCTATGTTGGAATTCAAATTTGAAGGCTCTCCTATAAATAGATGAAAGCTGAGGATCAAATACAAGACTTGATACAAACAACAAGAGATATCACAAGCACATAATCTTTGTTATTCATCTCAACATTCTTTTGTAATAGCCTTTGACTATCACTTTCACATCTCGAGGTCTAGGCTTTCATTCTTGATTACACTTGCACTTTTGAGTTGTAATATTTTTCAAAGTGTAATCTTGATTGTAATTCATCAACCAAACACAAGATATCCTCAGAGTATTCTTGTGGTAAGAATACACTGGGTGATCTAGGTGATAGGTGTTTCAAGAGTGTGGTGCTTTGAGGTGTTGAAGAATTTGGTATTCTTCAAGATTGAAGATCGTGGGTGATCTTCAAAGGTGCCGTTGAAGGAAGATTGTGGGTAATCTTCAAAAGGAGATTGTGGTAATCTCCAAAGGTGGTGTTGAGAGTTCGGTGCTCTTCAAATCGGAAGATTGTGGTGATCTTCAAAAGAGATTGTCATAATCTTGAAGGTGTTGTTGAAGAAGAGTGTGGTGCTCTTCTTCAAGGTGTTGTTGTAAGTTGGTGTTGTATTAATTTTTGCAAATTAATAAAATCCTTTTTCTTTTGAAATCCATCCCTGGATATACTTTGGGGTGGTAGAGATTAGGCCCTAGTGGGTTGAACCTCTTTAAATCGACGCTGTTGTTTACATTCCGCACCTTTATTATTATCTTGGCGCATTTGTATCGAAAAAGAGGGCTTAAATCGAAAAGATGGAGATAATCTATTCACCCCCTCTGATTATCGTAGCCGTCGACTTACAAAGAAACTGCATGTAGAACGCCACGTGTCGCAGCATCCTCCCAACTGCACCAAAGATAAGAGACAAGGGTAGAAAAAGAGAGGGTATAAATGAAGCCCGTGATCCAACGTACTCTGAACATACCGAATAACCCGCTTGAGAGCGTATATATGATCAACTCCTGATCATGCATATGTAGCAAACCTATTGTACGGCATAAGAGATATTCGGTCGTAAAAGTGAGATACTCTTGAGCCCCCGCAAGACTGATAAAAAGAGTGGAATCATCAAATTTAAGACTAGATGTAGCACCAACCTTTGACTTTGGTCAATCGCAGAGTAGAGAGATGGTTTACAATAAGACATTCCCACGCCTCAATTATCTCCTTCCGCATACTTGCATTGTGAAAGAAACATACCCCCTTTATGTCGGGTCACAACAATACAAAGAAAATAATTCATAGACCAAGATCTTTCATAGCAAATCGAGAACTAAGATCCATGATAGAACACCGTAGAGCATCGTAAGAAGCGAAAGAATAATGTCATCAACATATAATAAAATGTAAGCCATATCGGACCGCTCTCATTGTCCGTAAATGAATAAGAATTGTCACACCCGCAATTAGTGAACCCAATTGACAAAATATAATCAAGAAAAACGCTTATACCAAGCTCGGGGTGCCCGCTAGTCCATATAATGACTTACGCAAAAGACATACATAATAGAAAATAATTTTGTATGTATTTTGATTGATTATGTTGGGAAAAAATGATAGAAGACATATTACTTACACAAAAAAGCACTAGGTGGCACGATGGGTTTTTCTTGCCATCGCGCCACATGGCACGCGATAGATTGCACGCATGATAAAGACGATGGTGGTACAATGGTTGATGAATTTTTGGCCATCAATGCCACATGACACAACGGATTTTTTGCCAAGTATCACACTACTATTTTCCTAATATTTTTTCTACTTGAAAATTTGAGAAATAAAATACTTTAAGTCAGAAATCAAGAATATACTTTCATTATTTGGGTATATGAATTCGTTGTTGTTCATATCTCGCAACAATTTGAGTGTCGTAAAATCTAGGGCTTATATAAAAAAAATTCAATTTTGTTCGGGAAGAAGAAGAATGTTGGTGTATTTAAAACTTATTCTTTAAGTAAAGATAATATAGTCTTTTAAATGAATATTATTTTTATAATTATTGGTTGCTCCCAAAACGACCTCTTCCCCCGATCACCTTCCAAGACGAAGTCCTCCGTGAAACCTGCACAAGGGGGCCGGAGGGGCTTCTCGCGCACTCCTCTCGATGCTTAAGTCAGTGTCTGAAAAGAAACAAAAGGCAGAGAGAGAAAAGAAGAATGTAACAACAAAAGAAAAATAAGATTAAAATGTTAAAATGAACCTGGCTTCGGGGTCTTTTATACCTTAGCTAGATTAGGGTTTCCGTAAAATCTGAGATTCCGTTACGATTTGGTGTCGAGTCATCATTAGATCATGACCTGATCTCTTAAAACCCTAATTTTACGCCCAGTAAGACCATAGCTTCGACTTGTTTCACAACATCTCGCCCAATGTATTGATGCGAAGCCCCCTTTAAATCTCCAAGGCATCCTTGATGCCTCGTGCATCTTTTGGGCCGAGCTGAACTATACCCCGAGGTCCTTATAGAATATAACGGGTCAACAATAGATCGCTTAACCGTGCAATTCGGCCCCATACGTTAAGCTTTCATACACATGTCACCCCAATAAATATCCATACGTAACCACTCGTGCTCGGGCCTCAAAGGCCAAATTCACCATATGATAAGTTCTCCCATCTATTTACGGGCTCGATCTACCAATACTTATAAAGTTCTTTAGGTCAATCTCATCAGAATCTCCCGACGCCCAATGCCTAATTCTTAACATATCACCAATATTATGGGTCTAGCTAGATCGGCCCAAAGATCTTATACGCCGGTCAAATAAGCCCTGGCATTTTTTCTTCTTATCAATTATATAGAGGTGAGTGTAGAATCAATTTTGAGGTGTGAATGACGCCACCCTATATAAATAGATTCAACATAGCCTAATAAGTTGGAGTTAATGATCACAAAATAAAATAATACCAAGTAAAAATATTTAATTAATTACCTTAAACTAAAATTGGTTTTGGCAGTCACCAAAGTCAACAGCAACCAAACTATCCCTCTGAAATCAAAGACCAATAAAAGTCAAATCTTTAGACCCCAAGAAAAGAGAAGGTAGAAATTCTAAAAAATTGTTTAAAAAAACGATGAAATCATTCCAATCTTACTTCAGTCAGTCTCAGATTTTCCTCAACCCCCAGAGAAAAAACAGAGCACGAGCTGGAAAAACCTTATTTTAAGCTGATTATTGGCCGGAATCATCCGAATGGCGGCGCTTCTGACCCATCCTCATCGTCCGGAGTCTGCGGTGGTTGGGGTGGCGACGCCGTGCACGTGGCGGTGGGGAAGTCGGTGGAGAAGACGGCGGCGTTGCTGCGGTGGAGTTTTAATATGTTTTCAGGACAGGAAATTGTTTTGCTTCATGTTCATCGTCCTTCTCCGCTCATCCCAACTCTATGTAAGCCTTTTACACACGCACAAACACACAATTGAATCTCTTTACAGTTTTAATAAGGATAATTACAAAAGCACTGAGATTTGGGCTAATTACAAAAACCCCATAGTTCTTTCAAAATTACAAAAAAAAAAAACTTCGAGGCTTGATTCTTACATTTTTTCAAAAATATTTCAAAAAACCTCGACATATACAAAAATATTAGAATTACCTGTTTAAATTTAAGACAAAATAAAACCAAAGGATTTTTTTTTGTAATTTTGAAACATTTTTATGTTTTTTTTTTTTTGTAATTAACCCAAACCTTATGAGTGTTTTGTTTTTGTAATTATCCCAAAATAATCTTGGGAGATTATTATATTATTGAAGGAATTGTTTATTATATAAGGGATGATTACAAAAACACCCTTAAGTTTGGGCTAATTACAAAAAAATCCATACTTTATAAAAATTATAAAAGAAAATCCCCCCACTTTGATTTTGTTACCGTAATATTTTTATAAATATCAATGGGTTTTTGAAATATTTTTTACTTGTGAATGAAAAATGTAAGACCGAAACAAAACCTAAAGGTTTTTTAGTAATTTTTAAAAATCTCTGTTTTTTTTTTTTGGTAATTAGCCCAAACCTTAAGGAGTATTTTGTAACCTTTATATAATTATGTAGTTGTACTTATGTAAGCAGAAAATATAATGGTGCTTTTGTTTAATCTTTACTTCTTTAGATTGGTTATTGTTAGAGTCCAAGTTTAGTCAATTGATTATAAGTACAATTGACTTGCCAAAAAAATGTATGTATAGAAGAAAGGAAAGATAGCATAAATAATAGTATAAATTTGTTTTGGTTATTTGTATAATTTGCTTAAAAGAAATGGAGTTATCTTTGACTTTTAATATTGTACTAATCAAACTGAAAGGATAACTTATACATAGATCATCAATATAATACCATATAATATGTACTATTAGATTTAGAGGATAACTTTGTAATGATAATATGTGAAATATTAAAGATTTACATTTTTCTTAGGGATAATTACAAAAACACCCCTGAGGGTTGGGTTAATTACAAAAACCAGACATGTTTCAAAATTACAAAACCCTCCAGGTTTCTTTTTTCTTAAATTTAAGGGGGTAAATGTAATATTTTTGTAAGTGTCAGGTTTTTATTTGAAATGTTTCCAAAATCATCGGAAAAAATGTAAGACGAAATCAAACCTCAAGGAGTTTTTTGTAATTTTCAAAGAACTCTGGTTTTTTTGTAATTAGCCCAAACCATAGTTGTGTTTTTGTAATTATCCCTTTTTCTTATTGTATTATATGAAGTTGAACTAGTTGTTTTTTTCTTATTGTATTACTATTGTCACTGTTTCTGCAATAACAAGTGAATCAAATGATAGATTTACTTATCAAAAACTTGCTGATTGATTCTTCTTTCTTTTTCTCTTTTCTTATATCGTCGATTTTAGTGTTCTTGTGTTTATTATTGTCTCTATTGGCATATCATGTTGCTTAAAATGTCATGCAGTGGGCAAATTGCCAGCAAGTCGAGCAAATCCTGCGATGGTAGCAGCATTTAGAAACGAGGAGAGAGAAGAGACGATGAAGCTGTTATCGACTTACTTGATGATTTGCAGCAGATCAAGGGTATATTTTTCGTTAACGTAGTAAACATTTTCCGAGTGATTTGTCTAATTTGTTAACTTATTTTGTCTTTCAACAAGATGCTTATTGTTGAAATTTTGAAGAGAGAAAGAAATAAGAAGATAAAAGATATAATGTGGTCCGTCCTTTTTGGCGTACATCCACGGATAAAATGCTCAAAGGGCTATAACAATTTCAATTCTCGATTGTGTTTCCCGTTACAGTATCACCTATATATAGTAGTGATGAAGTCTCCTGACGAAATGGTGTATTCACTATGTGCAGGTTAAAGCAAGCATTATTACCACTGAAAGTGATGAGGTTCAAAAAGGAATTGTGAATTTAGTAAATCGACACGGTATTAGGAAACTTGTCGTCGGAGCTATCCCAGAGTATGTTTCACTTATAGTTTTTAGTTTTTGTGTTTCTTCTTTAGTTTTTGAAGATTGAAAAGGATTTATCATAAATCATGAGAAAGAACTTATTTGGTTTGGAGGTTTAATTGTTCATCGATCACTTGTATAATCTGTCTTTATTTTCCTTTTTGTTGTTCTCACATATCCACATATCGCTTTTAGAAAAATAATTTCAATTATTTTGGATTTCAAATTTAATGAAGGGATAATTACTAACAACTCCATGAGGTCTGGGCTAATTACAAAAATCCAGACATATATCAAAGGGAGTTTTGAAATGTTTTCTTTTGTATATAAAGGGGGGAAATGTAAGACGAAATCAAACCTCAAGTTTTTTTTTCTTACCGTCATGTTTAATATTGACACAGTTTCATGAAAGGGAAAAGGACCTCCGGCAAGGCCTGCCATGTCGTGAAACACGCTCCCTCTTATTGTGAGATGTGGTTTGTCGACAAAGGAAAGTTGATCTGGACAAGACAAGCTTCTTCTAGCTCAAACATCCGTCTGCCAAGCTGTCAATTACCTCTCTCCTTTAACTCCGCAAAAACGAGGTATTTGTCATCACAAGTCTCTTGGAAAATTGCAAAATTGGTCTTGGGGTGTTGCAAAATTAGTCCTGAACTTTTAAAGTCACAATTTTAGACTGTGACAATTTTGCCTTTTAGCAAAAATATGTAGTGTTTACAATTTGGCTTTTTTAGTCTTTTATTTTTAGTTGTGATATTTTCGGTCTTATTATTAAAAATGACCAATTTTGACATATTTGTACGTGTTTTTATATTTTCATAATTAGGAAATAATACATGTAGAATTCGTGATCTCGGATTTTGCATGAATTTATAAATCTAAAATTCTTCCATCATTAGACAATCTATAGTGTTAAATGAATTATACTCAAGTAAATAAAATTTAGTCTCGATACTATTTTAAAATTTATCTGATTGTTTTGGCTATCAAGAGCGTTTTAGGAATAATTAAAATATTGAAATAACCCTTAGGACCAAATTTGCATCTACTTAAAACTTATAGGACCAGAATTGCATAAATCTAAAACTTACGGGATCAAAATTGCAAAAAAGACAAAATATATAGGACTAAAATCGCAATTTCAAAAGTTACAGATGCGGGACTAATTTTGCATTTTTCCCCATGTCTCTTGTTCTAGTTCTAGTTAGGAAAATTTACATTGACATGGAACAAAAATTGGGTACAGGCAGAGGCATCTCAGGCTGACATAACTTCGTCCACCGTTTCGCCGGTGTGTCAAAAGTACATGTGATCCACTCTATAGCCAAAGTGCATCTTCTTCAACAAATATTAGCTCTGGCAATGAATACGCCACTTCTGTTGAACCAAGAGTATCTTCCGTCTCAAGTTCAAAGACTGTGGAAGAGTGCTTATGCATTCGGCTTGCAGAATTAAAAGGGGAAGTTGATGAGTCGAGAGATGAAGCGTATCTAAAGCTCATAGAGCCGAAAAAATTGGAAGATGAAGCTCTGGAAGCATTTAATAAGGTGATATTGAAGCCTCTGTACTTTGTTTTCAGCTTCATCGTATCATATGAGCATTCATCACCGTAGGTGGTGCACACCACTCAAGTTTTGGCTTAATTACAAAATACCCAATTATCTTTTAAAATTACAAATACCCTCTTGACTTTTGTTTCCATTTTACAAATAAGGGGGGTATTTGTTATGTAATTACAAACACTCAAGAGGGTGTTTCTAGCACTTTAAGGGGGTATTTGTAATTTTCAAAGAGAATTGGAGTCGCTCTGGGGTAGTTTTTGTAATTGTCCGTTTTTGTTTGGGTTAATTACAAAAAGTACCCTTGAGGTTTAACCTAGTTACAAAAAACCCCAACTAACTTTCAGAATTACAAAAAATACCCTCAAGTTTTACTTCGTCTAACATTTATCCCCTTCATAAATAATTTTTTTTTTCAAAATCCGCCTTCATATTTATAAAAATATTACAGTTTACCCCTTCATCTCAAGGGTATTTTTTGTATTTTTTAAAGTTAGCTGGGTTTTTTTGTAATTAGGCCAAACCTTAGAGGTACTTTTTGTAATAATCCCTTTTTTGTTTATCTCGAGTGAAGGTTCTTATGGTTTTGGGGGTTCTTGAAAGTATTGATGACTTGTAAAAATGAAACATGGTAATTCTAATAAAGGTTTACCATATTATGTTCATCAATCTAATTCGGTGTTGCAAATCGTGTCATCGTGTCGTGTTTGTGGCGTACTATTGTGTTTTTGTGTTTTCTATCTTATTTGATCTTACATATAATATAATTTTAATTTAATTTACAATTTCATGCTTTTGTGTCGTGTTTCGTGTCATGTCGTGGTTATTTCTCTCAATAATTCATGTTTGTAATCGCTTCATGTTCTTATCGTGTTGTCGTGTTGTGTCACTCATTGTCAGTCATAAATCTGATACAAGAAAATCCTCCTATGATCTCATAGGTTAAAGCTTTGGAAATGGCTCATTCCGATGAAGTAAAACTACGAGTAGATGCCGAGGATGCTCTAACAATCACAATCCAAGCACAAGAAAAGCTCCTAGAAGAAAGACAGAAAATAACTCAACAGCTACAGATGACAATGCGGAATATAGCTCTCCTCGATAGTCGTGCACACGAAGCAAACCGGAGATGCGAAGAAGTAGCCGGAGAACTGAAGCTTATTCAGGCATCCATTGCAGCTTTACGGACGGAGAAGCATAAACTCCAGGGACAGAAAATCGAAGCCACGAGATGGCTCGATAGATGGAGAAATCACGAACAATGCGACGATGCGAATGAGAGCAGAGTTATTGGATTGCCGGAGTTGTTATTGTCGGATCTCGAGGTCGCCACGTGCAATTTCTCGGAGAGTTTCAGGATTGGGCAGGGAGGGTGTGGGATTGTGTACAAGGGAGAAATGTTGGGCAAGACGGTTGTAATAAAGAAGCTGCATTCATACAATATGCAGAGGCAAACAGAGTTCCACAAAGCGGTAAATCCACACTCTCTCTCTATATATCTATATATATATAGGATAATTACAACCTCCCCCACCAAAAGGTTTGGGGTAATTAGAAAAAATCTAAAGATGTCTCAAAATTACAAAATACTCCCTCAGGTTTGATTATGTCTTAAACTTAAGGGGACAACCATAATGTTTCTATAAATGTTAGGGGAATTTGTGAAATGTATTTTGCTTATGAAGTGGGAAAGTGTAAGACTCCTCAAACCTCATGGGTTTTTGCAATTTTAAAAAGTCTCTGGATTTTTTTGTAATTAGACAAAAATCTCATGGGTTTTCTGCAATTTTAAAAAGTCTCTGGATTTTTTTGTAATTAGACAAAACCTCGGGTTTTTTGGGTAATTATCCGTATAATACTTTGAAGTTCAGTCTAACTACAAACAAAACCCAACTATGGTTTGAAATTAGAAATACCCCGTGATATTTATTTTATTTTACAAATTTCACCCTTAATAGCAAACCTCAAGGGGTGTTTGTAATACTGTTTGTAATACCATAAGGGGGTGTTTTAATTTTGAAAGAGAGCTGGAGTTTTCGTAATTAGGCTAAACCATAGGGGTAGTTTATGTAATTTATCCTATGTGTGTATATGTATATGGGATAATTACAAAAAGGTTTGACCTAATTACAAAAAACCCAGCTAACTCCTAAAATTACAAAAAGTACCCTGAGGTTTGATTCACTGCTAAAATTAAGGGGTAAACTGCAATGTTTATTATAAATATGAAGGGGGATTCTGAAATGTTGTTTGCTTATAAAGGGTTTAAATGTTAGACAAAATAAAACTTTTTTGTAATTTTGAAAGCTAGCTGGGTTTTTTTGTAATTAGGTCAAACCTCAAGAGTATTTTTTGTAATTAACCCTCTATATATAGATCATCTTTTTCCGTTTCACTCTATAACTGTTTAACCCTCTGTCCTTTGGAACAAAAGGTTCAAGTTCTAGGTAAACTACATCATCCTCATCTTGTGGAATTAATCGGAGTTTGTCCAGAATCATCGTCGCCGCACTTAATATTTGCCTGGTGGTAGCCTTAAGAATCACCTTTGTAACAAGGACATTAGTGTCCTCAACTGGAAAATCCGAGCACGTATTGTGGCTGACATTGCAAGTGCCCTTCTATTCCTGCATTCGTTCACATCTAAAAAGATCGTACACGGAAACTTGAAGCCCGAAAATCTCCTCTTGGATTCTCAAAACAGGTGTAAAATAAGTGATTATGGGGATAACATGCTTATAGCCAGCCAAACCTTCCGCTGTCCTAGTTTTCAGCCGTTGTTCTGCCTCTAGTGGAGTTTGCTTATATACTGATCCCGAATCTCATAGAACCGAGCACTAACTTATAAATCGGACATTTATTCGTTTGGGGTAATCGTACTTCAGCTAGTCACGGAAAAACTCACGGAGGACTAGTTGGTGAGGTACGAAGGGCGTTGTCGGTTGGAAAAGTGGCGTCGGTCTGGGATTTATCGGCCGGAGATTGGTCGACATATGCGGCTCGGAGATTGGTGGAGTTGGGATTGCAATGTTGCGAATCGAACGGTAGGGATAGGCCTGAGCTGACTCCATCTCTTGTTAAGGAGCTGGAGCGTATGCCTTTCTTGGAAGAGCAAACAGTGCCGTCTTTTTCTTATGCCCGATTCTTCGTGTAAGTAGCATTATTGCTTAAGCAATGAGTTTAGATTCACATAAAATTTCTCCTTTTGTGATGAGCATGTTAGGGCCACTTTTCTCTATATTTTAAGGGATGTTTACGAAAAGCCCCCTGAGGTTCGGCTAATTACTGAAAAACCCAGAGATTTTTGGAAATTGCGAAAAAACCTCTTGAGGTTTGATTCTGTCTTACAGTTTCCTCCTTCGTAACCAACACACATTTCAAAAAGCCCCTTGATGTTTCTAGAAGTATTATTGTTATCCCCTTAAATCTAATGCAAAATCAAACATGAAGAGGCTTTTTCCCTAAAAACATGAAGAGGTTTTTTGTATTTTTGGAACATATATGAGTTTTCTTGTAATTAGCCCAAACCTCAGGGGGGGGGGCTTTTGTAATTACCCCTATTTTAATTTAAATTCATATTTTTAAGAGATAATTACAAAAACACCCATGAGGTTTGGGATAATTACAAAAAAACCCAGACATATTTCAAAATTACAAAAAACCCCATCATGTTTGATTATGTGTTAAATTTAAGGGGCTAACCATAGTATTTTTATAATTATCAAGGGGTTTTTGATATGTTTTTTTGTTTATGAAGGGGGAAGTGTAAGACGGAACCAAACCTCAAGCAGTTTTTTGTAATTAGCCCAAACCTCAGGGGTGTTTTTGTAATTATCCCTATTTTTAACTACACTTTTTGAACAAGTAGATGGCAAAACGTTGGATGATTTTGCTGTCTTCTGTTATTTTTGTTACATTGTACTTTGAATTTTGTTCTGATTATGTCCGGCTTGCGTTGTGTTAGTTGTTCTCATGTTACATTGATTTCATCATTTCAGGAAATAATGCATGATCCTCAGGTGGCGGCTGACGGGTTCACGTACGAAGGAGATGCCTTGCGCGGATGGCTGGAAAGTGGCCGTGAAACTTCTCCGATGACAAATTTGAGGTTAAGTCACTCAAATCTGGTTCCCAACCATTCCTTGAGGCTTGCTATTCAAGATTGGCTTGCGAATCTTGAAATCGCCTCATGATGCGTCGGGTCGTTGTGAGTTGGCATGTAACGATGTCGACTCTCAGAGTCGTCGATATTTGTTCGTATATTGTTACGAGGACTAGTCATTGGCTGTCTTTGAAACCTTGTCACATGTATCTAACAATTGTAGGAAAGAGGAGATATGTTTGTGTTTATAAGGGTGCAAATCAAATCCATTGTTTGTATAGTTGAATATAAAGTCCCCCTTTTTCCTTTCTCTTCCTATAAATAAAGGGATAATTACAAAAACACCCCTAAATTTTGGACTAATTACAACAAAATCCAGAGTTCTTTGAAAATTACAAAAAAACCTTTGATGTTTGATTCCGTCTTACATTTTTTCCGGTGATTTTCGAAAACATTTCAAAGAACCCTGACATTTACAAAAATATTACAGTTACCCCCCTTAAATTAAGACAAAATGAAACCTAAAAGGGTTTTTTGTAATTTTGAAACATGTCTGGTTTTTTGTAATTAACCCAAACATCAGGGGTGTTTCTGTAATTTTCCCTATAAATAAATGCTGATTTGCAGATATGTTTATCCTTAGACATCACTATAGTCCGTAAGCATATCGTCTGCTCCATTCTCTGTCATCTTGTATTTCCAGGGCCGTGTGGTATGCTTTGGTCATTTAGGCAATCGCCTCAGGCCCCCAATTTTTTGGGGGCTCCTAATTTTATTTATATAATACACATATATAAAGAATATTGTTAATTTTGTTTCTAACATTCAAAGATTGTGTGCATATATAATGAGATTAAAAATTACAAAGTGATCTGCAACTTGAAAATGGAAGAGACAATTAAGTGTCTAGAAAATAAGAGATAATTAGTTTCTTTAATTACTTTATAAATTAAAAAAAATATAACATTTCAATTCTTGTTTATTAGATAAATAAATGCCTAAAAAGTAGGAATTAGTTGGTGTGTAATTAACGTGTAAATATTCAGTAAGATTTTATATAAATCTAATAGTCTAATATTATATCATAAGCAATCTATACATCATCTCTGCTATCTTTTTGGTAACATCTTTACTATCTATTAAAAATATTACATAATAAAATCATACTCATTATCCACCGAAAAGAAACGACACAAATTGGATTTTCTCCAAGGTTTATATTTTCATCTTTTTAATATATTAACCAAAATTTAAATTTTATTTGGTCATATTAAGAGTGTTAGAAGAAACTTTGAACACAGAAAAGTAAGACTCTAATTGAGGTATTAAAATATATAAAATACTTGTGACAATTATTTTTGGTGAAAGAAGCCTTTTCAAATACACGTATTGCTTATAAAATATTATTAACCATATTTGTGATAGCTGCTTCTGCTGAAAGAAGCCTTTTCAAAGTTAAAATTATTAAAATATTCTTCAAGCTCAATTGTGTCCCGAGATAGATTAAATGAATAATGTATATTATTTATTAAAATAGTATATTAGAATATCTTGAGTATAAAACTTTAATATGTAATTTTGCACTTAAAAAGCAAAAAAGAAATTTTCTTTTTTATACTTTTCATAATACGTTTCTTATATAGGTCTATTATATTAAGACTTTGTCTCAGGCCCCATATTGCCTTGACACAACCCTGTGTATTTCAATACATTAAATTTAAATGGATGTCGCGTGTACAAGATCAAAATGTTGTCATTATTACACATGTGACATTTAACTTATTGTATTGAAACACCGAATGAAACAGAGAATGAAAGAGAAGATTCTCGGGGAAAAAATCAATAAGAATAGCTCTTTCCAGACATGTTGGGTTGGCTCTAATGACAACATGGGAACTCACTGATACTCATTCAATTTACCTTAGGGAAAATTACAAAAACATCCCAGAAGTTCGGCTAATTACAAAAAAAAAAAACCAGAGATATTTGAAAATTACAAAAAATCCCTTGATGTTTGATTCTGTCTTACATTTCACCCTTCATAAGCAAACAATATTTCAGAAAACCCCTTGATATTTCTATTACACTTACCCACTTAAATTTCAGACATAATCAAATCTGGGAGGCTTTTTGTAATTTTGAAACATTTTTGGGTTTGTTTGTAATTAGCCCAAACCTCAGGGGGTCTTTTGTAATTATCCCTTTACCTTATGCAAACTGAACTAAACTCTCAAGTTTACAATACTTTGGTTTTCAATAGGCCCTACAAATGTGATCAAGCATGTCTGAACTGAAAAACAACAGCACACTGGACAAGAAATCCAAATGATAGTAACACTCAACATGCAGTCGAAAGCAGCGACACAACGGTTAGATGCTCGGTCTCATCGAACGGATGATCATCTTTCATCGGTACATAATTCCCCAACTCAGCGTTCTGCTCACCCAATAGCGGCTTCGACTCCACAAGAACTCCCTCACTCGGAGCCACATTCTCTTTGGCATCTACGCGAGTATCATAACTTTCACGCTTTAAAGTCTCCAATTCTGGCTTCTCTGTTTCTGTTTTGGTCGTAACATTTTCGTTTTGATCCGAAAAGAAATCTTCTTGACTGTTGAACTCTGAATTGCATCTGCCAAATGGTTTTGTGACATTTTCTTGATCAAGCCCTGATGAAGAAGTCCTGAGGCAAAAGCTACCAAATCCTTTGATTTCTCTTGAGATTTTTCGGGCTTTTTCTCTTTCTTCTTTGAGTAGGGGACCTTTTTCAAGTAGTTTCAGTATCCTTTCACATTTCTTCCTCACATTCAGACCCCAGTTAAATCTGGAAATTACAAACAAGCACATTATACTATATATAGGTACTACAAATGAAATAATATTAACTTGCCATATCCATTGCAACTTTTTTGCGTTTTTGGATGTTCCAAAGAGGACAACATCCAAAATAGAGGACATCGCTAACTCTCATCTAAAAAGTAAAAACCAATGTTGTAAAAAGAGGCGGAGCCTTGGCGGGGTTAGGCCGGACCTGGGCGGGGTTAGGCAGGGCCTAACCGGAAAAAAAACGTAGGCGGACAAGGGGAACCTAGCGACTAGGCGGAGACTAAGCGATGATTTTTACAACAGAGCTAAAAACTTCTTCAATTATAGGGCAAATTGCAATTCTAGACATGTAATTATAGTGGTGTGGCAAACTTGGTCCTTTTCAAGTTCTGTTTGGCAAAATCGCCCTATATCTATAAAAGATTCTCGGATTTAGCCCTTAATTTGTTGTAAGTTTCAAAATTATAGGAAAGGTCTAATGCGAGTTGCATGTAAACCCAAAAAAATAGGAGTTTTTAAATCTCTAACCAAAAATTAAAGTTTTCGCCGATGTAGTAATTGGGAAAACCCCAATAGTGTGTTGGGCTGAAAACTGACCGGAAACGTAATCTTGGCCGGAGGTTTAAAATTCCCAGTTTTTTGCATTCACGTGCAACTCACATTATATTTTCTGAGCAATTTTAAAAAAGTTCGCGAATTGAAGACTAAATCCGAGAGTTTTTTTAAATATATTGGGTGGTTTTGCCAAATCAGAATTTAGAAATGGCCAATTATGCCACACCCCTATAATTACAGGACTCAAATTGCAATATACCCACCACAAAAAATGCAAAACTTTTATAATTATCATCCACCTCATCTAATACTCCTATCAAACTTTTCCCATAAAATCAACGCAAACACCAAACACTAGTGTTTTGGAGAGACTACGATGAACAGAAATTTCAAATGGTATAACTTATCATTTGTAAGGATGTTGACCGATGGCCGAACCCGGTATTTTTCATTTTTTTTTTAAATTTATCCTCTCATTTTGCAGAGTAGATAATAAATAAATACCCTTTCTCATCAATATGCTGGAAATTTTCCATTTCTCTAATAACATCTCTGTCAGTTTGAAACTCCTCTGCAACTCTCTCAGGCCCATGAGTCAACAAATGTTCCACCACAATCAAAGCCTTGTATGATCCCCTCCAATTTCTCCTATCAAATCTTACTAATCTACAACATGTGAAAAATCCAATCAAAATAAAACCATAGTAAAAAATCAAGCATCAATGTTTGTGATAAGAAAATAAATAAATAAATAATAAAAAGGGATAATTACAAAAACACCCCTGAAATATATTTCTATAAAATTCAGGGAGGTTTTTGAAATATATTTTGCTTATTAATGAGAAAACGCAGTGTTGTAAAAATCGGCCTAGGTGCCGACTAGGCGCCTAGGCCGATCCGATTTTGCTAAAATCACCCAAAAAATTGTTCGAGCCAAAAATCGGGCTAAGTGCCCGAGAATCGGGCCTAAGCGCCGCCTAGACAACAACAAATCGGGCCACCGCCTAACGATTTCTCGCAACCTTGAAAAACGTAAGACGGAATCAAACCTCAAAGGGTGTTTTATAATTTTCAAAAATTTATGGATATTTTTGTAATTAATCCAAAGTTCAAGGTTTTTTTTAATTATCCCTAATAAAAAAGGATCCAAGTATACCTTTTGTGCAAGATCTCAACAATTCTCCAATAATCATCCACTTCAAAAGCTGCCTTTGATATCATTTTCAGTGTTCTAGCATCTGGCCCTCCTGGACTCTCATTTGTAGCTTCTTCTGCCAATCTTGAAAAAAAAATTAAATAATAATGAGACAAATTTTTTGGAGGGAACTTTTCAAATCAGTATCGGACCTGAGATTTTGAGACATGAGGCGAGCTTCACAAATAGTGGCCCGACCTCAAAATTTAATATTCATATATTTTTATCGACGATATTACATAAATTCAAAAATAAAACCATAGACAAAATATATTGTTTCGTGAGATTCATGTCAAGTCCGGCCCCGAGACTTACAATTGTGCAGGTGTGACATCTGTTAAGGCCAATCTAGCAGTTTTGATCTTCTCCTTGAGGAAGAAAGAAGCTTGTTTCTTGAATTCATGGAAAATAGGTCCATTCATGCTGCCACTACTGTTACTCATGCTACCTAAGATTGACATTTTCTTGATATTAAGATCTTAAAGAAAGACAAAAAAAAAAAAAAAAAAAACAGTCTACTTTAATGAGATAGAAGCTTGAGAATACACATAATTTAATTTGGTCAACCGGGCCGGCCAAGTGTTTCAGGCCTAATGGGCAGGCCAAATAGCCGACACTTTTCGGGCTTGCAAAATTGCAACCCAGTCCGGCCCTATTACCGGGTCGGTCGGGCCAGCCCATTGGTCCAGACTATTTTTGACAACTCTAATCAAGTCTGGTCGGACCGGCCTAAAAAATCCTTGAACCGCTGATTTCCTTGGCCGAAAGCATAGCCCAGTTCAGGCCAAAAATAGTCAACTTTAAATTTAAGGAGATAATTGTAATAAATCTATAAATATCAGGGGAAATTTTGATATATTTTCACTTATGGAGGTGAAAATGCAAAATAGAATCAGATCTCGATATTTTGTTTGCAATTTTCAAAAATTTCTGGGTTTTCTTGTAATTAGCCCGAACCTTAGACGGATTTTTGTAATTATCCATTAATAATGATATAGAAGAGGTTTTTTGTGTTTGTTTTGTAGGAAGGAGTCGGAGTTTACGAGATGTATAACAAAGTCGTATGGATAGGAGTATAGTATAAATGTATAATAATGTTGCATGTGAAAAGATGAGATTTGAATTCAATAATGACAATGAATATTAAAATATATGTGTCAACATCTAAGATGGCTTTCATGTTTGAATTTTGAAAATTTGTCCACTTTCTTGATGGACTTTGATGAATATGGGGTTATTCTTTGGGTGAATCGTGACCATTGGTCCCGGTCAATCAAAGCTGTTTGATTTTTTTTTTTTTTGGGTTATAAAATAGTGTTTTATCTTTTTATTATGTATATTTATATAAGCTATGTGCATCATAATTACATATATTTGTAATTGTAAAATAACATTTTAAAAATGAAACTTTGATACAAAAATATATATTTATTTTGACCAAAACTCTTTGAATGCGTAAAAAATCTCTGGTTTTTTTCATAGTGTCGTGCATATTATAAGATAATGATATTATTGTATAGTAGTATAAGCATAGAACATAGAAAATCCAAATTATATACTTTGAATTATACGTCCGATTTAGATTTTCTTGAGGGCCTTTTACATAGATAATAGGTTAGGCGAATCTCACCACCTAAACCACCTCTTGACGAGGGCCGCCAAACATAGATCGTAGGGTAGTTTTTAATGCAATATTGCTGATTTATTCAATTAATTATATACATACGTGTTGTAGATAATTTCTATTTATTATGATATGAAATGATAATATAAATATATATTGAGAAGATGCAAATCAGAACAAAAACGAGTAATACAACTTTTGGTGTATTTTCTTCATTTAATTTTCCACACACACACACACATATATATATATATATATATATATATATATATATATATATATAGCCAAAATTGTAACTGTTACACTTGTGAACACACAATTGCTAAAAGTCCACAATCTAGACAATTTGTGCTAATACTCCCTCTTGGATGTAATACTGTAGTAAGTTGGATTAATGTCTTGTTAAAAATTTTGAGCCGGAAAAACCCAGTGGAAAAAATTCAAACGTAAGGGAAAAAATAGTATATTCTCAAATCCAAACCTTGGGCATAAGTTGTCTCGTTAAAACCTTAAGTTGGAAAAACTCAATAGATAAAAACTAACAAATGTGTCATTTCCATTCAGTATTTCAAATTACCGTTTTAAATAGCTGACCCAGTGTTTCGGGCCGAACCAAATAGAGTCGGTTCATTTTGGCCTCTAAAATGAAGTCCAACCTGACATTCTCATCTGCCGATCGGCCACGCTTCATTTTGACAACTCTGACTAACTAAGGAAAGATATAAAAATAATAAAATAGTTGGTCGGGCTAGAAGTGGGCCTAGTCTCAAATGGGCCATTAATGGGCTAGGCCAATCTCCAATTCGTAAGCCCAATAAGGGCCCATTTTACAGACATTAACCCCAATTGGGCCGATTCAAGTCAACCCAATTGACATCTCTAAGGACAATGAAGCCCATGGGCACCCAATCATCATCAAAGCAACCCTCTTTTTAAGACAACAAATTGGCACGTTTTCCAACTCTAGCACAATTCATCTTTGAGTTTAGATTTCTTACAAAATCATGGTCCAACATTTAATGACAAAGATGACAGTCAAGGTCCTGTAATATTACTAATTAAACCTCATATCCAACTTCCCCAACTACATTTGCATTTACTATCCAATCTGCAAAAATTGGTTAACAGTTAGGAGTTAAGTTGAGAGGATTACATGACCCCTCTCCCAGTTGGCTATGTCACCGTACAAGCCACTCCATGGCCTCTGGTTTTGCTGGATAATTGTGTGCCACCAAATACGTCGGCTAAATTCGTGTTAAACGGATCGAATCGAGCCGGACATAGTATTGTTCGAGCTTGTCTGATTTTCTATCGAGTTTGAAAAATCGAGTCAAACATGAACGAGCTTTAGTCGAGTTAAACACACGAATCGAGTTTGAGTAGCTTGATATTTTTACACATATTATGTTGATTTTTTACAAATCGAGTCGAGCTCGAGCGGAGGTTTATATTTTATTCAATGGAAAATTGTGTTCAAGCCTGCTTTATATATATGTTACCGAACTGAACTCAAATGAGCTTTTAATAATTGATCTCAAGTCAAATATAAAATAGTTTGGTTCAATTTCATCCCTATCGCCGGCCATGGAAGGAACATAAAGCCTAATAATTTGGTCACAATTAAAAATGATGTTAATTACAAAGACATACCATTGAGGTTTAATCTAATTACATAAAAGAAAAATCTCGGTTATCTTCCAAATTGCGAATATATTTTTGGCATTTGTTGTTGTTTCGTAAATTGCACCTATTGAGCTAGGGGTGTTTGTAAAACAAAAACAAACTTTAAGGATGCATTTGTTATGCCTTCAAGTGGTTAACTGTAATTTTGAGAGATAATTGGATTTTTTTATAATTAGACCAAAAACTCGGGAGTAGTTTATATAAGGATAATTACAAAAACTCCCTAAGTTTGGGTTAATTAAAAAAAAATCGCAGATGTTTGAAAATTACAAAAAACCTCTTCAAGTAATTTGATTATGTGCTAAATGTAGGGGAATAATTGTAAATTTCTTACATATATAAGGGGTTTGTTAAAATATTTTTTCTATAGAAGGGGGTAAGGTGTAATACATACAGAGTAGTTCTCTAGTAAGACGATCGCACGGTGCGACAAATTGCACTTTTAGGATAAAAGGTGAAACTCTTAGTATAAAATATGATATTTTGGGTGTAAAAAGTGATACATTTAGTGTATTTAGACAAGGTGTCACTTTTTACACTAAAAGTATCACTTTTTAAATTAAAAGTATCACCCATCGTGACTGCATTTAACCGCTTTTGTACAAGAATTTGCTATACACAATGAAATTCAATGGGTTTTTTGTAATTTTCAAAAACCTCTTAATTATTTTGTAATTAAACCAAGCCTCTGGGCAGTTTCTATGATAATTAGCCCTTTATGCAATTTACCCACAACCAGCATTGTCATCAAGCAAAATTTAACATATTACAAGATCAGCTAAATTATTCATGAGCCATGGACCATAATAGGAGAAACACAATGTATAGACCAGAAAAAGCAAGTTAATGAACAAAAAAAAATCCCTTTCAATGGGTTGTCATTTATTTGAAAAAAAATTACAATTATCTATGACAATTTATGATAAAGAAACAGTTTTTCACCTTTACAAACAAAAACTACCACCCAACAGGTAAAAAAAAAAAAAACACAACTAAATTACTCTTAATTCTCAGAGCTTAGTTGTTTGTATACAAAGCTGAATTAGGAATAGGAAGAGAACAAAATTGAGTGCCTGGATGTTTTTTTTTTTTTTGAATAATAGAATTATTCTACTTTTTTTTTGTTTTCTTTATTATGCACAAGATTTCCATATTCTTCCCTCCAAAGAAATAACAATTATCGAAACATCGTCGTGGTAGCGACGTCGATCGCCTTGTGGTATTTCGAGCAATTCGTGGAAATCCATGCCTGAAACGGGAAGTTAACCGGGAACAAGATATTTTAGTGTTCCGTAATAAGAAAAAAGAAAGGGAAAATAAATTCTTTCGTTTGGTAACTTGGACTATTTTGAGATTTTAGTCCTCTAAATAGTTACCTTTAAAAAAAAGACTAGTATCATCAAAAAACTTGGACATTTAGCCCTAATTTGACAAAAAATGTGTAATTTTATCGGAAATTGCTCATTGTGACTTGTAAGGTGCAAACATGTTAAAAAAAAGAGATTATTGGTCCTTTGACGCAAAATTTGTCACCAAAACATTAAAATACCCAAATTTTGCATGTCAATTTTTGCACCAAATCACCAAAATCCGACATATTAGCACCCGCCAGTCCTAGTTAGCAATTAGGATAAAATTACACAATTTCAGTAAAAATCAAACTATATGTTCAAAATTTTGAAAGATATAGGACCAAAACTTAGAGGAATAAATCTCCAAGCAGTCCAAATTATAGGATCAATAAAATTATTTTCCCCAAAAAACTGCATTTTTTCTTCCAATGTAACAAAGACATACCGGCCCTTTTTGCTGCACGGAATAGCAATTCTTCGACCAGATGCTGTGCAGGATCTCCTTCAGGCGACCAAGATATGAAAAGTTCGACTTCGGATACAGCCTCTTCGTTCGTGAAGTATTGGTAAAGTCCATCCGATGACAGTATGAGAAACCTGTCTCGTGGCCCTAATCTGTGATGGTAAAGCGACGGTAGGCAGTTTATGTATGGCGAAGTTCCAACGAAGTCGATTCTAAACACCTTTAGAAGCGCATCGTTCCACTTAGGCTGCAGAAACAAGATTCACATTCAAAAGGATAATTTTTTCCCAGATAAATCAGCGAAAAAATTACCCGGAAATTCAAGAACTGCACGTTAATTTGACACCACTACGGCCTATCGATGGACTTTTAACTAAAACTATTTAACAGTTTCTTTAAATTTTCATGTAATTGAGAGAGACAGAAAAAGAATATCATGTATTCCATTCTAAGAGACTATAATTGGCCATTCAATTTCCACTACAAGATTCCTATAGCCAAAGCAAATAAAGCTATTGCTACTATGATAAATCATCAACATTCTATTATTGTCTGGCCTGAAAAGGGTATTGTAACATAAACCTAAAACAAGACTATGTTCATTTTCAACTTTCTACTAGGATCATCAGCTTCAGGACAAGTTGTATATCGCACGATAGTGAAACGAAAAATGCTTTATCGGGTAAATAAAATCGACAACAATAAAGAACATAATATGCTTCTAAAGGACACACCTGCTTAAGGAAACCAGCACCAAAAGCTCGAGTGACCTTTAACGAACCTTTCACGCGGTCGTTGATCACGGCCGAAGCATCATCAGGATGTTCATTTCTAATTCTTCTAACTTCCTGGATACAAAATTATCAATCAACAATTAAATTTAAGCCAAAATAGGACATAAAACTAATTTAGATCCAAGAATACTAAAATATGCTTAATTAGAGCATCTCCAAGAGTTTGCTCCAGTACTGCACCATCTGAAGATTGTGAACTGTTTTGCACCAGAAATAGCGCAACACTGTAGCTACGCTAAATGTTTTCTATTTTTCTGTTTTAAATTAATGATTTTAGTGTATAAAAATATGCACCAAAATGGAATACTATGGAATATTCCTTTTCAGTGCAGAATTTACTGCAAACGGCTAGAGATGAAATGCGGATTTTGCACTGAAAATGATGCAAACTCGGAGATGGTCTTAACGGCATTTTTACCTCTTCTATGGAGGTGCTATGATCCATGGTGAGCTGCAAAGCGGTTAAGCTCGGCATAGAATTCGACATATCGTCATCAAAAGCCTCGAGATCATACAATGTTTCCTCATTGATCCTCTCCAAATCCTGGCTCCAAAGATCAGGCTCTTTATTCTGAGCCAAAACGGCTCGACTATCGCCTACATTCATAACGTAAACATCTTCTCCCTTCATCAACATCACGAGAACACATGATCCCATCAAAGCCAGCTCTGGATTCTCCATTACCATCTTATCAGCCACATCCAAATAGGACTCCTCTGTTTTCTTAAGCGCTTGTGAAAGCGCTTTCAGCACGTCCACGTGATTCGTCGCCCCCGTTCCTGCTTTCGACCTATTTCTATTCAACTGCTCTTTTAATCTCCGATCAAGCTCCAATCTCTCCCTATCCCATTCGCATTTCCACGTCCGGTGATTCTCCTCCCATTTCTTCGCGGCTCCACGGTACTTACTCCTCGAATTTCGCCCCCGTTTTTTCCTATACCACAAATCCCCATTTGTATCACAAGGATAAGTCTCTTGCTCTACGCATCTAGAACAACCATCCTTAGTCCTATCCCGCGAAACATCATCCTCGTTCAAATCAAAATCATCTGTCGACAGAATATTCTCATTCGATGTGGGAATCGTAACCAATGAGCCATCAGACTTATTAGTACTATCATCCCATAGTAAGCCCTTGAGCTCTTTATGAACAGTTGAATACAAATTGGATAACAAATAATCCGGTGCATCGGGACCGTTAAATCCATCGTAAATCCCGACGAAAACCCATCCGTGCTCCTCGGAGACGACCACGTGTACTCTATCCTCACCGGCTTTCCCCTGAGCCCACTGCAGATTTTGGTTTTCCAAATCATCATCGTCTAAACTACACTCACTGCTAAAATTAACACTGCTATTGATTGTTAATTCGTTCTGTTTCTCAGAACCCACGGCCCAATCGCTCTCCTTCATCGCGACGATCCCTTTGATCGGCGCGACGATGGAGTTCTGCCCACGGGCCATCCCTTTCGAGAAGGCCCGTCTAAGGGCCCGAAGTAACGAGGCCTTCCTCGATCTGGGCCGGAACGCGAATCCGCCATGGGAGTAGCTTCTCTGGAACTGATCGGGGCAGCCCTTCTCTAAAGGCCCGGAGAAGATGCCGCGATCGAGAGGGCCCGACATGAAACCCCTCTCGATCGGGCCGGACATGAATCCCCTCTCCATCGGGCCGGAGTTGTGAATCAGGCCGGATATGGGGAATGGGCCGGAGTGGGCCGAGGAGTTTCTGGGGATGGGCTGGAGGGGGATGGAGGCGAAGGAGGTGGACCCTTCGAAGGCGGAGGCCCGGTCGATGGTGTTGTAGGAGTAGAGGTCCAGTAAGGCGGTGGAGAGTGGGGTGGAGGTGTTGGCGCTTACGGCGGCGCCGGAAATTGACTTAAACGTCGTCGTTTTCGGGTCGTCGGACTCGGAGTGGACCTTGGAGGAGGAGAGACGGGTCAATTCGGGTCGGACGTAGCAGAAGGAGTGACCCAGATCGTCTAATGGGTCGGATATGACCATACCGGCGGATATGCCTTTTTTCCGGCGGCGGGACTCGACGGCGGTGGGTGCCACGCCGGTGAAACATACCGTTAGCTTCCCTACTCCGTTGCCCATTTATTTATGTTTATTAAATCGAGAAAAAAAGGGAAAACAGAGCAGAAGGGGCTCTTGGTTTTTTTTTTAGCTCAAGAGTTCATTTCATTGATGGAATGAAAATGGAGCATTGTGAATATGGAGAGAGAGAGAGAGAGAGAGAGAGAGAGAGAGAGAGAGAGAGAGAGAGAGAGAGGGGGGAGAGAGACGTTGACTTTGGGAAGGTGAAGTGTTTGATTGAGGTAATAAAAACAGAGGACTGGGAATCAAGGCCAGGTGGATGCTTTTCTTGCATTTGTTTGTATTTTGAAAAATGAAATTTTCCTTTTTCCCATTTATTTTTTTCTGGGGGTTGGGTCATGGTCCTCATGGATGGGGTGGGTTTTGGCAGGGCAGGGGTATTTCTGTCTTTTGAGAGAATATAATCAATATAAATTTTGAATAGCCATAACAGCTAGACATTAATTGACTTAAATTCATGAGACGAATTTTACAAAATATAAAAAGATATAGATCTTTTTTATGGGTTACATGTATGGATTTATACAGAAGAAAAAAAGTATACAAATCATATGTTTTATACAGAAACCAAAAGGACACCAAAAAGAAAATGAGAAGTCATTTTATGGTTTGGAAATTCGGCTTTTTAAAATTTATTATAAAAATAATAAAAAAATGTTAAAACTATAAAAAAAAAGTTTTTTGGTAAAAGACTGAACCTTGTACAAATTTTCTTTTTTGGAAAATGAAAAAATGTGGATAGTCTATGTCTTTTCCTTTTTTTTTCCTTTCTTTTTATTGGTATTAGAATTATGAATTAATACCATTCACCATTATTGAAAAAAAAAGGTCAACTCTTCTGTTCATTGTGCTTATGATTTGATAAAAAAATTATTCTACTTTTTTGGAGTAAAAGAGAGCTCCCTCCTCTTTTCTCCTTTCTTTTATTAATTTATTATTTCCAACTAATTTTTTTGTTAGATTTGCAATTTTTCTCAATGACCAAGTAGCTTTTTAATAACATGTAGAGTCGTAGACTATAAAAAAGTCCAATTTACCTAAAAAAAATATGTAGATAAGTATTAAGGTAATCAGAAACGAGGTAACATCACAAAATCTAAAATTGTTGGTAATTTACCTATAGTATTTCTGCTTAAATTTAAAAATTATTGGTAATTTGTCGAATAATTTGGAAAAAAATAATATTTTTTATTCTGTAGGTATTCAATGGGTAACTGCAAAATTTTATGACAATCATTTATGTCGTTAATTTTGTCGGTAACCTGGAATTTTTTTATAGTGATATCTTATAATTATTAACTTTAAAACTTCATATATTTCTAATTCAAATTGAGGAAAATCGAATTTTGACCACCAAAGGATATGGTTGCCTATAGAAAGAGATGATAATTATGACTCAATTATGTATATCTCAATAAAGTAAGTTATGCTAGAAGTCTAGATCAATAGTATAGTGTTAAAAAAAACTGTAAAAAATAATTTAGATGCAAGAATAAAAATTGAGAAAAATACGATGCCTATGTGTTGCATCGATCATGAATCACATGTTTCAACTTTTATAAGATTTTATTTCACTTAAGGTCAAAGATTCACACGTCGTGAAACTCATAATGTACTCAATTATTCTTTCAATAAGTCTGACTCTTGCATGTTCAATGAAGATGAGTAGATCATATTATTTCAAAATTGATAATTATCTCAACTGTGTATTTATTATTGTTAAATGTCAACTAGACTCTACTATTTTATTATTAAATGATAAATTAATCTGAATTCTAGATATATTAGAATGGGTGAACACTCTTACTCTTTATTTCATTATTTAAAACAAAAAAAAGTGTTGACAAATATCTCAACATTTCCTTTAATTAATGTAAAAATAAAACATGAACAATGCCTTTATCGTAGAAAAAAAAAATATTTCTACATTTTTTTTGAGGAATACATTTTTCAGAAAGAGCAAAAGCATGCATGGACTGTGCTAGCAGGCCCAAAACTTTATCGTAGAAATTGTTTTTTATTTTTATTTTTAGTATTCGAGGAGTAATATTTATTATTGCGACAACTCTACTAATTATCTCAAGTTATAATAATCACACTTAAACGGTCCATTCGATGTTACCCACTTGAATATGTTAAGGCGTAAGCCGCGTAACAACTAACAAGCTACTTCGTTACCTCTCAAATTCTAAACCTTTCACGCGCGGAAATTGGCACATTCACCACTAAAATACCATGTTTTTATTTAAACAAAATTTAGACAAATTGTAAGTAAAATATTGTATAAATTTTAATTATGAAAAAAATGGATGTATTAGGACATACAATTCCCCCACTTATGTGTAATAATATTTTTCCTTTAGGAAAATATGTAAAGGCACTAACTCAATTGTGAAATTGGAGTAAGCAACAGATAATAATGGCATTATTTTATACACCCCTGAAAATTGGTGATTTCAGGTAATCTCTCTATCACAATTATATAATTTAATACTTTTTTTTGGGATGTCCCAAATATATAGTCTGATTTCTATATTTGATAATATTTCTTTGCTTGCATTTACTAATATATCCATATATTATCTTGAAAACTAAAATCTTGGAAAATAATTTTTTATGGAATATAGCAAACATTAAATACTCATAATTTTTTTTTAAAAAAAGGAGAAGAAGCACTAAATATTATCAAAACTCATTTCCTCTAACTTAAATTTGAAGTCTCGTTTGTTTTTAAAATTTATTTAAAGTGGTGGGTTAATTGCAGAGGGATTTCCGCGTTGTGGTGAATTTATTTAATTACATAATACTCACTAAATAAAGTTATTATAGGAAGTTTGTGGGTATAATTTGCTTTTCCGATAGTTTTTTTAATCTATGTGAAAAAATTTACTAGACTATGTAATTGGAACTAATGAACGAAATATAATGTTGGATATTTATGCTATTTTTTAAGGCAGAACACTCCAAGTCAACGGTGTTGATTAAATTTTTCTTCCGAAGGGAAAAGTCTTCAAGTCTTCTTCTTCGAAAGCTGGAAATACTTTGATTGGAAACTTGCCTTCACACATGCGCAAACGTTAGAGGGCCCCGGGGATTGTCCCAAGGAGGCCCCTCCAACACTCAAGTCAGCACGGTGAACGAGATAATAATTAAGACATAATTGAATAATGAATTAAATGCATAATAGAATTATTAGAATGTAAGAATGTCCTTACAAATGGATAAGAGAGAGTTTTTTATACCTGGGAGATAGACCCTATAGGCCGTGTAGGAGAATTCGACTTATGGGTCAACCCCAGACTCCTTTGGACCAGATTATTTTATTAAAAGCTTATTAAACAATTAATATTAAATTAATATATAAATTAAATTATATATTAAATAATTAAATATCCTTTTTGGCCACAGATAAACACTTAATCCTTAAATGGGAAGACATCAAAAAGTAAACATAGGGGAATAAAAAAGTAAAAATAGTCCTGAAAAACTGTGTTGTTGGATCAAGTGATGTGAGTTCACTGTTCCAGAATACGACGCAGTTTTGACACGTGCCGCACTGAAACTGCGCATTGTCAACATTTCTTTGCTTCACTTGACTTTCTGTCTCATACAGTCATACTCATACATACACCCACCCACCCTAGGAGTTTATTTAATATCTATTTTATTTTAAATGCTTATTTAAATTTCATTTATTGTTTTCTTCAGAATAATGATTAATTATAGTTTTATATTAAAAACATATACTTTATTTAAGGCACAGTTGAAAAGTAGAGCTATCAATTCGTCCAGACCGGATCGGTGCTAGTCCATCGGACCAAGTGGGGGAAATCGTGTCGGGCCATTCCAGAATTTCTTTGGGCCGCTATTTTGGAGAGCCTAATCCAGCCCATGTATTAAAAATACACTTGATTTGCTTCAAGTCAACGGTGTTGATTAAATTTTTCTTCCGAAGAAAAAAGTCTTCAAGTCTTCTTCTTCGAAAGCTGTAAATACTTTGATTGGAAACTTTCCTTCACACATGCGTAAACGTTAGAGGGCCCCGGGGATTGTCCCAATGAGGCCCCTCCAACACTCAAGTCAGCACGATGAACGAGATAATAATTAAGACATAATTGAATAATGAATTAAATGCATAATAGAATTATTAGAATGTAAGAATGTCCTTACAAATGGATAAGAGAGAGTTTTTTATACCTGGGAGATAGACCCTATATAGTGTGTAGAGAATTCGACTTATGGGTCAACCCTTTGGACCGATTATTTTATTAAAAGCTTATTAAACAATTAATATTAAATTAATATATAAATTAAATTATATATTAAATAATTAAATATCCTTTTTGGCCACAGATAAACACTTAATCCTTAAATGGGAAGACATCAAAAAGTAAACATAGGGGAATAAAAAAGTAAAAATAGTCCTGAAAAACTGTGTTGTTGGATCAAGTGATGTGAGTTCACTGTTCCAGAATACGACGCAGTTTTGACACGTGCCGCACTGAAACTGCGCATTGTCAACATTTCTTTGCTTCACTTGACTTTCTGTCTCATACAGTCATACTCATACATACACCCACCCACCCTAGGAGTTTATTTAATATCTATTTTATTTTAAATGCTTATTTAAATTTCATTTATTGTTTTCTTCAGAATAATGATTAATTATAGTTTTATATTAAAAACATATACTTTATTTAAGGCACAGTTGAAAAGTAGAGCTATCAATTCGTCGCACGGATCGGTGCTAGTCCATCTACCAAGTGGGGGAAATCGTGGTCGCCATTCCGCACTTTCTTTGGTAGCTATTTTGGAGAAATTTAATCCAAATTTACGATGTAAAAAATACACTTGATTTCTTGCGCCAAACGGGTCGTCCCGGTGTTTCGGGCCTAATGGATCAGACCAAATTAACCTGACTCTTTTTGGACTTGCAAATCGCAACCCAGTCCGGCCCTACTAGGCTACTTTCACGAACCGGCCTCGGTCCAACCCATCCGACCGTTTTTTTTTTTTTTTTTTGGCAACTCTACTCAAATTCAAAGCAGATACACAAAATTTAAAATAAATTTATATGTTTTTTTTTAAAATAACTTTGACGTTCATTTTAAATTTGTATATGACTAAAATTATATTAGATTAGATCCAACTTGTTTACATAATGAGGAAAGGAAAACAAAAGGGTAGTAAAGAAAATATTTTTATTT
This sequence comes from Rehmannia glutinosa, assembly GCA_016081115.2. Lineage (NCBI taxonomy): Eukaryota > Viridiplantae > Streptophyta > Magnoliopsida > Lamiales > Orobanchaceae > Rehmannia > Rehmannia glutinosa. The sequence goes on along the minus strand of JABTTQ020000017.1, from coordinate 194,635 downwards.
TATTTTTTGATCTTTGTTTCCACTTGTAATAATTTATTAGGATTATTACTATATTTAATTTTGTGAGGTGGAGTGGTTGTAAGTCCACCAAATATATTACATTTATTTGCCACTTTACTGTTTTTAGCCTCTAGGTGACTAGGGCTTGTGCATATAATATGTAGTTGTCTTTATTTTTGACTTTACTTTGACTAAAATTTAGATAAATTCTTTTTTTTTTTCTGATTTGTTTTTAGGTTTATTAATTTGTTTTACCATGAATAATTAGTGGGTCCTGACGTGGAAGGAGAATTATGATGTAGGAACACGAACACACAAATTGCATTAAAGGTGAGTCCACATTGGAATTTATGGGTTCTGTTTTTTTTTTTTTTAAACTCTGTCAGCCACTTTCAAGTTACCATTAATGTGATTTATATACTTTTCGCACACTTTGTGAGCTGAAAACTAATCATAAAAAAAAAAAAAATTGGATTATGGTTCCAGTAAGTTTATGGGGGGTTAATAGAGTAGTATTTATCGCAGAGTTGCATACAATACACATTTACTATGTATAATTATGTGTGAATTTGTCTATATCTACGATAAATCTATGGTAATTATCTAGATGAAGTATTATTCTAGGTGCAACATGGATAAAACTATTTATGGGTCGGTATTTTGGTCATAGTGATAGTATTAATTAAATAGACAAATTCTATTTTACCCATTTACTCTTGTTGAATATTACTTTACCCATTGGCCGTTGTATTCTTTATTGTCTTACTTTATCATCTTGTAATCTTGTTTTGTCTAATTTTACCTCCTAGTACTCTCATGATCTCACTTTATGGGTAAAATTACATTACAAACCCCTGATTTAAGAAAACCTATTAGCTTGGGGCCCAAAAATTTTATTTTCCTCAAACCAGACCCTCTACCAATTTTTGGATTTGCACTTCAGGTTTTTTTTTTTTTTTTTTTTTTTGAAGTGAGCACTTCAGGTTTTAGACCTTAATAAAAAGGGAAAACGTTAGATAATCTCCATGTCCACCATAGTAAAGAATGTGCATTTTTTCTGGGAGAATCCGTGTATAAAACTTTAAAATGCAATCATAATTTGGATATCTTATTTTTTAGTTTAGTAACCAATAAATATTTTACTACTTTTCTCATCTTGCTAGCTGCATAAGTTTAAGTTTATATATCTTGGTATCTACATTGATGACGTTAACCAGGATTGACAACATTTATGGATAGAAAAAAAGGAATGAGCAAAAAATCGAAAATAGGAAAAAATAGATTTGTGTGGCTGACGTGGGAGATTACACAAATATTTGTCTTTTTATTAAATTCTAAAACCTGAAGTGCGAACCCGAGATTTGGGGGAGAGCCCAATTTGAGACGATTGAAATTTTGGGCCTTAAAGTAATAAATTTACTTAAATTTGTGCCCCGTTATGATATTCTCCCTAATTTATCTCCTTATACTCTCATTTTGTCTTTCTTTACCCCGTGTACTCTCATTCTTAAATATGTATACTTGTATTTATATATTATCAATTATTAATTAATACTTAATATTAAAATTATTTAAAAATTATTTTAAATCAAACTGATGAATATTTTTTATTAATATAACTCCTAGTTAAAATTTATGTTTTATGATATTTATTATTATATAATACATTTTAATTTTCTACTCAAGTTAATTAAATATAAATATTAAAAATAAATTTGTAATAATATTTTGTTAAATACATACATTATTAGAAATTTATATTTTATTATTAAATGAATTATTAACATATCAAGAAAATAATTTAATGTAATATTCTATCAACTCGTGACAATTCTATTAATAATAAAAAATTTTAGTAGAATTTTACATAGTTAATAAAATATTACTAAAAATTATATCGTAATTATTTAGATTTATAATGAGTAGAAAATTCTGAAGTAAATGTATTATCTATCAAAGGGGGAGGACCTACGTGGTTGTAAGTTCAACCAACATGCGCGCACTTGTTGCCGGGGGCCCTGCACGGGCCGTGGGCCTAGACTTGGACTTTCTAAAAATTTATCATTTTGGACAATGTACATTTGAAATTATTTTTTATTTAATTTATTTCGTCCGAAAAATATTTCGATCCAAACGCCGAAAATTATCCAAGGAACACACCCGTTCGTGATAAAATGCACCTCTTGAGCATGATGTCTGCAGAAATGACACAAATGCCTGTTCAGGCAGCCATTTTTCAGAGGGTTGTGTTTCAATGTCTATAAATAGAGTGCCCCTGCAAAACACAAAATAACACCATTCTTGGTAATCTTGAAATTGCTGAGACACTTTAATTGTCTTTAAGTTCATCGTTGTTAACTATTTGCTAGTGTTTATACAATAAACCTGAAAGCTCTTGTATATTAAAGGCGAATGCCATAACCATTAGCACTTCGTTACGGGCAAAAATTGAATAATTTCGCGGAAAGTATTATGTGACTGGTTAATTTTGTAATTTCTAGTTACAAAAGACCTAATAGGCGAGTCTTTTTTTTTATATTGCAATAAATGGTACTTTTTATAGGACCAATATCACCCTTATAGTCACAAGACTTAAATTACACTTTTGTAAAAGGAATTTTCCACCTACCTTCAAGTCTATAATTAATTGAAGTCTTTTTATTCGCGTAGAAAAAGGTGCACATATTCATCTTCAAATACTACCAAGATTGTTAACACATATGTTAATTACTTGTCAAGCCATCGTTTTCCATATATGTTTTGTGGTTGAATTTTATGCCTTTCAAACGAAGTTAGGCCATTTTCACATCAACCACATATGGCTAAACAAAAGCAAATCGAAACCCATGTTCAATTTGACTTTTATTCTAACTCCAAAATTGACAAATTTGGAGTCTTGTCCTAAATATTCTGATTTTTCAAGGGCTTAAAACTATTCTAATGATGGTATGTTGTGGAAATTCACCACAAGTCAAACCATTGTCTTTATCTACTTGTATGATGGAAAATTCTAAGGTGATTCGAGAGTAATTATTAGTGTGTTATTTGATATTTTTTAAATACATTGTTTTGGAAGCATCTCAATATAAAATTTATTTTATTACTTGAAACTATTCTCTTAATTAAATCTCCGCCTAACCTTAATTAATCATCACCTAAGCGCTTAGGCGCCAGCTGGCCAGACCCTTGTCTGCCTGCGCCGCTAGACCCCAATCTACCGCCCCACTAGCGCATAATGCTTTTTTACAACATTTCGCTTAATTAATTAAGTGACACCACTCGATTTTAACTACTATCAAAATAAAAATATTAAAAATATACATTAAAGTACACAAAACTTATATATTTTTTTATTTATTATTATTATTTATGATTCTCTCACAAATACCAGATCTTTAATTTGGGAATATATGAAGCATTTTGCTTTGTTCACCTGTTCTTTTGTTTTCTTTTTTACACACACACACACACACACACATATATATATATAATAGCAGAAGTCCGAAAAAATAATTTTTCCGCTCTTTTTACTTCTTATATTAGGAAACAATTGTAAACATTATAAATGGTAATTATTATAAATACTTAGATTTGGAAAATATTATAAGAAAATCGTTGTAATTATGTAAATTAGGAAAATATTATAAGAAAAGATCGTAAATGGTATTCCTACTTTATATGTATATAAATTAGGAAAATATTATCAATGGTATTCCTATTTTATATGTGTAAATATTAGATTTTTTTTTATAAATGGTATTCCTACTTTATACCAAAAGTGAGTCTATACTATCAATTCTATCTATATATAATATATGTATTTTATCAAAATTATAAATAGTATTTGACTATAACTAATATCAGTATCACTATACGTCAATTATGTTCATAAATATTACAATGATTATGTCTATTCTATACATCATATCTTCACCAAATATATTATTATTTGTTCCAATGGTGTCGTTACTTTTTTGTACAGTATAATATTAATTAATAAAGTTTTAAATACTAATGACTATTCAAACTTTCTTAAATTGTTTACTAATCTATATATATGGAGGAGATCCTATGAGACCATAGCTATAGGTAAGAATATAAGACCCAATCCACACCATCCAACAAAATAAAATAAAAGGCTAGGATTTAATGGGAGTTTTTAGTAATAAAAAAATGGTGTGGACCAAGTAGGGGTACAATAGGAACATCAACTTCAGCCAAAATAATTGTTTCCCTAAAGGAATGAGAACTTACCATCAATAACCATTTTTCTGAAATCAGGGAATAAAATCTTACCATCAATAATATATACGACATTGACAAACTAAATATACATTATTGGATGCTAGAATATACATATCCAATGCACTACGACAATTTATGTGTGTTGTACATAATTCTATGCATAAACATACAATATCTGCAACCTATTTATATATTATATGTGTTTAAACTATACATCAATTTTAAGTGACAACATCAGGATCAATATATGCACAAGTGTTTAAAAATACATATTCTTATGCGTAATTGTACAAATTTCTATAACTACTTATACAATTTTATTGACTACGTATACAAAACACATTTATTATAAATTGTATCAATTTTATACATAATTTTATGCGTAAATATACAAAATTTCATAACTACATAACCAAAAATATATGGCCTACTTAACTATACATAATTTTGTGCGTAAGTACACAAAATATTGTAACTACGAATACAATATTAATGTTATATGACAACATTTGAACCAAGTGTACATAAAAAATGCAAATTTATATTGATTAAAAAAAACAACCCATTTCGTGATCCATTCATATCCATAATTCAACGAAACATCTAAGTCATATACGAAATCTCCCTACGAATTAAAGTATAAATGGCTCCCAAAAAAAATCACACCAAACATAGTAAACTAACTATACAAAAAGATGAGCATAAATATACATTGTACATTGTCTATTAAAAACAACACTACAATATTATCTTCCCCGTCCAAAACTTTCTGGCTTCTTCCATACGCATATCCTTTAGCTCATTGCTGTGGTGGAGGAATATTGTTTGATACATGTTTTTATCTTAATTTTGATGATTTTATTTTGTCACCAAAACAATGCTTTTAAAGGTTGTCCAAATACTCCTAAATGATTTAAAATGGTTTTAATATTTTCCGGAGTATTTCCTCAAGTTTATTTTTGATAATAATGGACAACACTTTTAATGATTTTATATCAATGGATTTTTCACTCCTAAACAAGGTTCCTAAATGTTGTCTAAATACTCGATTGGTTTAAAATATTTTTACTAAATTTTCTGAGTATTTCTTGGGTTTTATTTTCGACAAAAATTGGACAACATTTCTGTCTCGTGTCGACCGCCGCCTTATAGGGCAACCCGTACCAAGATGTTTTTAGAAACAGAAAAATGAGACGGAAGGAAAAACAAGCAATCGACCGGCCGCCAGGGCGACCGTGACTGCAAGTATGTTTGAAATGTAACACTTGATCTTTGCAAAATCCATGAGGGGGACCGGTTGGGGTGATGGTCGACCTGGCCGAGGTAGACGCCGACCGGTCGCCTTGTAATTTTCAAAGTGTTCTTATTTCGTCGCGGCGACCTGGCCGCCTGTATATTGACACAAAGAAAATATGACCGTTTGACAAAGAGACACATTTCCTTAAATTGTGGGATTGATTTCTAACAGCTATACTCTTGATTTTAATTGTATTTTTCTCAGAGATTTTCAATCCCCAAGAGGAGCCTATGCTTGATCAATCATCTCCTATAAATAGAGGAAGTTTTTGAGCAACCAATACAACAATTGAGATACAACACAACAAGATACACTTCAAGCAAACACTTGGTCTTCCATTGTTATTATTCTTGTTGTAAAATTGCCTAGCTTATCACTTTCACATCTTTGAGGTCTAGGCTTTTCTTGATTACACTTCACACTCAAATTGTAATATTCATTATTGAGTTGTAGTCTTGATTTTTGGTTATCATTCAAACACAAGATATCCTTGTGAGTGTTCTCGTGGTAAGAGCACACTGGATGATCTAGGTGATAGGTGAAGAAGATTGTGGTAATCTTCTTATTGAGGTGTTGAAGAATTTGGTATTCTTCAAGGTTGAAGATTGTGGTAATCTTCACAAGGTGCCGTTGAAGGAAGATTGTGGTAATCTTCAAAGGGAGATTGTGGTAATCTCCAAAGGTGGTGTTGAAGAAGAGTGTGGTGCTCTTCAAGGTGTTGTAAGTTGAATTTGTATTATTTTTGGTAATTAATAAAATTCTTTTTCTTTTCAAATCCATCCCTGATATACTTTTGGGGTGGTAGAGGATTAGGCCCTAGGTGGGTTGAACCTCTTTAAATCGACGTGTGTTGTTTACATTCCGCACCTTTATTATTATATTTGAGCATTCGGTTTTAAAAAGAGGGCGAAATCGAAAAGATGGAGATAATCTATTCACCCCTAGATTATCGTAGCCGCTTGGACTTACAAGTGGTATCAAAGCCAAACTTTTGGCAAGCTCGTTTCACATCGCGAGTGAAGAGAAACGATCGACGGCTACTCTGAACGAAGCTCATCTATCCCAAGACCTCCACCACCACCAAGCCACCACTATTTGATTCCAAGAATTTTAATTTTTGGAAAGAAAGAATGGAATGCTATCTACAAGGTTTCGGGTTCGACATTTGGAACACCGTCATTAATGGAAAATCCATTCCAACGAAAGATACACCACACACCTCAAAAGGCTTCAAAAAGCTCAATGATGAAGAAAAGAAAATCATCTCCTTAAATGGTAAGGCTTTAAATATTTTGTATTGTTCATTTACTAATTTAGAATATGAACATATTGTAGGAATAAAGTCGGCACATGAAGTATGGCAAAAATTAGAAGCCATCTATGGAGTATTTGCAAATGAAAGGAGTCAAACAAAAGCATCTACTTCTCAAGATCATACAAGCTCAAATCTAAGGAATAAGCCTCCTACAACTTCCAATTATGAAGAAGTTGAATATTGTTTTATGGGCATCAATGAAGAAAATGAGGTATGTCTTAAACCCTCTACTTCCTATGATATTGTCATTCAAAATGATTATAGTGATTTACAAAATGATTATGATGAACTTCAAAATGAATTCCAAAGCTTGCTTGTTAGATACAAAAATTTGAAAAAGGAATTCAATATTTTGAAAAATGATAAGGATAGTTTATTTACTTCTTATGAATCACTATCATGTGCTCACACCACCACACTTGACAAGGTTAGAAACCTTGAAAAAGAAAATAGTACTCTTGTTGAGAATATTGATTGCATGAAAAAGGATTTATTAAAATCCAACTTGAGTACCAATAAAATGTCCAATATTGTTGATATTAATAATTGTGATAAAGGACTTGATCATAAGCCTAATGTTGTTAATCATATGAAAAAGGATCAAGTCACTATGCATATTGGTCATTATGCTCCTAGAATTATTACTTGTTTTTATTGTGGCAAAAAAGGGTCATACGGCTAATTCTTGTCGGGCTAGAAATAGCTCTAAATATTGTTGGAGACCTAAAAGTCTCAAAGCTAATCTTAAAGGACCCAAACACATGAGGGTACCACAAAACAATGTGCTATTAGGTACCCGGCAAAGCAAAAATAGGAAAAAATTCATGCCACCAAGAAAACATCAAATGAACGTTTCATTTGATCAAAGAAGGAGAAAATACTCTCAACAAAGCCAATTTCCAAGAAGAGCGTATAATCAAAAATGGGAAGAACACAATCCTTGAAATGGCAAAGACATCATCAACAAGATGATTTTCAAAGAAGGAGAAACCATCAACCATGGGAAGGTAACCAAACTTGGAAATGGAGAAGTCATCATCAACAAAGTGACTTCTCAATGGGAAGATATCATCAACAATGGGAAAGACACAACCCATGGAAACGGCGTAATTGGTAAACCGTATCTCCCCATTTGTATATGCATTTTATTTTTAAATCTATGCATACTTTTAATTGTGTCTTAATTGCAAAATGAATCTTCAAGTATTTATTTTTAATATAGGTCTCTTATATATTGATGAGTTTCAAAATTTTTAAAAAAAGAGACCTTGCATGATTTTCTAATACTCTTGAGCATTTTATTAGACTTATGTGGCTTATTATCTCTTATGAAATCTTATAGCATAAGCTCTTTTTGATATCTCATATTACTTGCCTACACTTGAATTTTCTATGAAAATGTTGTCTAAGAATTGTGTAGGATACATATTTCATACTCATTGGCTATTACGTCATCAAGGTTCTTAAACCATCGAGGTATGTCTACTCGTATTTTTCTTTAAACTCGATTTTATGCTTATGCACATATCTTTCAAGATATTTCATTTTGAGCCCTTAAGTGCCCCTAATTGATCTTGCAAATATTTTCTTTTAAAAGGCACTACGTGTTTAGTCTCGATTTTATCGTTTATATGTTTTCCCAAAACCCATATTTGTTGGATATAGTCCAAACTTATTTTTTTGCAAAGTTTTAAAAATTTTGGGGTGAAAAATCGAATTTTAGAAAACTCGGGAAAAAGAAAATCACCGGGACGGTCAAAGCAGGGCGGCCGTCGCATACACATCGACCGCCAGCCGCCCCATACCGACCGGCCGCCCGTGCCAATTTTTTAGGTTTTAAACTTTCTCTCTTCGTTTCAAAACAGACGCAAGATTTTCCCTAAAACCCTATAACAAATGCTTCTTCATCCTCTTCTTCCTTAAAAATCTTCAATTCTTCATCATTTTCACGATTCTTGTTGCTAATCTTCTTATTTTCACAAGAATCTTACACATATGGCACCTCCAAGAAATTCTATCGAACGAAATCCTCAAAAGAGGAGAAGGAGGCAAAGGGGTGAATCTTCTTCCAATCCACAACAAGATGATATTCTTCAAGGAGACTATCAAAATCGGCTTACGGAAGAGGAGATTGCCGAATTAAGAGCCGGGTTTCAAAATCGAGCATTCATTGGGACTCTAGTAAGTTATCACTCCTCTACGAGCCTCCCTCTAGAGCTAATAGATTTCGATTCTTAAATAAACTTGGAGGAACATTATGAGAATATTGGATTGAATGATAAGAAAATTGCGTGCACTCGTATGGTTCGTTTTCAAGCTTTTCATGATGAATTTCCGATATTAGAGCTTATTTTGAAATTCAAGGATGGGTTTCACTTTGGGATAATCCGTGTTTGCACTATGATGACGAGCTTATAAAACTTTTCTATGCAAATATGTGGATTGTTGATGCTACGATAGATAATCCTTTGGAACTTCACACATTTGTTAATGGTAGGCATTTTTCATGGACATTGGCCGATATTTGTAATCACTTTAATGTGCCAAATGATGGAGTAGTCAATGTGGATTGCGCTCATTGGGATGATAACGTTTTCGGTGTTTCACTAGATGATGTGAAAACCTTTTTAGGAGTATATCCCGAAGTGACATACTCGGCAATGCCGCCAAATTATCGGATTATATCTATCATTTGCTCCTATTGTGTTATATCTATCATTGTGCTTATTATTGAAAAATATTTACTCCCTACTTGGTTGCTTTAATATTTTTGGAAATTTTGGTTGCTTCCAAACGGTCAAATGTTTTTACCGGAAAATCATTTCTAAAAATTGCTCTCTTAGTTTGTGTAAAAATTGTTTTGGTTTGTAATCATCAAAAAGGGGGAGATTGTTTGATACATGTTTTTATCTTAATTTTGATGATTTTATTTTGTCACCAAAACAATGCTTTTAAAGGTTGTCCAAATACTCCTAAATGATTTAAAATGGTTTTAATATTTTCCGGAGTATTTCCTCAAGTTTATTTTTGATAATAATGGACAACACTTTTAATGATTTTATATCAATGGATTTTTCACTCCTAAACAAGGTTCCTAAATGTTGTCTAAATACTCTCGATTGGTTTAAAATATTTTTACTAAATTTTCGGAGTATTTCTTGGGTTTTATTTTCGACAAAAATTGGACAACATTTCTGTCTCGTGGTCGACCGGTCGCCCTATAGGGCAACCCGTACCTGAAGATGTTTTTAGAAACAGAAAATGAGACGGAAGGAAAAACAAGCAGGTCGACCGGTCGCCCTGGGCGTCGACCGGTCCGGCCGCCAGTGCGCGACGCGACCTGCAAGTATGTTTGAAACAGAACACTTGATCTTTGCAAAATCCATGAGGGGACCGGTTGGGGATGGTCGACCGGCCGAGGTAGACGTCGACCGCCGCCTGTTGTAATTTTCAAAGTGTTCTTATTTCGGGCGACCGGTCGCCCTGTATTGACAAAGAAAAATATGACCGTTTGACAAACAGACACATTTCCTTAAATTGTGGGATTGATTTCTAACAGCTATACTCTTGATTTTAATTGTATTTTTCTGTAGATTTTCAATCCCCAAGAGGAGCCTATGCTTGATCAATCATCTCCTATAAATAGAGGAAGTTTTTGAGCAACCAATACAACAATTGAGATACAACACAACAAGATACACTTCAAGCAAACACTTGGTCTTCCATTGTTATTATTCTTGTTGTAAAATTGCCTAGCTTATCACTTTCACATCTTTGAGGTCTAGGCTTTTCTTGATTACACTTCGCACTCAAATTGTAATATTCATTATTGAGTTGTAATCTTGATTTTTGGTTACACTACAAGAAAAAGTATATCTAGTGACAAAATATTTAGTGACGACAGTAATATTGTCACTAAACGTGTGTTTGTTGCCACAATATTTTGATATATCACTAGTAATTTGAAGTAATGATAATTAGTGATATTTTAAATTTTTGTCACTAAATATTGTCACTAGACAATTGGCGCCATATTTGGTGTTGGCGGGAAATAAAAGTTGTCACAATTACTATATCATATAGTGACATCATGTGCACTCATCACTAATTATAAGAAAAATATGTGACAATATTTTCTAGCATCACTAATGATTTGGAAGCATTAAGTATTAGTGACCATTTTATTGTTGTCGAGAAATTTTGTCACAGACATTTGAGGTCATCTTCAAGTATTGACATAAAATAAAAATTGTCACTATTACTATGCGAATTAATGACAACATTTAATGTCATCACTAAATGGAAGAAAAATTTGTGATAAGATTTCCGGATGTCACTATTTATTAGAATTGTCAAGTATTTGTGACAATTATTTATGCTATCGATATGTTTTGCAATGTAAAAATTTCATGTCATTTTTTTTGTTGGTGGGAAACAAAATTTGTCACTATTTCTAATTAAAATAGTGACAACATTTGAAATCAACACTAATTAATATTGAATTTTGTGACAATATTATTTGATATCACTATAACTCGGATGTGTTGAGCATTCACTATAAGAATTTTCGCTAATACACAACGGATATAATCCGTTGTGTATTACAATAATCTATTATTGTAATGTAGATGGTGTTGTAAAAAAGGTCCGCTCAATGACAACGGTTTAAATCCATTGTCGTTAATAATAAGACAACGGTTATAATCCGTTGTCATTGAGCGAACTTTTTTTACAACACCATCTACGACAACGGCTGATTATTGTAATACACAATAGATTATATCCATTGTGGTTTTGAAGCATTACAACAGTTTTACAAGCCATAATAACCATTGTAATTTTGGACCGCGGCTAATGCATTTTCTATTTAGTGTCTATTATTTTTTCACCTGTGGTAATATAACTTTTTATTTCATATATGCAAAAAAAAAAAACAATACAAGAAAGCAACATATAACTAATTAAAACAAAACATAACATTCGAATGATTATATCTAGTACATGTCTGCAAATGGTTAACAAAACAATATCCAGTATTTAACGAAACGTATCTAACAAGTGTTTAACAAAATGACTAACAAGTGTTCTCAAAGCTACACTAATTCTTTCATTGAGGGCAGCTACAAAGCAATCCAATATTATGTTCACATGACTCAAATGCAGAAAACAAAAGAGATGTCGAAAACAAAATCTGCAATATCTCACTGTTTATCTGCTAGCTAGAGACCCAACAATGGTTCCGAACAACATTGAAGACCCAAATCCCACAATGAAGAGCTGTCCGATTTCACCTTTCCCAAAACCATAAGTCTTCGTAAAGGTAGTAGACATGTGGACCTTGCAACTACCACCACTGTTTACCACACCCACATAGAAAACAACTATCAAAGAAAAAGCAAAATTTGCTATAACGAATCTCTCGAGAATTTAGAGAAAATTGCAAAAGCTCTCCTATAAAAGTTAAAAAGACAAGGGATGTAGTACCATTCTCTCAGAGCATTTCGGCACACATGGCATGATTACGGTTTGGCAAGACTATCTTACTATTCATCTCCATGCAAATCCCACATTCTTCTTCCCTTTCAATATCCAATTACGAGCAATGCCTATGTTCTTCTTCATCCTTTCTCCTCGTATCTCTCCGGCATAGAGCTCTCTCGCTTTTTATCTTCCGAATCTGTCACACCTCTTTCAAGTTGCGAAAAGAGGGATAAATTACATACCCACAAGATATGTTCAGTTTTTCAGAACCATTAATTATTCGTTTCCTAGGAAAAACTGCAATCTATTAGAATCCAGGAATTTTACCATAGAAATCTCTAATGCTTGCTTTTCTCTCATGAGTGGACATAGTGGTGGTGCCATCAACATATACCTGTGCATATACCTGTGAATTGACAAAGTTAGATTGCATTAGTCAATTGGACAAAAGTTCAGTGGTGAATTGCATCAAGTAGAACAAGAACTAAAGCTCATATTGTCAATGTCAAAGACAGAAAGTAAAATGCTTCATGTTTACCAGAGCAGTGTAGCCGCTTATGAACTGATACATGGTTTGAGCCAAGCTCAGTTTGCTGACAGGGGGTAGCGCGCCAAAGGCATCACAGGCCAGAAGAATGACATTTTTGGGATGCGGACCAACGCAAGGTATCTTAGCATTTGGAATGAATTCTATGGGATATGCAGCCCGAGTGTTTTCTGAAATAAAAAATGAACGGGGTAATGCATTAATACAGTTCGCAATTCAATATATATTTACTAAATATCATCACTTTTTTTTTTCCGTGGGGGTCGGGAAGTGCTTAAATTTTCCAATTTGAATAAAAAGAACACTAGATTTTCGGTTTTCGTTTATTTATTTATTTTGATACATTTTTTGAGTATTTTTTGAAGGCTTTTCGCTTAAGCGACTTTGCTCGCTCAATGCAATAGTAGTTACAAAATTTACTATGTGATAAGACATTTTGCAATCATATGCATCTAATATGCTTCAGTCATGCTAGTAGTAGTCTGCACTGGTTAATTGACATAAGAGTAGAGGTTTAATTATCAGTCTTAAGGCATTTTTTCATCACACCAATCTTCATCAGAATAGTCTTTAATTCCCACTTTAAAGTTACAAAGATTTCTTTTTCCCAAAATAAAGTTTCACTATTATCAACTCACAAAGCACCAAGCCCAGCCGCAAGACTTCAAGATTAAGGTCCAATTTACAAAACTTACACGAAACATGATTAATCAAAACAATCTAAAGCAAAAACTTTATCGATTTCTAACTCAATGAACTATACCAAACATGGACAACCCAATGAAACCAGAAAACATTTCACCCAAATCTTGATGAACTTCAAACAAAACAAAACCAAAAAGAAAAAGAAAAGAAAACTTACGTGTTTCCCTTAATCTTGAACCAAGCCTCAGCACATTGTTTCCCAAAAAGATAGTTTGTGCGCAGGCAAGATGATGCCGGCGTCTGTTGGAGATGAGGCAAGTACTACTTCGGATTCCATTTTTAACCCGATGTGTCTGTTAATAGTTTCTTCGACAGTTCACAGTGTTTTCCAAACGGCGGGAAATAAAGCTTTAAACTTGCGGAGCAGGACGGTCGTGATCGGTCGAGTGGCTTAACTATGACGGACAGAGGCAGATAGTGGCGCCGGCAGGGCGGTGAGCTCCATCACTTCTGGTGTATCAAAAGTGGAGAACAAGAGTTTAATGGGCTCTAGGCAGCAACAATGCCAAGGTAAACTTAAAAAAAAAAAAAAAAAAAAGGAAACAAATTCTTGTGATGTGTTAGCTGCTCAAAAAAATTATAACCTTCTTGTGAACAGTCTCTTTAAACTTTTCCTCATACAAGAACTATAAGACCAGAACACCAATTCTCTACACCAATTCTCTACTAAGAGAAGACATTCCAACCAACTCTTGTTTAACCCCAGGGGAAATAATTTCAAAAGCAAATATAATAGCAGATATGTGAAACGCACAAGGAAGATTGTAAGAAAGATAATAAAAAATTCAAGACAAAACTCATAAACACATAAATAATAAGTAAAAACTAGATTATTTCTCACCTAAACCTTGTCAGCACACATACTTAATAAGTGGACAAGATGATTATGAAATTGGACGGAAAATATTCAAATTCATCTAATCAGTGTCATAATCATCCTCACTTTCATTAGCATTATCTTCTTCATCATTTTCTTCTTGATATTCACCTAATGTGTAATCTTCTTCTTCGTCATCTTCATCATCAATTAATGTGAGAGCTTGCCCTTCCACCGGTGTCGCTACGTTTGCCTTGACAGTTACTGCAGGAATATCAGTTCTTTGCCATTCCATACGATCTTCATTTTGTTGGTATGATCCATCAACCATTATGCAGTCATCATCCGTGTTCTCAAGCACATTCCATGAGCTTCGGGCTTGTGTCTCAATCACAACTTTCCAATCATTGCCCAATTTGATATCATCAACATAGAACACTTGTTGTGCTTGAGATGCTAATACATATGGTTCATTGGTCTTCCAAGGTTTTGATATATTGACACTCGTGAAATTGTACTTATCTTTCTGAACTGATTTACCTTCATACCAATCACACTTAAACAACACAACTTCATGATTTCCCAAGTAATCTAATTGGATTATATCTATTAACACACCATAGTAATGCCGAAATCCTGAATTCTCCTCAACTTTTACCATTACACCAGAATTTTGAGTTTTTTTGTTCATCTCACGATGCTTAGTGTGAAATCTCAATCCATTCACTATGCAAGCATCATAATGAGTCACCCGATTATCAGGACCGTATGCCAAGTGCAAGAGATCCTCACTGTTAAGTTGATTTTCCTCAGTTGCGCATGTCATCTGTTAATAGTATTGGTTTAAGATGTGATATATGAACATAAGCATTGTGAAAATATAGTAATACAATTAAGAGACGTACGCGCTGCTCAAACCATCTTGCAAAAGACTCCTCATGTGTCTTTTCTACATTGGCAATGCCATTTCGTTCTAGTTCTTCCTGGTGTTCACTAAATTACAAATTAACAACTCATTTTAAGCTTAAAATGTGTGACTCACATATTTCAAGATGTAATTTGACAGTTTAAAGAAAGTAACATATATATGCATTTATGTATTAAATAATAATTAATGAAATACTTGACGAATACCAATACTTCATCGCAATTCTTTAAAACATACGCATGCGCCTGTTTCAGTGATTTTTCATCAAGAAATGAGTATTTCCCCATCCCTATGAGACGTGAGTTTCCAGCAAACACAGACAGTCTTTGTTGCGTTACTTCTCTACACCTTTCTGAATTACGTTCGACTTTATCAAATTGTGTTTCGATATCTTTCATATACATTGAGCAGAATGTTAAGCATTCTTCAGCAATATAACCCTCAGCCATTGATCCTTCTGGAAAAGCCTTATTATTAACATATTTCTTTAATTTGTACAAGTACCTAAACAACACATTTAGCCAGCATCAACATATATTTAAATAATTAAAGATATAAAAAATGACAATTAGGATGGTAACTTACCTTTCAATAGGATACATCCATCGATAATGTACTGGCCCTCCCAAAATAACCTCTCGTGGAAGATGAATGGGCAAATGCACCATGATATCAAAAAATGCAGGAGGAAAAATCCTTTCTAACTTGCATAAGGTCAAAGCCATTTGATCTTCAAGATATTCCAACTCTGCACTATTCAATGCTTTTGAGCATAATTGTTTGAAGAAACAGCTAATTCCATGTAATGCCTCATATACATTATTGTCTAAGATCCCACGTCTTGATCAAATTGGTAACAAATGTTGCAAGATAGTGTGGCATCATGAGTTTTTAAACCTCACAATCGACACTTTCGATAGTGTTAACACGCTTTGACAAACTTGCAAAGATATCCATCCGGATACTTCACTTTGAAGCTAAGAATACACACAATTTTCTTTTTTCTGCCTTTGATAATGTAAAGCATGCTGGAGGTACCAAATAAGAATTTGCAATCAATTTTGGATGTAACTGATGTCGTATACCTAGTACTTGCAAATCAAACCTGGCTTTAATATTATCTTTAGTTTTCCCATCAATGTCTAACAACGTGTCAAGAATGTTGTCAAAAATATTTTTCTCTATGTGCATAACAGCTAAATTATGCCGCAACCTTAAAGTTTTCCAATATGGTAGCGTAAAGAATATGCTGCACTTTCTCCAATTTAATTCCTCATCGCGTTTTCTCTTCTTTTGTGGTGTCTTTCCAAATGTAACTTGATGGACATGGCGTAATTGTTCAACCACATCATCCCCTGTCAAAGGAACAGGCTTATCTCTATTTTCCTTCTTACCATCAAAAGCATTTTTAAGATCACGCCATTTATGATCATGAGGTAAGAAACGACGATGGCCCATATAGCAGACTTTTTTCCCATTACGTAACCAAAAGCTAGATGTATCCTTGTTACATATGGGACATGCTAAGTACCCTTTTGTACTCCATCCTGATACCATTTCATATGCTGGTAAGTCATTTATAGTCCACAATAAAGCTGCACGTAAGTTAAACTTAGTACCAGCAAATGCATCGTAGGTTTCAACGCCATAATCCCATAAGTCCTTCAATTCATCAATCAATGGTTCAAGAAAAACATCTATGTCATTTCCAGGAGATGTTGGACCTGGAATAAGCATTGACATAATGAAAAAAGGAGCTTTCAAACACTTCCACGGTGGCAAATTGTATGGCAAAAGGATTACCGGCCATGTGCTGTAAGATAAGCTCATATTTGAAAAAGGATTAAAACCGTCAGTTGCTAACCCAAGTCTAACATTACGTGGGTCTTGGGAAAAAGATTCGTGCATTTTGTCAAATTCTTTCCATTCTTGGGCATCTGCTGGATGCCTTAACATTCCATCATCTATACGTTTTTCCTTGTGCCATCTCATATCTTGTGCTGTTTCCTTAGATATGAATAGTCTCTGCAACCTTGGCTTTAATGGAAAATAGCGTAAGATCTTTTGAGGAATTTTCTTACGTTTTTCTTCACCATTGACGTTCTCGAAAATTTATATCGTGGTCTTTGAACATTTCGGACATTCTTCTTTTGTTTCATGTTCCTTCCTCGAACAATACACAATCATTTACACAAGCATGAATTTTCTCATAGTGTAATCCAAGATCTTGTATTATCTTTTTAGCCTCATAATATGAGCAGGGGAGGACATCACCGCTCGGAAGTGCCTTCTTTAATACCTCCAAGAATAAGGAAAATGATTTATTGCTCCATCTCGCTAACAATCTTTAAATGCATTAGTGTGACGATAAAAGATAGTTTGTCAAACTTTCACATCCTGGATATAGTTCCTTATCAACATCTCTCAATAATCTCATAAATTTATCAGATTCCCACTTAGGTACTGCATTTTCATCCCTCGTAGACTCATCTCCCGGTCCAAGCATTTGTTCTTGTTGTTTGTATAACAATCTTCCAAAGATACTTTGCATGTTAACATAATCACTCTGATTTCCTCTTGTTTCATTTTTTGATGCTTCATCTAATTCAAGTTCTTCTTCATCAAAATCCAAATCTTCATCGTCAGACTCATCAGATTCCTCACCATGCAAATCCCATTTAACATAATGTTTAATTATTCCAAACTGGAGTAAATCAGCCTCAACATCATCTCGACTCCGATGCAATACATTATTGCATTTTCTACAAGGACATCTGATCTTATCCCCTGGTTCAGTTGATAAATAAGCAAAATCTAGAAACTGTTGAACTCCATTTTGATATTGGGGGAGTCTCCTATCGTCAAGTGTCATCCAACTTTTATCCATTTTGAAATCCTACGCACATAATAAAGTACCTTTAGTGCTAATACATTAAAATCACCATCAAGCCAAATTCAAAGTATCACATAATATGGTGAATACTGTCTCAGTTTCTTGATATTTGAGATCAATAGCAAATTTACTATTTGTAAAGGCTTTCTATTATGCAAATAAATGTGGTACCTCTGAAGCAAGAATGAAGCAAGAATGTAAATGATCTATGCCATACAGGGGTAAAAAGAAATCTGCCAAAAGCATAAATTATATATCTAGACTAACCACCGGAAAAAACAATGTATGGAGAAATCAAAGTTTTTTTTCCAGATTATGTTGAAGCAACACATTCAAGCAACTCCCTTGGTAGTGAATATTGTTAGGATAGATGTGATCCTTTTTTCCTTTTTCTAAACTTATCTTTTCTATTTATCATTAAATTTTATGTTTTTGCATTTTATTTCTCATATTTCCTTGTTTTTTGTTGAGTTATCTTACAACTAACAAGATATAACATAATAATTATAACCATTAAATATCACCCACATTTTAGGTTGTCCGTCATTGGATTAAGAAAGAAAACAAACAATTTTCATTTATGTTATTTATTCTTATTAAGTACTTTAGAAGCATGGTTGCAGAAATCGCTAGGCCCTAGTCGGGCAGCGGACCAACACCTAGGAACAACACTACTTGTTATTTTTTTTTATTTTTTTTACCGATTTTTGGCCGATTTTTCCCACCTAGACCGCCTAGGCGCCCGCCGAGGTCCAATTATTGGCCGCGTAGGAGAGCGCCTAGCTCCGATTTGGTGCCGCCTAGGCGGGCGCCTAGGCCGATTTTTGGCCAAAACGATTTTTTTGGCCGATTTGGGAAAAATCGGATCGGCCTAGGGGCGCCTAGGCCGGTTTTTACAACACTGTTTAGAAGTGAATGATGATATTTCTACATTGATTTTGCTGTGTGAATAAATTGAGTGGTCAACGAATTATACTTTTAAATTTTAATTGGACTAAATAATACGTATTATATAAAATATTTATATACAAATAAATAATATAGATTCAAATTCCATTATAAAATATCAAGATTGCCATGCCCTGTTCACTGTCACATATCATATTCATATATATAATATGATTATTATAAAAACTATTCCTAAGTTTGATATATATTTATAGAAACTACTCCTTTAAATATATAAATTACAAATATTTTTCTTCAAATATTATTATATCTCATTAACGTTCATCTCTATTTTAAAATCTCAGTTTGTAGTATATATTTAAACAGACGTTTTTGAAAAGGAATTTTTCAAATGATTATCTGTTTTACTCTACCAAGTTTCTCGCTAATTTTGTAATTGCTCAAATAACATATATTAATTCTCTACAATTTACCAAATTTTGAAATTATTTCTCCAACTATGAGACCTCTGACATAGAAAAAATAAATCCCATGTACAAATCAAGCAAGTGTTTAACAAGATATCACAGATTAGAAAATTAACGAATCAGAAAAATTAAAGAACTAAAGTTGCTAATTACCTTTTGTTGTTGGCAGAGACGACGGATGGTGGCCGCCGAGAGTAGTAGAGCTTGTTCCCCAGATAGTTCTGATCGTTGAAGAAGGTGGTGACGGTGGCAGTTGGCGATTTGAGTGGTGCGAGAGAACAAGGAGAAAGAAACGTCGTCAGAGAGTCTCGAATAGCGAAATAGATCAAGAGGATAGAGACGTCAATAGAGTTTTTCCGAGAGCAAAATGACGTTGAAAGAGAATATTGTTAGGATAGATGTGATCCTTTTTCTATACTTATCTTTTCTATTTATCATTAAATTTTATGTTTTATATTTTATTTCTCATATTTCCTTATTTTTTGTTAAGTTACAAGATATAACATAATAATTATAACCATTTAATATACGGGTGTCAATTTAGGACCCGACACGCAAATCCGACACGAACCTAACACGAAATTAATGGGTATGAGTCCAGGCTTCGTGGGTCTGGGGTTGAACCCGAATAATCTGCCTATTAAACAGGTTGGGTCCAGGTCAACCTACTATGAACCGTTTAACCCGTCTAACCCATTTGTGAATTTAAAAGAAAATTAAGCATATAGTTAATTGTAAGAAAAAACAACAAACAAGACGTATCTTTAAAACTCAAATGATAAAACCTCCTTAATTATGTATTTGTTATTATTATGCATGTCTTTCTGAATATTGTCCTCAAAATATGATTAGTATGTAATGTTATTTATGTAATTATATTTTTTTTTGTATGTTGTTAATTGTGATATTTTTTATTGATCGAATAGTGTATGATAGTGATTGATTCTAAAAATATAAATTTATTCAGTTAAAACTATTAAATGTATATTAAAATAAATTGAGTGGTCAACGAATTATATTTTTTTAATTTTAATTGGACTAAATAATACATATTATGTATATACAAATAAATAATATAGATTCAAATTCCATTATAAAATATACTTTAAAACATATGCAAATATAAATTATAATTTGTTGACATTTATAAAGAGTATTTAGTTTCACATCTCACAAGCAGGGGAGTCAATTTGTGACACAACACGATTGACTTATTTAACCCATTTAACATTATATTGATATATTATTTCCATATTATTTTATGTTTTAGTTAGTTATATGATGATGGAAGTTCATTAGAATAACAAACGAATAATTGGTGATTGGAAATGTGTGAGCATGTAAATAGTGAAATTTAAAGAAAATTTGTAATAATGAATGGTAAGTTGATAAATTTTTTTCTTGGTTTCCTATTGCGGCTGAATTTATCGAGCAAAATAATCCTTTAAACAAGGGCGTCAATTTGTGACACAACACGATAACTTGAAATGAACCTAACATGAATTTAGTAAACACAGGGGGTTATTTGTAATATTTTGGATGATCAAGGTTTATATGTTGCAAATTGTGAGAAAATGAAAATGTTTGATACTATTGTTAGAATATTTGAACAATAGGTATGTTTTGGATGCCTAACTAGAACTATTCAGAGCATTTTTTTGTAGTTTATAATAAAACTGGGGGTGGTTTATCTAAGGGAAACCAATTATCGTGGGTATTTGGTAATATTGTTTTGGTAATATATTAGACATTTGGGTTCTTTGTCAAATGCACCTTTTAATTAAAAAAATTCGTAAAAAGTATGATGCCTTTTGTTCTATGACATATTTGTAACTTACATTACAGTTGTATGATGCCACCACCATGTGAAAGCCTAACCCAACAATGCACAAAGGTAAAGCTACAACCATTAATTTGTTAAAATTAGACCCTCATACAAAAAAAAAAAAAAGTTCATCAAAAGCTCATTACTAAAAGTTACAATTGCACCCCTCAACTTTTGAAAATATTACAAAATAGCCCCAAAGGATATTTTTGTCTACTCAAAATTAATGAATAGTACCTCAAGGGCATTCTTGGATTTGCATACAATTGTTTTGATAACGTCATCATTTTTTGTTAGGTCAACTAACAGAATGACCTAAGATGTTAGACGGAACAAACCTCAAGGGTAGTTTTTGTAATTTCTAAACTTTTCTGGGTTTTTTTGTAATTAGATTAAACCTCAGGGGTATTTTTTGTAATTATCTATTTTTTTAATCATATATTCTTAATCAATTTGTTAAATTATTCATATATCTCGTAGATCTTTCCCTATACATAGAACATCCTTTAAAAGCGTCCTATGGCTATATATGAAAGTTCTCC
Source organism: Rehmannia glutinosa (assembly GCA_016081115.2). Lineage (NCBI taxonomy): Eukaryota > Viridiplantae > Streptophyta > Magnoliopsida > Lamiales > Orobanchaceae > Rehmannia > Rehmannia glutinosa. Next base: position 172,664 of record JABTTQ020000017.1, on the reverse strand, counting down.
ATATGGAAAATTTTATATCAATTGCAGATTTTCCGGTGAATCATAATGGGGAATAAATGATATACTCATTACTCAAAGATAAAGCCTTCTATACTTTGATATTTTCTTTAACTTTTAATATTAATAAGTTTACCAAAATTGATTATATTGATAAATTTTACAAAATATATAAGTTTTGTATTTTTTTTAATAGTTGTATTTAAATTTTTAAATAATAATAAAAATTTAAAGTGACCAAATGATATGTTGTGGAATACGATATACATCTTTTTTTTTTTGAAATAATATCATATTGTTTCTTAAAATAACGAAATAGGATTTCATATAAAAAGGCAAGATGCTTAAAACATCTTGTGAGAATAAACTGGCCAAATTTTTAAGAGCCCGCCAATTGCAAATTTCCCACGTTCATACATCCATTTCCTGCGCAAATACTGCAAACCGCTCCCTCTATTAGTCTCCTCTCAGAAATACCGCAAATATCATTGCTCGCTCCTCTTTGAAAATTGTTTATCTCTTTCTCTGCTCCTGCGTGTGTCAATGTCTACCCGCAATCGGATTCGTTCCTCAGGTAAAAAAATATCTTCGACTCTTATGCGAGTGTTTCGATCGGCTTGTTTATGTGAGTATTTCATAAATATGATTGTTGATCGTCTTTTATGAGGTTATAGAGATGAGAGATTGAATTAAGTATTTTTGATTGTCTTTTTTGTCCTAGTAAATTGAACATATTCTTCAAAATCAAACCAATCGGCTTCACAAACACACCATAAAACTGATCATAAAAATCATAATGGTCCATATAATTAGAAGAATATACATATCATCCAAACTAAGCCAGGATTATTAATTTATACCATTAAGCGACACTTTAATTGTTCACATGTATTGTTGATCTTGATACTTTAAAAACATTCAAGATAGCTGGTTGGTCATTAAAATTATCTCTTAAGCATAGCTAATTGGAAAACTTGAGATTTATTATATGATAAAAAAATCTCTTCTATTAGATGGTGCTTTGGTGAATCGCCCGCAAGTGTACTCTTGTTGCTTTGAATTTTTTGCATCTAACATGTGCCTCGAAAACTTTGGTTGGATGTAACATCTCAAATCAAATGGGTTTATGCCTATCTTTGCTTAATATCTTGGTGTTCAACTTGTCTGCAATGCATCTTGTAGTTTTCATGCAGAAGATCTTTTTAGATGCTTAACACTTCTATATTTTATCCTAAGGACAACTCTGCAATTTACTTTAATTGTAAATATACACTAATTTCTATATTAAAATCACTTTGATTCGGTGTAAGCATGACTAGCGTTGACCAACTTAGAAGTGATGAGCCATCCCAAGCATCACAAGATGTTCATCAAGAACAACAAGATATCACGAGCAACGTGACGCGACAACAATGGTTGTATTACTAATTCATTTGTACACATTGGGTTAATGGTTTCAAGAACAATATTCTTAACTCAAATTCGTACTACTTTATTATCTCCGAACAAGTTAACAGCTTTTAGATCACTAATAATTTTTATAAATTTTATGTAGGGACATCCAAAAAGAAAGGAAGAGGGATGACATCGGGCATTTACACCGAAAAAGAAAGGCGTAAGAGTAAAAACGGAAAGTGGACATTATTATTCATCCACTTTAACCGAATAGTTGGTGAAAATGCCAGACACTTCAAGACTGAAGCTTCTACTGTTCTTAGGTTGCACGCACCACTTAAGTATGTCAAGTGGAAGCAAATTCCAATAGATATCAAAATGAAGATGTGGCTTGCAATGAAGGTAATATTGATGAAAATAATATTCATTAAATTTTTTGTTTATAATAATAGATGTCAATTAGCTTAAGAAGGTGAGACCAAATTGATTCGTTTAAAATAATAACTTGAGTGGGGAATATGTTTTCATTCTTTTAGCAACTTGTAATAGCAAAGGTTTTCCAATATAATGTAATTTTATATATTTGTGTAACAATATTCCGTATAAGTAGAGCCAAAAACCAAGACATCAAATCGTTTTAGCAATAATCGTTCCCAAGTCCTGGAATTGTACCAATAAAATTTCTGAAAATATTAGTTAACCATGTCTTTTTAGGGGCATAAATATATCAGACCAGTTTGTGAGGATTTTCTTTTATTTTTACGTATTCATTTATTATTTTTTTCAGTGTTTGTTCTTTTTATTTGTCTAGAAACAATTTTATATTCCTTATGTATTTGTTTATATTAACATTTTGCTAAACAAATTGTTTGCAAAGAAAATTTAATCTTACCGAGGATTGGCAAGTTAAGAAGGTAGTTTTTGAACAACTTAATCGCCAATATAGGAGCTATCGACACAAATTGCATATGTACTATCTCAAAAACAAGGACCGCGAGGATATTTTGGAACAACCTCCCGATTCTCAGAAACGAAATGATTGGCTAGTGTTGATCAATTGTTTTGAGAATGATGCTTTCAAGGCACGTGAATTTTTAGATTTTCATTTCACATATACTTTGAAATATTTTCTTTGGTCACTCAAGAGAAAAGTTCAAAGCCAATTGAAAGCATAAACTATAAGATTGATGGGCAACTCAAGTAAACAATTGAGAGGACAGAAGTCCTGTCGTTGTGATTAGAAGTATGACTTCTAACAAAAAAACTCTAGAAAAGAAATATGACTTGCACAAAATAAAATACTTATGGATTATTTAGAGAGGAGTAGGAGTCGGTCAAGATTGGATCTGGAAAGAGAAAGGGAGTTGTTGAGGGAAAGGGAGCGTGAGGAGAGCAGGTGATGTCTAGACCTTTTTCTTAACGGGTTTATCTTTTCTGTGATACTCTAGAGCCTAAGTAATATTTATTTCTTCATGCGTGTTGTGCGATTGAGTGTGTATGAAATGCGATATCTTGTGTGATCTTGCAAACTTTGTTCTAAGTCATATGCTATGATCATGCTTAAATTAATTTGGGGTTTGGACCTCGTGTTTGCTTTCATTTTGCAATGCGCAACATTGTGGTTCTCATTTGAATCACTTGTTTAAGAGTGTCATCATGGAATGCCATTGATGCCCCCTGTTTTACGCTTGTGTTATCTCCCATTTCTCAAATTGGTCCATTGATAACTTAATCTTTATTTTCTTAATATCTATTCATTTTGATCTCTTTGAAGTTGGTTGAGAGTTTGTACATTTAAAATTCTAAGGAAAAGCGTACTTCTCTTAAATTGGTCATAAAGTTGAATTATAGCTAGTCATTCATGAAAACCTTAGCCCATAGCAAAACAATTGGTTATAAAGTTGAATTATAGCCTAGTCATTCAATCATTTTACCAATACAAAATAAATTATACATGACTTTGTATTTAATGCTTTTATGTTTACATATGCGAAAAGATAGTGGGCGAAACAAACAAAATCGAGGAAAGTTAGTAATGGCCCATACATGTGGGACAAAATCTATTGCTCAATATTGCTATGAAGAGGTTAGTGGTTTTAAATACTCTAATAGTGGTATTTATTCTTCTGTTTTTTTTAACTTAACACATTTAAATGGCAAATAAGATCCTGAAACCGGAAAGAACCCTCACGAACATCTACATGGAGAAAAACTCGATACAGTAATGAGAAGAAAGATTGGGTTGACCAAGCTTCTCGGGAAGCTTATGTAAGTTTGTCAAATGATTAAAAATATTTATTTTTAAATTACTAACATTAAATAATTAAATATTTCAGGAGGAGATTATTCGATTGCAAAGCGAACCTATTGAAGACAGTCAATATCCTATGAGTGAAGATGAAGCTTTTATTAAGGTGCTTGGGCAAGAGAAACCTAGTCGACTACGTGGTTGTGGAGATGGGTTGAAACCACCTTCAAAAAGAGGACAAAAAATTAATGATGAACTGCAAAAGGAAAATGAAGAACTAAGAAGGCAAAGTGAAGAAACTAGTTTACGATTATCAGACTGAAGCCCAACTTAGCAACCAAGAATCCCAAGTGCAAGCTCAAGTGCAAGCTCAAGTGCAAGCTATTTTGAATGCTCAACTTCCCGCATTACTTAATTTAAGCCAAACTAATCAAGTTCCATCATCACATGTGAGTATATTAATATTTATGATTTATTGTATATTATTATTTATTATTATTGTTTTTCTAAAATTTTAGACATTTTTGCTTTTCTCTTTTAATTTCTTTTAATTTTTCTTATATTATTATGTTTAAGCTTGTATATTTCTTGTAATAGTTGCTAATTTTTCTTTAATTCACCGCAGTATGAAAGCTATTTTGCTCAAGAAATTGGCACATTATGAAGTATTTTAATCAAGTTGAGCCTGATGTTGGATTCTTTTAGTTGTTTATTCAATCGCTTTACTACGACTTTTCTATGTTGGGTATTAGTTGGATTTTTTTACTATGACTTTTCTATGTTGGGTATTTGTTTTAATCTCGTATTATTTAGTTTGATACTCATGGAAATGAATTTTCTTTTGATTTTAGATTGATATTTGTTGGATGAGATGACAATATTTCTAATACTTGTTGCGAATTATATAAATATACTTAAAAGTACAATAACTGTAGAAACTAAAAACTAAAAACAAAAGGCATAAAAACAATCATTGTAAAGGACTTATCCAGGATAACTATTGTCACAATAATATTTATTATTATTCAAATACAAATTTCAATTAAAATATTTTTTTTCCTAAAAATTACTTATTGTGACTAGTAATAATGAGTTTTAATGACAAAATTGTTTTGAAACTAAAAATTATTTAATGACAAGATCTATTTGTGACTAAAGAATTGAAATTAGTGATACCAATTAAATGTGACTATAAGCATTAGCTTTTAATGACAACAATTGCATGTGACAATAATATAGGGGTCTAGTGACAAAATTTTGTGTGACTAAAACATTGAGTTCTAGTGACAAAATTTTGTGTTACTAAACCATTGAGTTCTAGTGACAAACAAGCATATGTGACTAAAGTATCAAGTTGTAGTGATAAAAAATACATGTGACCAAAGCATGGATTTCTAGTGACAACAAATATTTGTGACTACAAACCTATGGTATTGTGATAATTATAAAAGTTGTCACAAAAATTTTTAGTGACACTACTTGTAGTGACGACTAGTGACAACATCCGATTTCATCACTAGCTGATTTTAGTGACAACCTCAGTATATATAGTGACAAAAAAAAACGTCACTAAAAATGCTTTTTTTTGTGGTGTTATCATTCAAACACAAGATATCCTTGTGAGTGTTCTTGTGGTAAGAGCACACTTGAATGATCTAGGTGATAGGTGAAGAAGATTGTGGTAATCTTCTTATTGAGGTGTTGAAGAATTTGGTATTCTTCAAGGTTGAAGATTGTGGTAATCTTCACAAGGTGCCGTTGAAGGAAGATTGTGGTAATCTTCAAAGGGAGATTGTGGTAATCTCCAAAGGTGGTGTTGAAGAAGAGTGTGGTGCTCTTCAAGGTGTTGTAAGTTGAATTTGTATTATTTTTGGTAATTAATAAAATTCTTTTTCTTTTCGAAATCCATCCCGGATATACTGGGGTGGTAGAGGATTAGGCCCTAGGTGGGTTGAACCTCTTTAAATCGACGTGTGTTGTTTATATTCCGCACCTTTATTATTATATTTGAGCATTCGGTTTTAAAAAGAGGGCGAAATCGAAAAGATGGAGATAATCTATTCACCCCCCCTCTAGATTATCGTAGCCGCTTGGACTTACAAATATTGCAGCCGAATACTTCGTGTGCATGTTAGACAGTAGAGAAGAATTGTTCTTCTCCAAACCACAGTCTCATCCCTTGGTGCAACCACCCACGTAGCTCTCCATATGCCTCATGGCATATATACCACAATCAACTTTGTTTGTGGTGTCTCTCCAAGGCATGCATAGTCTAGACGGGTGCATTTACGGACAACACTCGCCATTTGCAGACATCCTTTAGTTTCCAAATAGTTCGAAAATATCTGAACCTGCGAATATACCATGGAAAACAACTTCAAACTTCATAGACTATATATTACAAATAACCATATCATACTAAATAACTATACATAATTGAATACTTAAGTATAAAACATTACATACCTATTTAAACACTCATCAAAAATATAAACATACACTAAAGAATTTCAAATATTTAAGCTTATGTGTACAAATTCTAATAACTGACAACACATTTTAACACTGATAAATACAAAACATGCATATCTGATTGAACAACAAAAAACATAATTCCATAACATATATATATGCTCGCACAAGTAAAAATATAAGGTGTTCTATAACTAAATACACATTTTAACTATACCTTTTCACAAAACTAAATATACATTATCATATAGCTAAAGATACATAATTCCATAACATTATCACGAACTAACTGTCCATTATCACAAAACTATATATACATTATTCTATAGCTAAATAAACATAATTCCATAACATATACATATGCCCGCACAAGTAAAAATATAAAATATTCTATAACTAAATACACATTATTACATAACTAAGCACACATTATTATACACCTAAATATACATTACCGTACAACTGAGCATATATTATTAAAACATAAAAGTACATTATCACAAAAGCTACATATACAAAATTACATAACTAAATAAACATAATTTCATAACTATATTATTACACAACTAACAACACAGTACACGAAGGTGCGAAATGGAACATGATAAATCGAAACTGAGAAATCGAAATAAATATAAACTACAAGCACATGACATAAGAACAACAAATCACAAGAAAAAACCATTCACCAAACCTATCAGCAAGAACGAATCCAATATGTGTGTATATCCTAAAATTGAACACAATGGAAACCCCTAGAACTCTAGCAACGAAGAAGCACAAAAATCGCACCCAAGAAAATTAAATCAAATACACTCACCAAAATTTTACACCCGAATGTTGAGAAATTCGAACCCTAGCGAATACGCACAAAAATCGCACATGTTGAAAAGAATTAGATTCGCACAATGAGTTGAAGTTGCAAAGATCGCTGGGGGATTCGTGCTTTCGTGGGAAAAGAGAGAAAAGTCAGTTTTGATGAGAAGAGAGAATAGTCAGTTTTGATTCTTGAAGAAACAAACGTGAAGCCAAAATCAAGGGATAGAGATAAGGCTAGCTTTTGGTTACCAAAAATATCCTTGATCTTTAAAAATAAAAATTACTCTATTGTCCCTGACTGAGGAGCCAATGCTTTAAATGAGGAGTAAAATCTGGACCATTGATTATTAAATCAAATGGTCTAAAAGTGGTCTTATATTCTTACCTAAAGAGCTTGGTCTCATTTGATCATATCCATATATATATATATATATAATAGCAGAAGTCCAAAACAAAAAAAATCCCGCTCTTTTTACTTTTTATATTAGGAAAATATTATAAATGATATTTTTATTTTATTTTATATATGTATAAAAAATAGGAGTCCGAAACAAAATATTCCCCGCTTTTTATTTCTTATATTCGGTAATATTTTTAATTTAGAAAAATATTGTAAATGGTATTACTACTTTATATGTATATAAATTAGGAAATATTATATATGGTATTCCTATTTTATATGTATAAAAACTAGGAAAAATTTATAAATGATATTCCTACTTTATACCAAAAGTGAATATGTACTATAAATTCTATCTATATATATTACTCATATTTTAAAAATTATATAATCATTGACTATAATTATTAATTAAGTAATATTATAAATAACATTATTATTATCATTATTATTATTATTATCATCATCATTATTATTATTATTACTACCATGATTACTACGATTCTATACATCATTTATATTTATATATATTATTCTTTGTTTCAATGATGGACATTACTTTTTTGTACACTATAATATTAATCAAATTTTAAATACTAATCGACTACTCAAACTTTCCTAAATTGTTCAATAATAGTTAAAATAGACGAATTATGTTTGGCGAAATATTTATAGGAATATTTTATGTAACCTTTACCATTGAAGTATCTTTTACCATTGAATTAACAATTGATTTTGTGTTCAGATATTTTTTTGGCAGCTTATTATTTGTGGTAAATCCTCTTATATTTATACTACTTAAATTACTTTAGAGAGACACTTCGATATTGTTGATCCTCAATTCGAAGCATAACCACCAAATATGGCTTCAGCTTCACGTTCCCCTTATTAATGTATTCATCAAATGTCCCGCCAACATCGACAATATTGAACTTTGATTATGCACTAAACAAGAGTTTTTATATAAACTATTGTAGATCTGTACGGATGTTACTTGGTGAGTTTAATAATAAAAAATTGTTTCTTTTTTGATTATTCCTGATAGTTTTGTTGTATTTTTTTAAGTTGTATTTTGAATTATGATTTGTTTATTTTTTTATTATTCCTTATACTAACTCTTTGATTTTGTGAAACTAATTTCAAATAAAACACATCGACCACTTCCAAAATTTCTTCTTTTTGTCTCGAATAATCTATAGAAATACCGGCTTTTTCCATATATTTTTTAGTACGGCTTTTTACGTAATTTAGTTAGTGATGGCAAATAAAATTCTTTTAGAATTGAAAAATAGTTAAGTAAATACTTAGTGATAAACTGATGCTTACCTTGTCAGATGCCCATGAGGATGCTAATTTAAATTAAATACCGGCTCGGTGATTAGTTTTATAATTTTGATTTTTCTTATTATTTTTGTAAGGGATTTATTGGAATAACTTATTCTATTATTCCATTAGAAATTCATTACAAAGCTTAACTAATTATGATGTCGTGCCGTTGTCTCTTCAAATTGTAGTTACATTAAATTTTTTGTGTCAGCATCTTTCATCCAAATTCGCACGTCATTTTAATGGTTTTATATCATTATATTGTGATTCGCATAATGTGAACGGACTCACTTGGATGGTCAAAATGATCAACCTCTATGACACGTTCTTTTTTACTGATGGATTGAGCAAATTCGTCCATGATTACACAATTCAAGATGATGAAGTGTTAGTTTTCTTAGGAGTGGCAACAAGACGAGTTGTGGCGGGTTTTGGCATTCCCATACCCATCCTGCTAAGAATCGGGGCACGATCGAGGCGGGGAGAATCGGGGGCGGCAGCGGGTATCCCCCATTTGTATTTTTAATAATTTAAATAATATTTTTAATTCTCAATTCATATATTTTAACAAAAATATATACATATTTTGTTAAATTTTTGTGTTATATTTTTGTTAATACTTTTAGAAGTTATCATCAAGTATATTAACTAATTAAATAGTAGATGATAATTTTTTAGAAAATAATATTTTCATATATAATATATATACAATACAAAATATACTTAATATATAATCATATATATTTATAAAGTCGGGGCAGGGCAGGGTATGGCGGGGCGAGGTGATCTAAACCCATCCCCGCCCCATTGACATAATCGGTGGATTCCCCATCGGGTTCGGGGCGGTGCGGGTTCTCCGATCGGGTTTGGGGTATATTGCCATCTCTAAGTTTTCTCTTATCGTGCTTTCCGTGTTTTTGATGTGTCAATATTTTCTAATGATGATGCATGTAAGAGAATCCATGTGTACCCTAATATAAATAAATTTTATTTTAATTTACTTTATATGAATTTTTATTATTAAAATAAATTAATAAATACCAGTTCATGTTATAGACAGTTTAAGTATAAACCAATAAAATAAAATAAATATACGTGCAACGAACGTGCGGGATTACTAGTATATATAATATAAAAATTGTTGAAAGGAGGATAAATTCCACCTAAAGAAAAAAGAAATATAACTTAAAAAAGTAAATGCAAGCGGTATTATAACTGGTATGATGAAAAATTCAAGGTGCTTCTAGAGTAATTCGTGTGTTGTAGTGAAAAAATATTTATGAAAATTAAACTTTATTTTTAAAAGAACCCCCCCAAGACTATCTTCTTAATTAAGTAATTACAAAATAGCACCATCAACTGTCAACCACTAAACATTAAAAAGGGTCAAATAAAAACCACTACTGAGGTTTATAAGCCTAACTACAAACAAAAATATAAAATCAATTTTCTTCCACAGTTACAATTGTGTATCTGTTTTACATATATCCTCCCAAAAGTTCAAATTGTACAATAAAAGAAAAAAGAAAAAGTAATTAAGGGTATTTATAATTTTAAAATAGTTATGTTTTTTCTTTTTGTTATTATAAACCTCAAGCTAGAGTAGAGTTGTCAAACTTATTTGTCAGACTAAATAGTGATTGAAACGTTATTTTTGGAGCCTAGTACAATACAATCAAGGAAAATACACATAAAAACAGTCCAATATTTCGAATCGAATGGATCGAGCCAAACAGGCCGGTTCATTTATGGTCTCTAAAAATAAATTCCAATCTGACTTTTTTATCGGACAGACTCATTTTGATAGCTCTACTCAAGAGTAGTACAAATAGTTCTATCAGGAAACACAAAACTTTTACACGTTCTATATTTTTTTAGTAAACTCTCACAAACACTAGATCTTTAATTTGGCGACAAAAGAAAACATTGTGTTATGTGAAAAGAAATAATACAAAATAAAATAAAATTTGTTTGTCTTTAAAGAAATTAAGGGTTGTTCAAAGACAAGAACGAGTTACCAATAGTCATATAGTTAATTAAATATACCGAATATCATAATCTATCCTTTGATAGTGTACCAATAATAATTAAATAATTGAAATGGATGACTAAGTAAACCCTCAGGATTAATTTAATTACTCTAAATTTAAAAACAAAATCAAAAAGTCCAACTTCAGGTGTCGTAATTATGTCATGTATTTAAAGAAAATTCAAAGATATCATCATTTTTTTTTTTTTTTTGATAACGGGGGAACCCGCAGCCGCTACTCTTCGAAACTTGACTGGATAAACCCTCTGGCCGACGTCTAGCCGCAAACTACGCAACCAAGGTAAACCACACTAGGCAGTTCCCCGTGTGACAAGCTCAACCAAGAAAGTGTTGGTAGGGGGAATCGAACTCGTGACCTTTCAGTCCCGCGCTCACCTACTCCACCAACTTGGCTACCCTTGCGGGTATATCATCATTAAAATATGGGCAAGTGGAGAACCCTCTTAACCCACCTTCTCCACAAATCATTCGTTTGTTCACTCACGCCATTTTCCTGTTGTCGTCTTGTCTTAAATCGTGTTATTGTTTTCTTAATCACATCCGATGGTGCTAAAATAATGTCCTGCTGACGTGGTAGCAATTCTTCCACACACGTGTTATGAATAGAGCAGTCAATTTCGACCCGGCCCGATCTCTAAGTATTATAGACCAGGAAAATACCGGGCATCAAAAACCCGGCCCAATTTTTTTCAATGTATTTTTATGTTCTGGGTTGGGCTTGGGCTCTAAAATAAGAGACCCGACATCGCTTGTTTGGCCCAAGAGAAACGACTGTCTTGTGACCGACCTGTTGATGACTTAATTTAATGAATGAGATTTATGTGAATTTATGGCGTACAACACAACCAAATGGTTAGAAGAGTTATTATTAGATTATTTCGGGAAGGTCATCCAATATTTAAGTGTTTGTTTTAGAATTTTTATGCAAAAAATCATTCAGAAAATAGATTTATTGATAAGTGACTTTTGATAAAATTCTCAATTTTGATTTCTGTAAAATGGAATTTTAAGCATTAAAAACATTTTATAAGATCTAGGAGTTTATAAGATTTTTTAAATAAACTTAGCCAAACATGCTCTTAGTCATTCGGTGGATATGATAAGCCGGGGGCGGATCCAAGGGGTTTTAGCTCCCCGACCGCCGACGCATCCCCAATTTTTTTTATCTCGTTTATTTTAATGGAAAAGAATTAAATAATATATTTTTTAAGAAGAAAAATAACGGAGCTAGGAAGAACAAAATTTTGGACCAGAAGTAGCCAAACCGGGCTGGCTACGCCCATGGATAAACATCACACTAATACAGATCATAGGTGATCTTTTTCACTATAGGTGACGATGTATAAGTGAGTATTAATTCCTACGCTATGATATACAAATATGAATGTGAGCCACGATAAATTTTGGAAATTTTATGACATGACATGTTTTGATATTGTTTTCCACTATAATACATATTATTCTAATTTGTATACACACCAAGTATTACCAACCCATATTTACAGGTGTAGACGCGTAATTTGACTTAATGTGAAGATTTAGATAAATTAAAAAAAATTGAAGTTTTTGTTATAGTCTTACATCATTTTCTTGAAAATAGTAGTTGGAGTTAATGATGTCAAATTATTACTTTTAAAATAAATGGTATTTTTAGGGGACAAGTTTAGGATCTAATGCTAGCTAGAATATTGGGTTAGTCCTGCGTTTTTATTGGCCGATTCAATAGCTCTACGATGACTGCGATTTGTATTAGTGTAACTAGTACAGTATATTATTGCGTATATAAAATATATCATTTTTTTCATTAATTGTACATTACTGTTGCCTAAAAAACATTCATGAACAAAAGAATATAAAGAAAAAATGAAGTTAGACGAGGTAATAAAATTTTGTTTAAATTATTTGTATGCGTTAGGGGTAAAACAGATTTTTCCCTATTTCATTTAATTAATTATTAGCTCATAAAAATTATCAATTGGGTCTAGTCAGCCAAAAAAAAAAAAATAAACCCACGAGACCCGGCTCATTGCATCAAGCCCACGAAGCTCAACTCATAATATCAAGCTCTAGAGGTCTAATTCGATATATTTGGCTCACTTCCCACATTTTTCATTTTCCATACTATTTTCTAGTATTAAGTGGCTAACTTCTAGCATTAATTTCTCATTCACCCGGAATTGGTTTTGAGAAATTCCAAATGCTATTCTCATCTACTCTCTTAGTAGAATTTTTACAAATAATTTAATTTTATTTTTCACTAATGGAAACCACTTAATTATTTGGTCGAAATCGGATCAACACCCATTTTACCAAAACAAAATTCCAACATAAACTTGGTTCACATCTTATAAAGTTTATTTGTGTTCGGTTTTATAAAATTATTTAATGTTTGTGAATATAATATGTTCACATTCAAACTCGTGTTCATTACGTGAACAATCAATAATAATGTTCGCGGACAGTTAATAAACAAATAAAAATAAACTTTGTTCGTGAACAGATAGAGAAGTATTTTGCAATTCTTAAATTAAGTATTTTAGATTAACTAATATTAATTATTTTGTTGCTACTTGAATCATACTCGAGATATTAATTGAGCCCTTTAACGAGCTTGCTTATGAACTATTTTAAACAAATTATATGAGTTTGGTCATGAACATTTATAAACGAACACTAAATAAACTTGTTCACAAGCTATTAATAAACGCATATACAGTTTTCAACTTCTGTTCGTTTATTATGCAAGTCCAAAAATTTATTCATTTATGCTCGCTTAACTACATAAATGAACATAAACGAGCGTTATTCGAGCTTTTACGAATTATCGCCAAATGTTCAGTTCATTTACGGCCCTAGTCAACAATATAATTTGTACGCCTTTTGAATTATTGTAAGCCCAAATAAACTTATCAAGTGACGCACTAAAAGAATACCAAATTTGACACAAAAAGATATTGATCATTCATATTTCTCTCCCACGATCATGAAAGGACACAACTATGTAGTGTTACGAAGGAACAATAATTTATTGACTTAGGAGAAAATAGTGAAATTTTAGGCAATATGAATGGTTGGAATTAATAAGGTAGGAAATAAATTAGAATGCCAGCCATTGAGTGAACACAATCTCGGATTGGTATGAATTGTATTCTAGCCGACATTAAATATGGTCACTCTCAACCGTCGTTGGCTGCAAAAATATCAATCATCCACTCACTAAAAATTACATCCACTTTGGTTCATTTGCTTTTGTGACTGAATATTCCATTTATAGATATTTGGAAATATTATACAAATTGGAAAATGGGAAGCATCATTATTTTTCTTGTTTTTTCAACTAGTTTTTTTTTTTTATGAAAGTTTTCGAGTCTCCGTCATGGTAGTACTCTTTGTCATTTTCGAAACACTCGAATAGTTCGTAGGGCAAAAAACATTTTCCAAATCTATTATGGATTTGAGATTCTGGACGCAGGCCCATGAGTTTTAGTTAGGCCCGATTTAAAATCCCATATGCTGGTTTTCATATCCAGGCCCAGGGGTATTATTAGGTATTCCATCCCAGAGCATTATATATTTATAATCAATGTACAAAATACCAATTATACCCCTCCCAATGTTACTTTTTTTTTTAAGTACAAATCATAGTAGGGGAGGGAATTATGTGGGAATCGAATCCAGACACATACATAAGTTTTACAACCCTTACCACTAGCCTACCAATTATACCCCTCTCAATTTTATTTTGTTTCCGAAATGAGACATATAAAATATTAGGGTGATTTTGCTATCAACTCTTTTTTTATCCAATCTACTCATTTTTTTTAAAAAAAAGTGCATTAATAGATTAACAGCGTTAGAAATCGTCCAACAACGATTAACAAAGAGGGTCCGGAAGAAAGTCCCAGATTAAAGAGTCAACTGACATATTTTTTGCATGAGATGCAAAGAAATGTGCGACAATATTATTTCTGCGTCTAGTCCAAAAAATACACCATGAGGAATATGTGCTTTAGCAAGGAGGATATCTTCATAAACAGCATAAAAAATGCATGGCCCTTTTGAAAATTCTTCTTATTTTTTTTTTCCTATCATATGAGAATATATGATCTTGCTCGTATAACATTATAATTTCCGTTTTGATATATTTTCTTGGGGCCTTAAAAGATAAATATTGCAAAAGCCAGTGGTACAAATAAATCAAAATTTCAACATCAGTAATTAAACAAATCAATAAATGTTTTTTTTTGTAAACATCGTATGTGGGCCTTCAAAGTACAAAATATGCCGTCTTCAGATTGGACGAAAATGTCAAAGTTTGATTCAACATAAATTCCGTAGTACAATGGGCAACTTAAAAAGTCGTTTGTGTATTGTATTTGGACCATAATCTGAAGATAGATCATTATAAATGAAATGGACCCTTTTCATGCTTCACTGGCAAGCCCTAGGGGGTGATTTTTATTTTTATTTTTTTCCCGGGTACATTGGAGGATAATAAGAGAGAAAACATGCGTACTCATATAGGATCAAATCCGAATCAATCGCCATGATATCACAAGTTTCTATGTCTATACCAACAAAACACAAGGTTGATCCCTTAAGGTGATTGGTACGTAGAAACAGTAAATTTAAAAATAAAATAATGATAAATATGAATGATATGAGTATAAATATGCATTACATATAAAATATAAATGTGGTACTATAATATTAAAATATAGAATTAATAAACTGTTTATGCTTGATTTCCACGTTTTTCGTTGGGTGGCAAACATTCAATTGCATATTTATTCGATCTATGATGAGTAGAAAATTTATAAGTAAATCTTATGAGGTAATAAATTCATCATAATATTAATACTATATAGTAACATAATTGAAATAAGAAAGACCTAATTAAAATTTAAGTACAATAAAATTTTACATGAATAAAAAGTGGTAGTTATTTTAATTTATAAGTTATTAATATAAAGTGGTAGTTATTTTACATGAATATATATATATATATATTATATTATATACAACTCCATAATTTTAAAAAATTAAAATAATATTCTTAAAAATTCAATTCAGTCATTTTCTAATATTAGAATGAGGCAAAGTGATACATTGAGTGTATACAAGGTAAAGTAATACTAAAAGAAAGCACGTGTGGGGTAAAACACTACAATTGGGAATATATAGAGGTAAAAAATGATATTCATTAATAGTAAACTGAGAGAAACTGAATTAACCATATTTTTTTAAATCTAAATTCATACTCGATATATTTCTATAAAAAAATCCGAAAACCTCCTAAATCATACAAATTCATTTATTTTTCCTAAAAAAAATTGACTTAGAAGTCCTACAAATTGAAAAATAAGAAAAAAAAACACACAATAATAAAGTTAAAAGAACAAAGCCCCATGTTAATCATGGGCTTGTATCGAAAAATAAAATCATAAAACGAAAAGCCCAATATTCCCTTTTAAGAGATGGCCTTTTGTGAGAAATTAATTAGATAAGGTAAATGACTTTTACAACCTTTAAATGCAGATAAAGTAATAATATTAATCGCTAATTTCTTGTAAAGTCAGATTGCAGGCCGCTTTTCGTTGGCAGTCACTTTCATAATCACTTTTTCTTAATCAAAATGATTTGCATCGAGAAGTCATATATGCATTTAATCTTCCATCATAATCCAAACAGGATTCGCTGTACGCCATTATTAATAACGAGGTTAATTCCGAGAGAAATCCGAAAACGAATACTACTAACACAAATCTGACACGAATTTACCAGTTTGGCGTAAGATATAATATCTTGAGTTTTATTTATTTTTTGATGTATTTTGAATTTAACTCAAAATTGACCTGAAACTAAACACGAACACGACTCAGTAAACCCCAATTGCCACCCCAACTAATTAGGCCCGACCAAATGGAACCGGAACTAGAAGCAGGGCCGGACCTATACTTCAAAGGGCCCTAGGCGATATTTTGAAAATGGGCCCATATATTATAATTAAATTTTTTATCTTAAAATATTACTCTAAACCAAGGACTGAAAAATTAGTTGTAATACTAATTATAATAATAAATAGAGAAAATAATTATTTTAGCTAGATAGCACGACTAATTAAAAATAGCAATATGCTAGCAAGGTAACTACAATATATATTATCAATCAATTTGAAATTTATATGCCGGCAAGACAACAATAGTTCAATAAAAAATAATATTAAAACTAATAATTATTTGTGTATTTTTTTTTATCTCTTTTTCTGTCTTTTTCTCTTTATGAATTTATGGAACTGAAATGATTTTATCACAAATAGATTTGAGGTTTGCTATAAGTTTTATCAAATTTTCCGATTGTGCCACTTTTGGAAAGATAATAAAAGAATACAGAAGTCAACAATTTAATTAGCTAAGTCAACAATTTAATTAGCTAAACACAAAAATATTGATGATTATTGATGCTATAATTAGAAACACCAAAATAAAACACATATTTGCTAATAATTAACCAATTAACAATTATACAATATATATATATATATATATGTAATGGCTAAAGAGTAAAAAAAAAATGGGCCCCCCAATTATATGGGGCCCTAGGCTGGAGCATGTCCAGCCTACCATCAGGTACGGGCAATCCTCGATTGGAAGAGGAATCGGAACCAGAACCATGGTCAACACCGTTGACGGTTCGATTCCGAACTATGAAAGAACCGATTTTTATCGGTTCGATTCCGATTCCTCCTTTGGAAGAACCGTGGAACCGCCTGCCCACCACGCCTCGGTTCCAAACTGTCGGTTCCATGGTTCCAACAAATATAATGAACATTACAATGAATAAAGTTTAAAATTTAAGGGTGAAACGAGTCAACAATAAAATACAACCTACATCTACGACAAGAAATAATAGTAAAAAACGTAAGCGAACTATGTGGGCTTTGATTCCACTATATACTAAGAGGATACATAGACAACTTAATATTAATTATTCATATTAATTATTAATATTAAGTTCAAGCCCATTTTTGTTCCTTTTTTTGTTCTATTTAATTTAAAGTCTTCAAATAATCTAAGATAATATTCTAATTTTGGTATTGAATTTTAATGTGTTATATTTAAACAAAAAATATTAATTTTATTTTTGAAAAAAAAATAAAAACAAAAAAGAAGACGGTTCCACGGTTCCAGAACCGAAATGGAACCGCCTGTTCAAGGTTCCGGTTCCGGTTCCAAATAATATGGAACCGGAACCGGCGGTTCTAGAATCGGAATCGAATTCCGAAACCGTGGACAGGCCTACAACTAATATACCCTATATTCTAAGTTTTTCTTTACAAATTTAAAATAAATTTAAGGGTTAATTACAAAAAGTACCATTGAGGTTTAACCAAATTACAAAAAAAACTAAGCTATTTTTTGAAATTATAGAAATACCCCAAAAATTTTATTTTGTCTAACATTTAACCCCTTTATAAGCAAAAAAATTTCAATATCCCTCTTCATATTTATAAAATCATTGCAATTTACCCCTTAATTTTAACCTACATCAAACCTCAGGGTACTCTTTGTAATTTTGAAAGTTAGCAAGTTTTTTTTTTATAATTAAGTCAAACCTCAGGGTACTTTTTGTAATTATCCCTAAATTTAAATTTAACCAATGTCTCTTTGATTCTTTCGATGTTGGGAGATTCTTAAGGGAGCCACCCATAAGATGTATAAGGTATATATATACTCTTTCGTTATTTATTTGCTTATTTTTTATTTACTTTTTGAAATAAAATTTACTACAAATATCATCACATAATGTTACTAGTTAAGGACAATTAATAACCAACAAATTATCAAAATTTTGACAGCCACTAACTCATCGTTATTATAATAAATCAACTACGTCATTAGTACATTATCAATGCTAATTACTAAATATCAACAACTACAACATTTGGTAATGTACTAATGTATCTCCTACTTGTAACAATTATATAACAATTATAATTAACTAATCGAAATCGAATCCAGGACCTCATATTCTCCATGTATACTTTATAATTAACTAATCAACTTCAACAATATTTAAAAAAATCTCACACTCTGATAGGACCCCAACCTTCTTAAACCTTGAGCGCATACTCTATTCCTGAAATACCAATTTCATACTAGTGGCTAGGGACTTAAAAAGTTTTTTGTGAGGTGGAGGTCGGGGGTTCAAATCCCTCCATCAAATTGCTCTATGAGGTATATGCGAGCTGATGAAGATTTGGTAGGACCTCATACTGAATAACATCTATATGGGTTTGATTCGATCGACATCATACCAAAAAGATCTGATTGTACGTCAATAGACCCTAGAAATTGGGTGGTTTATTGAGGTTGAAGGTTTAAAGTTCGAACCTCCATATTTCAACTACTTGGTCGAGCTTGTGTTCGAATCTCTATATTTGAACTACTTCGTCGAGCTTGTCGCATAGGGCTTGCCATGCCATGCCACTGCGATTTGTCTGGCTAGCTGACGTGATTTGCAGGCTACTTCGTCAAACCCAAGAGTTTACCCCGTGCATGCCGGAATGATGAATGATAATGGTTGGAGGCTCATTAACAAAAATATTGCTAAAGTCCAATTCCAAGAAATCTATAGCCTATACAAATCAATCTCAAAGAAATTCATTTTCAAACAAAATAATAAGAGCAGAAAATATCCCAAAAGATCTAAAGCCAAATAACAAGAAATGAAAAAAAAAAAAATATACACAAATGACAGACAAATATACAATGACATCCAAAAATGTACCAACTGTGCTGTTACAACAGACATCAACAGCAATAGAATGATGCAAAAAAGGAAAAGCTTCTCCCACCCTTTACAACTTATGACAATCTGAAAATATTTTCACAGTAAAATTAGGTAAACTTTGCAACACTTCTTGAATCAATTATACAATTCATTCCTAAAAGCCAGAATCAACTTCTTCTTTTTACACATAAGCAGCTTCTCAGCTTTTTTCAGCAATCTACTGAGGGACAAGAAAATACAAAGTACCATTACTGGAGCAACATAAACTCAAACATGTACAGCAAAATTGGTCATTATATTACACAAACAAATGCAAAAACTTCCAAGTTCTTTACAACAAACAATAATGCAAAACCCAGAAATTATAATCATAAAGCTTCAATTTATGAACCAAATAGATACCCTCTGGACTATATTATTGGCAAATAAACACAAATTTGAACAAATTTTTTTACCAACCTCATTGATGAATCCCAGTAGAAAAATGGCTGCCCTGTTTTTCGTAGCATCAAATTCCATTCTCCGTGTTAACAAAAAAAATCGATACAATTCCAACTGAAGAATCAAATCAATCTCATAGCTATAGGCTATAGCAATACATAGCACAATACTATACACCACCAACCAAACAATATTCTCAACTGTCCCATTGTCTCACCCACTGCCGCCGCCGACCGGAGCTCCAGCCCTGGCGGCGCGGATAAATGACTCGAAGGACCGTACATTCCGGGGGAATTTCCAGGTGACAGAGCAATATCTGGTGGCTGAGCACTAGCCATCACTCCACCACCATCGCTAGGTTTATTCTCCTCAATTGGATTCCTCCCAAAATATTCCTTAGGTAACAACACTTTGGAAACCCCAAATATCGCCACCGGGTTCTGGTCGAAAACCGTTTGCGTAATCGAAGCAAGTACTACTCCGGTATCAATCGCGACTGACCCGTTAGCTCGAGAAATGTTCACGGTGAAACTACCCGCCCCGTTCTGCTCTGTCGCCAATGTCGGGTAAATCGGGTTCACAATCGATTCCAAGGAACCTAGCGGATAGTAGGAATGGAGGACGTGAAATCTCAACACGACGGCCTTTTTGTCAGCTGGCAATGACTGGAATTTGACGGAGGAAGGCAGATCGGCGAACGCCGCATCCGTGGGGACAAAGAGGGTTATCCCCGCGCCGGCCTCGTCGGCTTCGAATTCCGAAACTACCCCCGAGGCGGTGAGCATCGACGCCGCCACGTTGAAATTGTGGCCGTCGATTAGCGCCTTGGTGATGTTGAGCCCCAGCGGCGGGCGCGTCTCGGAGGCCATTAGATCGAGATTGTACGGAATCAACAGCGAATTAAGCGAGAGGATCGAGACGTTGTAGGGTAGGGTTTTAATTAGGGACAGCATCGTGGCGTTGGAGGTGGGGGAGTGGAACGTGACGGCGGAGGAGGAGGCGTCGAAGGTGATGTTGACGGAGCCGGAATTCGCGTTGCCGTCAGCGCGGCCGGTGGTCTGGAAGAGCGTGGTGACGAGTTTTCCGGTGGGAGGGATGAGGCGGAGGTCGGACAAGGAGAGGTACTCGAGGAGGACGTGGTAGCGGAGGACGTCGGCGAGGTTGGTGGAGGATGGGCGGAGCTCGGCGGTGGCGGTGCGGAGGTAGGCATTGGGGACGACGAGGAGAGTGACGGAGGAGCGGCCGGAGAGATCGGCGGCAACGGCAGTGGTGGTTAGGAGGGAGGTGAAGTCTGATAGATCAGGGTAAGATAACAGTAGATCGGTGATGTTGAGAGATGAAATGGGGAGTGGGAGGAGAAGTAAATAGAGGAATGTTAGAGGGGTAAAGTTGGAAATGGAGATTGGGATAGCCATTTCTGTGTGTTCTGTGTGGGAGTGAGCTGGAAGTGGAAGATGAAGAAAGTGAGCTAGTGAATGAGAATTGATGGGGGGTGGGGTGGGGGGGTGGGGTGGGGTGGGGTGGTATTATTTTATGGGTTTTTGGAAAGAATATTATTGAACCACACAACAAAATTGTGAATTTTAGAGATTACAAGTTTGGTTTTATTGTTTTTTATAATGGGAAAATGAGATTTAGATGAGTAATCCAAGAAAGGGCATACCTAACATGGAATTTTCATGATTAATTAATTAAATTGGTGTAATAATGAGTTAGGCTTCAATTGGAAGTAACATGATTAACTCCCCAATATTGGGTAATATTCATGCTATATTCTGTGTGTATATTCACTCCACCATATTTTTTTTGGAAAGGAATAAATGTATTTTTTATGAGTTTTTACTAAAAAAAAATATTAGAATATATATTTGATATTAATTTTCAAAATTATAACCATTTTTTATTTTTTTTAACGAAAAATATATAAATTAATTGTAATTATAATATTTTTTGCTCTCATTCTTATTATAGTTCTTTTTTAAAAACACACCCAATAATATATTTTCAAATAAAAATAACCTTTCCTCCGATTATTCATCAGATTGGCTTCAAATACCACATTTGACATGTCAACGTCGATCAGCTCCCTTTGCTCCACCACATTGGTATTAGTTGTTGTTTTGCTTTATTTTTCTTTAGTAAATGACAATCATTTGCCAACTGGGTCGGCCCGGTACTAGCCCGTTGGGCAAATCCGAAATTATTTCGAGGCAATATTTTCATGGCTCAGCCTAACCCATAGTGTATTTTGCTTCGGACCAGTAGGGCCGCCTGGGCCATTGGGCTCGTTTGGCCGCGCCAAATGGTTCGGTCCTTTTGGGCCTGCAAATTTCATGGCGCAGCCTGGCTTTATTGCCAGGCTTGTTAGGTCGACCTACTGGACCGGGCCCAAATTGTCAGCTCTAGTAGAAATTTCCTTGGAACTTTTCAATTATCGATTTCTTATATTTGTTGTTAGGCCATTTCTTAGTGTTACTTGATGAAACATTCTCCATCAAGATGGTTTTGGATTCCACTCGGACTTTGAGTTAATTATTTTATTGTCTTTCTCAATTATGAGTTTGACAATCAAATCCTCTAGTTTGATATCCTTGTGTTTGTATTTGAGATAGTTCTATAAGTTCCTCCAACTAGGGAAACTGAACTTCTCATTCAAAACAACAACTTGCATGGAATGCCGACGTCAAGACTTTTTCTTCTGCAGAGATCTCATGTAGGATTAACTGGAATTGTTAAACTTGTTTCATCACTGTTTTTTATCCACCATCACAAAATTTTAAAACTTGCCAACCACAAATTTTATGGTTCTGACATACTCAGTTTTGTATATCTTTTCCAAAGATTCACATAACTCTTTGGAGAACTTCACCACATAATACACATTGTAATGTGCATTACTAAGTCTGTTAAGGATATAATTACGACACATGAAATCACAGCCCATGTATTAGACGCATTAAGTTTTTCAACATTGGTCTCATTTTCAGCAATGACATGAAAGTCCTCTATCATGTACTTTGCCAGACTCATGGTAGTAAGGTAAAACAACATCATTTGCTAACACATCTTGAAGTCAAAACCCATGAAATTTTTTAGTTTCTTAGCTTGAGAATCAACAATGATATGGGTTCTGGATGAACTGGCCATTGTGAATGTACGTATTCGATTATTGATCACAATGTGATGCCTCCAGTAATGGATTATAAAACTATAAAAAAAAAATAATACAGCCAGATGATATCTATTACAACTTGGAGAATCTGGCAATATTATTGATAACAACATGAAATTAGAACCAAAGCTGAGTGGATGAAAGTCTCTGTCCGCATGACAAAACATGTCACGACTCACAGTCTGATGTACTGTCTCCAAAGATAAAACGGCTTAGGTCTTTTGGATAGAAGCACTTCAACTCCATAAGCTCATTCAAATTAGAAAATGATGAAGACTGGATGTTAGACTCAATATCAGTTTTGAATTGCTTTTAAAATGAAAAAAAAGAAGAAAATAATATGTTTTCATAATGCATCAAATTTGACATATATATAAACACTTATTCTATCACATGCGGAATTGGAGCTGACACAGTTGGGAATTGAATGACAAGACTGTCTAGGTGTTATTTTAATTTAGGTCTTGACTGTTACACGAAACTGAACAACCACAATGTCCAAATTCATTCATCCAACAGCAGTCACTTGAATATGGGAAGAACCCATTCTTCCAAATCAATTGGGTGGGGCAGTGGCCTAGGCTGACGAGCGCGCATGTATGACACACATGTAATCATCCACTTGTTTATAATTTATCTATGTTATAACACCTTCTAGTATATATGCTAGGATAAACAGACTTTAAAACCAATGCAGGAGAAGGCTTAAATCTTTCACATCCGACAAGAGCATGACCTATTTGGCTAGACCCATTAGGCCCCAAATCCTGTACTGACCCAACTTTTTCATGTTTATTTTTTATGGTTGGGTTGGACTGGGCTTGTGCCTCCAAAATAGTGATTGGATGAAATTTTGGCCCGATCCAATCTAATATTCTCTTTGTCCTGGTGTACTAGTATCCGACCCGACCAATTTGACAACTCTACCTTGAATTAGTGATTCATCATGAGAATGGTCCAAGTTTGTTTGTCTAGTGAAGAATTATAATTTTCGAGCCTGATTTGTTCCCACTTTAATGAATTAAGGTCCAATCTGGCCCATTGATTTGGGCTACAGCCTCAGTTAGCTATGGGTCGTGTATCCCGCTAACCCCAAAAGAGTACATTCTTTGCTTTCTTGTTGATGAAATATTTATTGTTCTATTTAATATTTTGGAATAAGGACATAATTATCCTATTTTTCTGGACAAAAGATAGAAGATTATGCTTCCCGGTGATTTTTAGATAAAATTACGCTATGCTCCTATTTTTTGGACAAAAATACGCTTCTACCAAAAATCCCGGACTTTTTTACGTTGTTATTTCTTTGTTGTTTCAAACATGTTTCTTCTAATCAAATTTCAGTGAAAAAATAAATTTTACCGTCGTTAAATAATCCATTTTATACTCGAAATCTTATAAAAAAAATAAGAAATATACATATAAAATAATACATATTAAAACCAAACAAATTGAAAATAACATAGAAACAACATGAGTAAAAAAATACAATTAAAATTATGATCCAATGCGTGGAAACATGCATAAAAAATATGGAAACAACCAAGAAACAATATAGAAACAACCAGAAACAATATAGAAAACACCATATGAGCAAAATGAGTTTAAAAATAGGTAAAAATTGTATTTAAACATCGAAAACTACGTGGAAACAACAAAGAAACATAAGAACAACATTAAAAAGGGTATGAAAACAATCTACAAACAACGTAAAAAATCTTAAAAATACCACATGAATTAAAAAAAACTTAAAAGTAGGTAAAAAACCGTATCTACACATTGAAAACTACATGGAAACAACAAAAAATTTATTCGAACAATATTAAAAATATTATAGAATAACACAAAAACAATAGAAACAATATACAAAACAATACATGAACAGAAGCATCATAAAAAATAGGTAAAAATTGTTTTGAAACTTCGAAATAACAAAGAAACAACTAAGAAACATCAAAGAAACAAATTAAAACAACCAATATACAGTATCCTAAATACAAACTGAAAAACCTCAAATAAACTCATTTCAAATAAGAAAAGAGGCGGAGACAAACAAAAATCTAAACTAAACAAATACAATAAATCATAAAGCATTAGATCAAACTTAGTGAGCTGTGATTTTTAGTTGGATGAGTATCTGTTAGCACTTCCAAACAAGGTTTGAACGATCCATAACAGACTCCTTTATGATCAGTAGATCTATCGAAAATGAAGAACTCCGAATAAGACTCTAGAAGAACATATCTACTAATATATGAATAGATCGAGAATAAATAAAGAAAAAAAGGAAAGTGAATACCACAAGCATACATACAAACACTAAATATCTGAAAGAAATCCAAAATTTCTCCAAGAACATATATAATAACAAGTTCGACTACATGAAAACTCTATTCCAGTATAGGCAATTTATCTTACAAATTTTAGAAATTTATCAAATTTTCATATTTTGTTTTGACAAATAATTTCAACAAAATATTTACTTAGATAATATTCTTTGCTCTTTCAAATGACAACAAAAAGTATGAGGAGGAAACATGACTATTGACCAAAGAAGAAGAAAGAATATTGTCCAAGACTATGACTATGTAATCATAGCATTTGATCATATTTGAAAGTTCAATACATGACTTGTCCATAAATGAATGTAGTCAAAGGAATTAAACTTTGAAATGGCAAAAGGGTTTATCAATCTAGAAGCTGAAAGTTTAGACTAAGAGATATTAATCTAGGTAAACTTGAATCAAGGAATTTGGAAAGAGATTGATAATGACTAATACAAATGAATCACAAAGAAGATTAATTTTAAACATAGTCTTTAATTACTATTATATTTTTAGTCCAAATCTCTATAACTATACGCCATTTTCAAGAATATAAATAGTTTGGTCCAATTTGACGGGTAACCCAAGAAGAAGAGACACGTTGTATATACTAAGGTCCCATAATTTTAAATACAAAATTTAATAATACATTTAGAAGAGTAATAACACATGAGTTAGACGAAGTTACAAAATAAATGTGTAATCAGCACAACTTATTAAAACAAAAAAGAGTAATTACAAAAACACCCCAAGGTTTGGGCTAATTATAAAAAACCCAGAGATGTCTCAAAATTACAAAAGTCCTATCAGGTTTGATTTTGTCTTAAATTTAAGGAGGTAACTGCATATTTCTACAAATATCAGGGGCTTTTTGAAATGATTTGCTTATGAATGGGGTAGATGTAAGTAGAATCAAACCTTAAGGGGGTTTTTGCAATTTTCAAAAAACTCTTGAGTTTTTTTGTAATTAGCCCGAACCTTAGGGGTTTTATGCAGTTATCCCAAAAAATAGTGATAGCTTGTAAAATTCAAACAATCACGCAAGTAATTTTTTTATAAAATTAAAGTTGCATGTGATTGAATTAAAGCTAAAATTTGTGTAAATGGAATTGTTTAAATTATACCAAGAAATAGAATTAACTAACTCAGAAGTATAAAACAAGACTTTAAAAAACGATATATATCCAATATTGACAATTTATTTACACGTAGTGCAGGGTGCAGCTAGCCTATTTTAAGTGGTAAAGTTGAGAACTTCAAAACTCTAATAAAAAATTTGGGTTCAAACTGTACCAAATGTATGCATATTTAATTTGTCTATTTCTAAAGTAGTTAATTAATTATAATTTGGTCTTAATAGTTGATTCTTGTAAGTTGTTAATTAATGATCGATGATTCTTTATATAATTTTGTATTTTAAGAAAATATTGGCAATTTACATTGCATAAATACTAAACTATCTTGATAAACTTTCACATATATACACATGTCAATTATCCGTGCAGTTGAATAGGAGATAAAAGACCATCCTGGAATAGAAGATCACATTCGATTAATTAGGAGTTTTCATAATTTTGTACTATGGAGTCTTAACACTTTGTTTTTGTAATCGATTTATCAATTAGTGAAGCATATATTACTCCTTATCGGTACGTTTGCCAATATTTTTAGGGATAATTACAAAAAGTACCCATGAGGTTTGACCTAATTACAAAAAAATCCAGTTAACTTAAAAACTTACAAAAAGTATCCCTGAGGTTTGAAGATATTTCAAAATCCCCCTTCATATTTGTAAAATCATTGCAGATTACCCCTTAATTTTAACACTAAATCAAACCTCAGGGGTACTTTTTGTAAGTTTTAAAGTTAGTTTGGTTTTTTTGTAATTAGGTCAAACCTCGGGGTACTTTTTGTAATTATCCCTATTTTTATTTACTGAGACAAATTTTCTTTTGAGCGTTCGTTTTAATAGTTCGATGCATGTTGTTATAAGTGTTATTAACACCTAAACCTGCATTATGTTCGTGGATTTACACGCTTGCAATTCTTTCAATTATTTGGGGTTAATCAAGAATAAATTTTAAAATTAATGTAGAATCATATGTCCTAGATAGAAGAATAAAGAAGAATTAATCTTCTTTTCACATAGGTTTTTCCAAGGGCTGGCAATCTCTGACACGACACGATAATTTGATCTAAAGTTGTTGAGAAAAACTCGAACACAAGAAACTAGAGCACAAAAACGACTAAACACAAATCTGGCACGATGTTAACAATGTGTTAATTTAAAACATACTTATTTTATATTTTAATTAATATTTGATGTATTTTGAATGTAATCCAAATTCAACCCAAAATCAAATACAAACTTGATCAGATGACCCGGATTGGCACCCTAGTTTTTCCTCGTAGTCACATTGTAATAATTAGAAAATCAATATGCATCATTTTTTTTTCATTATCTTCTTAGTTTGTAATACACCACAATATCTAACATATATCTAACTCTGTGGTATATGAAAAACAAAAAATAACTATTTCATCATCTCAACCTATAATGTATCAAATGAGAAAAAAAGTAAAAGAATAAAAAAAACTATTTATAATATAGGTTTTATTTGTTGTACCTACGGAACAACTAACAAGTGGTTTCATATATAATGATTCTTGAATACTTATTTAATAATTTAAAAAATCATCTCATTTTTTTTTTTTTTTAAATAAGTGCGAAATATTATTAAAAAGAAAAATGAAGAGCACTGCTTACAAGCCAAGCAGCTAGCTTTAAAATAAGGGTCTCATTAAAATTTATCAAAGTAAAACCGAACCTTTGATAGGCAAAAGAGTTCCCCATAAAAGAAACACCCAAAAAAAACCTTAAAAACGCAATCTAAATGATGGACGTCTATTTCTAGAGGATTTTCGAGTAACACTGTCATTTATTTTTTTTGCATGTGCTTGATTATCATCCTGAAGGTCTGATGTATCATGTGGAATATCGGCCCAGGCTCCTCGGGCCACAATTTCCATAGCCTTCATAGCTTTTGAGGAATCAGCTGAGTGAACGACAAGCGGAGTAGTTGAGGAGTCGCCTAACTTGGTCATTAAAGCTTCCAATTTATCTGCATCAATTTGATCTTCTTCATCCGCCATATCTGACCAACGTTTCCCGGCAGTAGCGGCCATAACCTTGAACCCCTCAGACGGATTGTTGGAGCTAAGGACAAAATCATTTCGAATAAGACTATTAGAAACCTTTTCTATTGTACATTGCAAATTAGCTTGTTCATGTTCATCCAATTTTGTTGCAATTACCGAATCCTCAATAACCATTGCGGAAACATATTGTTGAGGTTGATAAGGAACCATGGTCATGTCTGTGTTGCTAGTATTATCCTTCAAAGCCATAATCTGATTCTCATTATCGGATTTGTGCTCCAAATTCATATTATCACATGCCACGTCATCTGAATCAGCACCCAGAACATCAAAAGCATTCTTGGTATGAATACGTGAAGAAGAAGGTTCACCCCCCTTAACATGACCTTGTCGTCCCGTTACTTGCACCCAAGTTTCAGATCCAACTGCCTTGCCCTTTGTAACCGGAACACAATCTCGAACGGTGGAATGTCCACGAACTGGACTTTTTTCTTTGCGCTCAATGTCGTCCTTCTGTTGTACCTCATTGGATTTGACCTGACGACAATTGTTGATATGGTGCCCAACAATGCGACAGTTGGCACAAAATTCCGGCAAATTTTCATAACTAAGTGAAACAACTGAACAATGTCCCACCCGTTCTACCATGATAAACTCCTGTAGATGTTTATTTAAATCAATTTCGACTAAAACACGTACAAAATGTCCCACTTCACCCGACAACGACCGTCCATCGATTTGAATAGGGGTACCAATTGCACTAGCAATTTTCATAATAAGAGAAGGATGCCAATACTCGATGCTTAATTCATATATACGAACCCAAACTTGTGTCACCAAGTATTTATTTTGTAAGGATTGAAATCCGGTACCCAATTTGAAATCCGCATAGTCCCCTGATTCAAATTCCATGAAGCTTTGGCGAAAACCCGATTCGATCGGCCACATCATTGAATTGTAGGCTATAATAACCTTTGCCTAGGGAACCAAACGCCATGAATGTTGAATTTTCCACGCAAACCGCAATTTCGATTTAAAGACTTCCAAAGCACTAGGTATGGCCCCTTAGGAAGCAAGAGACGTCCAATTAAAGAATCACGTAACTCCACCGCTCGTTGATGGTAGATCCCTCATCCATCGTAATGAATAATAGTTCCCTTTCTTAATTGGTATCGTATCCTCTCTGACTTTACCGTTTGGGCATGAGTATGCTCCGAATTGGGGTTTTGAGATACCACTGGTAAAACCCCCGGAGAAGGTATCGAAGGGGTTGCTATTATGGGGCGTTGAAGAATCCTTGTCCAATGTTCTCCTTGAGACGACATGATGCGTAATCAATTAACGATTGTGCATAGAGGACTCTAAATCGGGATGATGAAACATTATGAGAACCCACTTTGGGATTAATCAACAGATCGTCTTTGGAAAGTTCGGGGGAATAGATCAAAATCAAGGTCCATCATGATGAATATCACAACTAATCATGCGTGAAGATGATTTCTTCAATGAAATCGATTATGGATCCCACTTAGGAGGGGGATCCATCAGCCGCCGCCTCGCTCACATTCAGAGTAAAATGAGTAAAAATAAAATTATGTTCTTATCATCTCATGGGATAACCAAATAAATTATGTTCTTTTGTTGGGGATAAGATAAACAGAATTAAAGGTAGTTGGTCTGAATTCCCTTCGATCAAGAAACATTAGTATTTCTTATCATTTAGTTGGTAATCTAATCTCATCCGTCAAAACATACTCCATCGACCCACTATTTCATAGCTTTAATTTGCAATTGCACCTAAAATAACAATTTTTGGGGATTATACAAAAAAATAATTTACCTACATATTTTCCTATTAAGATAACTGTAAAGTATAGATAAAATCGTTAAAGCTAAAATTACTTTAGGTAAATATTTACCTATTGAATCTGAAACTGTTAATAAAAACTTACAGAAATTTAAAAACTATCAGTGATTAGTTGGTATAGTTTTGGAAAAATATTTTTTATTATATAGTTATGCAAAATTTAGTGACAAAATCATTTATGTGGGTAAATTAGAATTTCTTGTAGTGATATTACCTATTTTATTAAGGATTTATCCTTCCTAACATTTTGTCTTTTCCTACTCTATTTATGTAATTAAATAAAATAATTCGACTTTGTTAGCCAATGATGGTTTGGAGGAGCAAAATTGTACTTTTACTCCAAATATAGGTCAAAAGGAAGATTGTAATCTTTGGTAGAGCATTTGATGAAAGAATTAAATCTTATATGTCACTTTCTTTTTTCTTTTATGATACTAAAATTATTATTAAAATGTACTGCTAAATCTATAATATAGGCGCAATAAATAGCCATAAACTGATCAATATTATGCTCCAGTGGTTAAAACTTGTGTTGTCAGAGCGATTGACTGGGTTTGATCTCATACGAGTACAACCCCTCCTTGTTACCCCATTGTACTCAAAAGAAAAAAAAATAGCCCACAAACTACGTACAAAATGGGTAAACATATAAATTATTAAATTTTATAGATATCACCAATTTTGTATGAGTTCTCAACTGCAAAACTAAATGAACACAAAATTTAATTGACTAATAACGTAGTCCAAAATCCAAATCACCCATTGCCAATTTATCCTTCCTAATCATTAAAAACTCTCAACATTAATTAATTTCTGAAACCGTTTCATTCAAACTATTTTATTATGTTTTGTTACTCTAATTTTTTCACTATGTTCAATTAGTTGACTTGACATATGATATTTCAAGAATACTTCTATAATATCGTGAAATTGCGACCTAGATGAATGGATTTTATCATTTGACTCACATAATCATAAAATATAGGGATAATTACAAAGACGACCTTTGAACTAATAAAAAAAACTGAGAAATTTTTGAAAATTACAAAAATTTCCTTGAGATTTGATTTTGTATTATATTTTTACCCCTTCATAACCAAAGATATTTCAAACACCCCTTTTACTTATTTGGATTTTCTGTAGTTACCCTAAACCTCGGTGGTAGTTTTGTAACCATCCCTAAAATATTGTGATAATTACAAAAACTAGAGATGTTAAACGGCTAGAACTAGCGGGCTTCGGGCTAAACGATCTTCGGGTTAAACGAGCCGATATTAAACGGATTGGCAATATTGGAACCTAACCGTAACCCAAACGGGCTTCGGGCTAAACGGGTCACTATCGGGCTATAAGTCAAAAAATTAAAAATTCTATATTTAAACTTGAATATATATATATATATATATAGGGTTTGGTTCAAATGAGACCACCCTCCCTAGATGAGACAGTGTGGACTCATCTTACCCATTGATCTTAAAAAATGAAGGGATGTGATTAATTCAGTTTTTTAATTATTTCCTAATTTTTAAGGGTAAGATTGTAATTTTGTAATTGATTAGTGGTTCCAGTAGTTTTATGAAATTTGTAAAATTGACACTCTTGATTTTTGTGGCGGAATTTAAGGAACTGTTTTCTTTCCAAATATTTTTATTTTTCTGACATAGTTAGGGTTCTTCTATTGCATAATTAAACATCAAATAATGCATATTTAGTTATTTTGTTGGCACTGTTTTACGAAAACAAGACATAATTAAATATAACGTACTACATATGTAGTTATACTACACTGCATAAATAGGTTCAATATAATGTATATTTAGTTATTCCACAATGCATAGATAGTTTCTAGATAATACATATTTAGTTGATTTTGTTGCATAGTTTATGACGCCTTGCATAGTTGGATATACTGTACTACATATTAGTTTTTTTACGTTGCATAGATAGTTTTCGGATAATGCATATTTAGTTGAGTTTTGTTGCATATTTAGTTTTTGAACTCACTGTTCGTTATTTCTCTGTAATATTGCACTGATTTTTCTTGTTTTTTCTCTATAATTTTCATGAACTGTAATTTTCGAGTTCTTCACAGTTTTCTTTATTTGCTTTAATGGAGGAATGAGAGAGTTTCGAGTTCTTCACAGTTTTCTTTATTTGCTTTAATGGAGGAATGAGAGAGAGAGAGAGAGAGAGAGAGAGAGAGAGAGAGAGAGAGAGAGAGACGTGAGATTGGAGAAATTGGGAGATGTATGAGAGAGAAAGAGATTTGATTCCATTTTTGTAACTAACTTGTTATGTTATTTTACCCTACTACCCTTATATTGATTAAATTAATATTTTAATATATTTTTTATCCATTAAATTATACCCATTGATTAATAGTGGGGAATGGTTGAGATTAGTCTATTGTGTCTCATCTAGAGACATGGTCTCACTTGATCCTCCCCTATATATATATATATATATATATATATATAACATTTAAGTTTAACATTTTAAGTTAAACTTCTTTATAAATAAGATTCATACAAAGTTTCTAATTACATTGAATTAACAAACTTATAAAATTAAATATTTTATGATTTAAATTTTGAAAATAAAATAATAATAACTAAAGCTACCCAGAATTAATATTTTTTCCTGTAATTACTCATATGACTATGAGTTAAAATTTTCAAAATTAGATATTTAAATCTAAAATTTTAAACTTGAGCATATATAATAATTAAGTTTAACATTTACAGTTAATCTATTCATTATAAAAAAAAGTCATGCATAGTTTATAATTACATTGCACTAACAAAATTATAAAATTAGATTTAGCACCATTTAGAAATATAATTTATATCCTAAATAATCTTAAAAAAACTATGTGACATTTTCTTATTCAGAATAAAATCGCAAAACTAAATTAAGTAATAAATAAATAAAAAAGAAGTTTTTCAAGAATTTATAGCATGTTTAATAAAGTTAAACTTAAAGATGAGGGGATGTGAATTTGAAAAATAAATTTATTAGTAATAGGTAATAAAAGTAGATATAAAATATTAGAATTGTATTTATTTTTAAAAAAATAAAAATAACGCTAGCCCGGTTAACTTTTGGGCTAGCCCTAATGGGCTTCGGTTTAAACGGTCCAGGCTAACGGATCGCGATCCGTTTAACATCTCTAACAGAAACCCCGAAACCCCCTTGAGGTTTAGTCTAATTATAAAAAAAATCAGAGTTTTTGAAATTTACAACAAAAAAAAAACTCCATCAACTTTGATTTCGCCTTATATTTTCTCACTTAATAAGCAAAAAATATTTTAAAAATCCCCTGATATATCTTTTTATTGTATTTAATGCTACAATGAGATATTAGAGGGATTGACGGGGTAATGGCTTAGGCGACCGCTTTCAACTGGTCGTTTTCTAGTGAGAGAGAGAACATTCAACCTTCATCCTTTTTTTGAAGTCTTGTTTATCGTATACATTAAACCAAATACATTAAAAACCATAATAAATACATTCTAAACTAAAGTATTTATGTAGAAATCTGGATGGTATTACAGTTATATATTTTCTTCTTTGCCCGCCATACTTAATAATAATCTTTTGCGTACCTATTGAGAAATTCTAAAGTAGAAGTTGAACCTGCTCTGTTTTTTGTTCTTCTTTTTTCACAGCCCAGAAGGTAAGAATAAATCTTTTTATCTGATTTTATTTTGAGTTTTGAAGTTCTTGGGTTATGGGGTTTTCCTGGCAGTTTACTGTTCTACTAATATCAGGTCCCCTGTTTATTTTTAAAATTAATTTTTTTGTATTTCAAAAGATTGATACAGAAAAATAATTTGGATTTTGGCCCCCCTTGTTTTGTTCTTTGTGTAATTTCAGATTGGACTGGTTTTTTTGATTTGCTCTCTGTTTCTTTCCAATTGAAGAGGTTGATTACTTGGTTTGGAGCTGAGAATCATGAGATTTTTGATAACTTAGAAATTTATTATTTTTTTTTGATTTTCTTCACAAACTTGATTTGAAATAGATTTTCTTGTTTCTATGTAAAACTGATCATATGGAGCTGAAGTTGTCTGCTTATGTCAAATTAAGAAAACTATGTTTGATAAAGATGTTGAGTAACTTAGAGGGTGTCTGGACGAGGTTATAAGCTCTTCAAAATATCTAGTACGTTTTTTTACCATTACTAAAATCTTATAAGCTCTTTTGTCTTATTTTATCTGAATACTTCAACCACTTATTTTTACAATAAGATCGAATGTCTTATAAGCTCTAAAAACATCTTATCAGATGTATTACTGAAGAGAAAGAAACAATTTACGATTTCGTAGACTTGATCGCTTGAGGTCTCTATTAAATGTCAAGAAACAGCAGGAAATATTTCATGTTATCTTTTTTTTTTGGGATAATTACAAAAACACCCTGAGTTTGGGTTAATTACAAAAAAACCCAGGCACGTTTCAAAATCACAAAAAACCCCTTCAGATTTCGTTTAGTCTTAAATTTAGGTGGATAACTGCAATATTTTTGCAAATGTCAGAGGTTTTTTTGAAATATTTTCGAAAATTATGGTGAAAAATGTAAGACGGAATCAAACTTCAATGGTTTTTTAATTAGCCCAAACCTTAGGGGTGTTTTTGTAATTATCCGTTGTTTTTTAATAAGTTGGGAGGAGTGGTTGGCGGGGAGGATAAATTTCAAAGAAAATGAAAAATACGAGTTAAATCACCCTGTCAACACTTCTGACAAAGAGTGAACGATACCACTTGAGCTACAAACACGCCGTATTTCATGTTATCTTTATAAACTGCAAGATTTTCATTCACTTGGTATTGGTCTATATAAGTGTTCGTTTTTTAACAGGTCGAAAAGAACAGATTATAAGTCGTGTTTATAGAATGGGGAAGCATTTCCGAATGAAACATTTAGACGATGAATCGCACGACAAACAGCCGGGCTGTATTGGGGGTTTAGTCCAGGTGCTGGACTACCATCATTGGCAGTCGAATGTCCGGAAAATGATCCAGCAACGCAAACATGAAGACCAAACACATGATAGATGTAAGCAGTTATTCGAGCAATATAATTCGTGTGTATTTTTATCTCTTGCTATATCGTTCGCGGTCTTGTTAGTACTCTGTTAGATGCTTTCGTTGTCGGGAAAATATGGTATTATGGAATCGTATATTGGAAGAGATTGCTATTACAGTGAATGATATCTCACCAATCTGCATATGAGAACTGTTTTATTTCATCTGTTTTTCACCTTTTTAATGGTTTTCTACATTTGAGTGTTGCAGTCAATTGGAGTCCCGAACGAAAAATGTATCGTCCTGATGCTTATGAATCCGAAAAGCTTTTAGATGACAGAGAGAATCCATACCTTGTAAGTTTATGTTAGGCAAAATTGCAAAATTGGTCCTGTAATTATAAGGCGGTAGAAAAAATGTCTTGTAAAAATCATATTTTGGTCCTGTAACTATAGCAAACTCTCGATTTTGGTCCTGCAAAATGCACGGTTTGCAAAATAGTCTTGTAACATATGAAAATCTTAGTTTTGGTACTAATTTCACCGAATTTCAGTCAGGTGAGCGGCATATGTAGTTCCTAATTATCAGTGAAATTAGGACCAAAATTGAGATTTTCATACAGTTATAGGACTATTTTGCAAAACTTGCATTTTGCAGGACCAAAATTGAGGTGTTTATATATAGCTACAGAAGCCTTTTGCAAAATGTGATTTTTACAGGACCTTTTTGCTATCATTCTACAGCTGTAGGACTAATTTTGCAATTTTGCCGTTTATGTTATAAGGAGTAGTTTTAAACTCTAAGAAAAAGTGATTCTCAGCTTCTAGATGCGAAAATGACTATTTTTTCCACGTAGAAGCTGAGAATCACTTTTTTTTCTCCTACTGACTGGATGACTAATATTGAAACTTTTTGTTGGTTGATCAGAGTACTAAAAGAAGTCGTGCAACCAAGAAACGATCTCTGAAATCGCGCATAAAAGCATTCGTTTCCGAAGAGATCTCTACAGAAAGTGAAGACAGACAAGGCGATAAAAGCAAACCGAATTTGCAGAGAACTTATTCCATACACCACCTGGAATCTCTGGACGACGACATAAGTAAAATATGCACCGACTGGAAACATCCAATCATCGTCCTTCCCAGAAATGCCGAGAGTCAATCACTCGATACAACTCAAAAAAAAGCTGACACTGATGTTCTGGAGATATTTAAGGTAGACAAGGAGTTGCTTATAAAACATCTACTTGATACCGACGAAAGCATTGCTAATTTCTCGCGTAGCGCGTTGGGTTTGAATACAGTAGCAAGATTCAGCAAATCGAGATCTTTCCCGGTTTCTGAATTGTCAGAACGAAAAAAGCTTAAGCCCGTTAGGCTCGAAAATAAACAGAATGAAGTCTGGTCATTCCCTAGAGAAAACAAATTCCAAACTGTTAATCGAGCCACCAGGTTGGATCGTAGAAGTGCATCTTTAAACGAGTCGCTTGGTAGATATGCTCGGATGTTTGAGAACCGTTTCCAGACGGACGCCAAGCTGAATGCTTCTAAGAGCTTGAGATTAACAAGTGAATATGGCCATGCTCCACTGTACTTCAGAAGGATACGTACTCTATCTAACGTCGATTTTTATAATTCGAATCTGAATTCTGAGTTATTGCGTGATGGTCCCTCTGGAAACGGCTCAGTCGAAGAAAAGTTAGCTGGCCTATTTGCAAGTGATGAAGAAAATGTGTCTCTGGATGCAAATATGGAAATAAAGGAAGGTGTTGCAAGTGATGACGAGTGTGAAGAGGTCAACGGTCTTGAAGACGAAGCAGAGAAGCTGATTAAAGCCGATAGCAACTGTTCAGATATCGCCCGGAAGCAGCTTCCTGATCAGGATTTCGTGTTGGAAACAGAGTCTTATGCGGTAGAGCGTCGAATTTCCGAAGGTATTTTTGGATCGATTACTTTGAAGTCGAATCTGCTTATGTTATGCAACTTCATTTCCATATAAGGGAGTGTTTGCAATCACTAAAAAAAGGGGAAAATTGCAAAATTAGTCCTATAACTATTGGGCGATAGCAAAAAGATCTGTAAAAATCATGTGTTGCAAAAAGGTCGTGTAACTATATAAACGTCTCAATTTTGACCCCGCGTTGCACGTTTTGCAAAATAGTCCTGAAACTATATGAAAAGTTTAATTTTGGTCCTAATTTCATTGGTAATTGAGAACTACATGTGCCGCTCACGTAATTGAAATTCGGTGAAATTAGTACCAAAATTGAGATTTTCATATAGTTATAAGACTATTTTGCAAACTGTGCATTTTGTAGAACCAAAATCGGGAGTTTGCTATAGCTACAGGACTTTTTTGGAAAATGTGATTTTTACAAGACCTTTTTGCTACCGTCTTAAAATTACAGGACGAGTTTTGCAATTTTGCCAAAAAAAAAAAAAGTGCTTCTCAACTTCATTTCCATATATTGCAAATGCTAACTTGTATGAGACGGTCTCACGGACATAGTCCATAAGACGGATCCTACATGTATATAGTAATTTCAACTCAAACTCAAATCCATTAAAAATGCATAATTTTTTGTATATTGTATGGTCCGTCTCATGAACTTAAACCCATGCGATGATCTCATATATAAGATCACCTCTTAGATTTCTGATTCTACTTTTGGTTTGTCTTTTACAAACAAATGAACACATTACAATTTTTTCACCAAACACTCTCAACTTCTGATTCTATTTGCAAACACTGCCAACTTCTGATTCTCAACTACTTTTACTTATGCTACAATAAATCAATCCTTCTAAACGCAAAAGTTTTTGCAAACACTTCCATTCTTACTTCGTGCTTAACTTTTCAAATTTGTCTGATTACAGTGAATTTTGAAGCTTATAAGAACGTAGCATTAATTGAGAATTTTCTCTTCCTTTTCAAATTACCATATCAGATCTGGAGCACGGATCTAGTATTCATGATTCATGTTTTTCAATTAACACCGATGATCCGAAAACTGAGAACGATCAAATATCATCAGACAAGATCACTAAACATCCTAAGACGAACAATTCGGACATGTATTACGTGAGGCGTATCCTCGATCAATCAGGCATTGCAGTCGATGCCTCCGATATAACATGGCACGCATCGGACCAGCCGTTTGGCCCACAATTATTCGAGCAAGTGGAAACGTGCTGGCCTCACGAAAAAGATGATCAGCAAGATTTATGTCCGCACCATCAGATGCTGTTCAATTTGGTTAACGAAGTTTTAGTCGATGTATACGACATATCGCTCCCGTATTATCCTAAAGCGTTGTCCTCAAGTTGCCACGTTCGCCCGTTTCCGGTTGGAGACCTCATGATCGAAGAGGTCTGCACGAAAATAGGCACGATGGTGAATTTGGAGACACGGGAAAAGCAGTCGCTCGAACCTATCGTGGCTCGTGACTTGGTTTGTGACCGGAGCTGGATGAACCTGCAGCTGGATACAGAGAGCATGGCACTTGACATTGAAGACATGATTTTTAATGAACTATTAGAAGAGGTGATGTTTTCTTGAGGACACATTTAGAAATTGTTTGGTCCCCTTTGTATAGAGGTGGTGTTGATGGGAAATTTTGTTCTAGACTGTGTGTGTGTGTGTATATTACCATACAGTTTATGTTGTTGAGAGAGTTTAGATTGTATAATAGGGATAATTACAAAAAATCCCATAGGTGTGGATTAATTATAGGGATAATTACAAAAACACCCCTGAGGTTTGGGTTAATTACAGAAAAACTTAAGACATGTTTCAAAATTACAAAAAACCCGTTCAGATTTCGTTTTGTCTTAAATTTAAGGAGGGTAACTATAACATTTTGTAAATGTCATGGGTTTTTTTGAAATATTTTCGAAAATCACTTAGAAAAATACAAGACATAATCAAACCTCATGGGGCTTTTTTGTAATTTTCAAAAAAATCTGGGTCTTTTATAATTAGCCAAACCTTAGGGGTGTTTTTGTAATTATCCTTTAATTACAAAAAAACACCCAGAGATTTTTCAAAATTGCAAATATGTTCATCAGGGTTTTTTTAATATGCTCATCAGGTTTGACTATATCTTAAATTAAAGGTGATAAGTGATAACTGTAACAATTTTACAAATATCGGGGGGTTTGAAAAAATATAAATTATACTTACAAATATCAAAGTCAGACACGCCGGCCATGGGATTTTTAATTCAATGTGTAGTTTTCTGCTGCAATCGACATGTATGATCTCCAATTATTTTGACATTCTCTTTTTGCGCTCAATCTCTATGCAATAATAAACATTATCCGTACCGCCAAAAATGGTTTGATATGATCAAGTTCTATGATAAAGAGACATCCATGCACCATGTTTATGTAATAAATTAGGGATAATTACAAAAGACCCCTGAGGTTTGGGCTAATTACAAAAAATGGATCTGGACTAGTGTACAAGATGCATTTATTTCAGAAGGTTTAAAAAATTAATACTTGAAATGTTTTTAAAAAATTAATTAAATGAAAAAAATGATTAATTTTTTTTTAAAAGTTAACTGTTAATTAAAATTATTCAATTTTAAAAATAAAATTTAATTAAGAAATAACTTTTAAACAAATTAATTAAATTTAACTATTGTTAAGTTATAGGACTAAACTCTCCTAAACAAAATTGTTATAGGACTAAATTTCGAAATATGTTAAGTTATATGACCAAAAGTAAAACTGCTAAGCTAAATGACTAAATATCTAGAAATTTGAAAGTTAAAGGACTAAAATATGAAGGTGACAACTTAGAGTACTAATTCTCAAAAAGGTCCAACTTACCGGACTAAAAATCATATTTTCCCAAATGGAGTGAACCTTAAGTAACAAGAATTCTTCTTTGTACTACCTTACACCTAAATATTATTAGATGTCATATTAGCATCCAGAAGCTTTATCACATTACAAATTATTCTTTCAGCAGTATATTTAGCCATTGTTTTGCAAGATTTTAAAATGGGCTTGATATCATTTGGTGTGTCTCAGAGGAAAGAAACTATCAAAATAATGCAGCAGTACAAAGTAAACAATAAATACTGGAACATAGGATTAACACACAGTAACAGATCAAGGAGCAGTACTAATATCAGTCATTTCATACACTCCAAGCCTTCTTTAAACATACATTCAAGCTTAGCCCCGGTAACCATAACCGTGGACACAACAAACAGACTTTACAAATACACAAACAGATATTTTAGCCATATCATGAACCGCACAAACTCATCAGCAAATGAATTTGCAAAGTAATATATGGCTGTCTTATTCTACCATCACACAAACATACAATATTTGTGTCTTAAAACCAGGCCGGTTACTATTTTCCGGGGCATATATATTTCATCAACAGTTGCACGGATCGCACGTGCAGCTCGATCCACACTTGCAGCCGTGACCTCCTTCGACGCTCAAGTTTTTCTCAGATCCTTCAAAGTACCTAAACATCATAAATTTTAAGTCGTCCGTTAATAACGATTTTAAGATTTTGTTCGGAGTAATATGGATTGATTTTCATTGAGATTGGAACGTACATGTTCACCGGTGCAACGCCTTCAATGATGGTAACAGTTGTGCACTTCTCCACGTCGGGATACATCGAACAGCTGCTAACAGATTAATAAGGACTCATATTAAGAATTTGAATCTTTTGGGATTATATAGTAACACACAAAGTTGCTAATCATGCATTAAAATCTTGAAAATTATTTTTGTGCCATTTTGATCCCAACTGAGTTTTCAATAATTTCATTTGTTCCCAAAACAGTCTCATCCTTTAGCCAAAATACCGAAAATACATATGACCGTTAAAAGTTACAGGACTGGAATTACTATTTTGACTAAAAGATAAAACTGTAAAGGACCAAAACTGACACATCAACAAGTTACAAAACTAAGATTGCCAACACATACTAGACTAAAATTGCAATTAATTCCGCAAAGATATATAGTAATTAAGGTGGTTGAATTTAATTATACCTGCAGTTGTCACCACACTTGCAGCTTGAACCACATGAA
Source organism: Rehmannia glutinosa (assembly GCA_016081115.2). Classification (NCBI taxonomy): domain Eukaryota; kingdom Viridiplantae; phylum Streptophyta; class Magnoliopsida; order Lamiales; family Orobanchaceae; genus Rehmannia; species Rehmannia glutinosa. The sequence goes on along the minus strand of JABTTQ020000017.1, from coordinate 131,106 downwards.
CATCCAGACGACATTTTTCCAAAGCTTGATACAAAGAAAATATTAAGAAAGATTTATAATTGATTTGAAGTTTAACCAAAAGCTCTTGTTATAGCTATACATAGTTATAATTGGCTCCTATTTATAATGGTGTGTACAAGCAAGTATACGTGTTTTTCGATAATTCGTATATCTTTTTTTAAATATTTTTCAGAATTGACTTCAAGAAAACAAATGAATGCTTCAAACAGAACATATGGTATAAAATTATAATATCAACATCTAACACGCCAGCCATGAAATATTAAATTTTATGTGTCGTTTTCTGATTTTTCTTGGATGACTATGAACAATGAGAGGGAAAGGCATGAAGCTTGCTGCTTCAGATACATTATCTACAAATACATTGACATTATTTTATATCATGTGAGCCCATTTTCAAAGCATAAATAACTTTATTTATCTGTCCAGACAAAATTATGGGTTTGATATAATCAAGGCCTATGTATAATCTTGATTAAATGAGATAATCTGAAAGATTCTTGCAGAGCCGTGTCTAGAGATTCTGAGGCTTTAGGCGAAATTTTAGAGGGGCCTTCTTTAGTTTATCATTAGTAATCATCTTAATTTCTAGCTTTTTGATCTGCAAAATCATTTATCAAAGTTTTATAATTAAACAATTTTAAAATTTTACTCTCAAATAGATAATATAGTTAGCCCATTCAATCTATCTTGTAACATATTTGATCTCCAGTTGGATTAAATCAATTTTAATTTTGAAAAATTTCTTTCGGAGTAGCAACAATCAAATGTATCGTCAGTAATATCCTGTATTGCGACACTTGGAAAAGAATACAATTTTATGATATAGTTTAATGCATTTATTGGAGTATTAATTTGTCTTGTAGAACGATTTTTATATTAATTTGGTATAATTATCATTCACAAAATGTCTCTAAATTAGCAGTTTAGCATGATATTTCAAAAAAAAAAAAACGTAAGTCTTAATAACATGAAATATTTTTGGTGGTAAAAAAAAGTTCAATTTTGTATCAAACAGTAACATTGTATTTTCAAAATCAAAACGAAATACACATTAAACTATTGAAATTACTTATTTAATTGGGGGTCCTACACAGCCGTGGGGCCCTAGGCGACCGACTGAATGGCCTAAAGACTCCCATGACTCTGGATTCTTATATATGCGCGCACTATGTTTTTGTAGAATACTAAGTCTTAAATTTGTTTCACATCTGATTCCTTGTAATGATTGAGTAAAATATTTGTTATCATCTCTGTTTTGCTGCCTAAGGACAGAAGAAAAAACAAGGAAAAATTTGAGAATAGTTTAGAAGTAGGTATCAAACATCAGAAGAATAAAAACGTGTTTTGTTTTATAAACAAAACCGTGTTTAATATATTCAAGTTTTTAACAGTTATTTTGGTTAGGAAAAGTTAGTTATAAAACACTGTTATGGTAGTTACAAATTTCTGCTATATAAACACATTATGTTGTAAATCATCATTAATTCAATTCAATACAGATTTTAGTTTTCCTTCATGGCTGTTTCTCTTACTTCTTGATTGTTCCATTCTCGAATTGTTCTTGGTGAGAGATTTCAATATGGTATGGCTGTTTCTCTTACTTCTTGATTGTTCCATTCTCGAATTGTTCTTGGTGAGAGATTTCAATATGGTATCAGTTTAAAAGAAAGATTTCCGCAAACTTCATCTTTCTTTCATCAAGATTCACAGTTCTGCTACACTCTGCCTCACTTTTATCATCAAGAATTCATGGCGGCTGAAGATCCTCGTCCGACTCCGACTCCGACTCCGACTCCGACTGAGATTTCTCCGACTGACTTCAATTCACCATTCTTTCTCCATCCAAGTGACAATCCTGGGCCGTGATTGTCTACGAGCCTTCACAGGGGGACAATTATGTCTCTTGGAGCCGAGTTGTGACTATGGCTCTTAATGTCGAAATAAAACAACCTTCATTGATGGTTCTATACCTGCTCCTCCAATCTCATCTGCTGTTCTTTATAATTCTTGGCAAAGGCGAATAATCTTGTCTTATCTTGGATCTTGAATTCGATCTCTAAAGAAATCCGCCGAGCTTGCTTTATTTTACAAGCTGCAAAAGATGTTTGGGGCGAATTGAAGACTCGATATGTTCGCGATGATGGCCCCCGTGTATTTCATCTTGACAAATCCTTGAGCTCGATTTCTCGGGAAATCAATCAATCACCGCTACTATAATAATTTCAAAGGCTTATGGGATGAATATATTAGCTATAGGCACATTATCAAATGTACATGTGGTTCTTGCTCATGTAACATTGCTGCTATCATGATTTCAACTCAGCAAAATGATTCTGTAATAAAATTCTTAATTGGTTTACATGACTCATATGCACCAATTAAGTAGCCAATTACTCCTCTCTTCTCCATTGCCTAGTTTAGCCAAAGTGTATGCTCTTTTATTGCAAGAAGAAACACAAAAGAGGCTTAACAAATGTGGTGATGCATGATTCCATAGATAACCCCATGGCTATGTTAGCCAAGCGATCCGTTCCTCGAGAGATTTACGGCCAACAAAGAGAAAAAGAAGGCCAAATGTTCTCATTGTGGGTTCACAGGACACACGGTGGACAAATGCTTCCAACTAATTGGTTATCCTCCAGGATGGAAGGGCCCCAAAGGTCCAAGATCCATGACAGTCTGCTCGCAAATCGCAAATGCAACTTTCAACTCTTCCAAGTCGATCTTCAATCCTCTCTTTCTCTGTGATATGGTGGAGAAATTTCTTGCATATGCACGGGCTCAAAACTCCAACAAAGATGATATTCCTCATCTTGTACATTCAAATTGCTACATCCATTACTAATCATAATTCGTACACATAGCTTTCATGATTCTTTATTTGGGAACTATAAATGGATATTAGATCTTTGGAGCTACAAATCATATGATGCGTGATCTTTGCTCTATTCTCTAAAATTCACAAGAAAGTTTCTATACCTATTCACATGCCTAATGGTAATTCTACTATTGCCACTCATGTATAGCAATGTTAGAACTTTCTAGAGATCTCCTGGACTAATGTGTTTATGTGTCCCATCTTTTACATATAACTTGATTTACTGTTTCTAGCCTAACCAAATCTTCCAATTGCATTATACATTTTTTCAATCTCACTTTGTGTTATACGGGACAAGAACACCTTGAAGATGATTGGTTTTGCTAAAGAAAACAATGGTCTATATCTGCTAAGTTTTCATCATCAGTGCTTCCACTATTGGACAAACCTCGATTTTCAATGTTTGGCATGCAAGACTAGGCCACTTATCTCTGCTAAAAGGCTTTCTTTAATACATTCTATAGATCCAAATTGTAAAAGTTTTGATTCATGTGATGTATGCCATTTTGCAAAAGCAGAAAAGGCTTTCATTTCCAATAAAGACTAGTACTACTTCTAACATTTTTGATCTTATACATTGTGATGTATGGGGACCTTTTTCCACAATTTCTAATAATGGTTTTAAATACTTCTTAACTATTGTGGATGACTTTTCTAGATGTACTTGGATTTATATGCTTAAATCAAAGTCCAAACCAAAGTGTGCATCTACCTCGGTTTACAACTTTGTTCTTAATCGTTTAACACCAAAATCAAGGTCATAAGGTCTCGATAATGGTTACGAATTTTTGTTATCCAATTTTTACAAGACAAATGGTATATTGCATCAGACTTCTTGTGTTGAAACACCCCAACAAAATGGTCTTGTTGAAAGAAAACATCAACACTTATTACAAGTTGCTAGAGCACTCTTATTTCATCTAAAGTGCCCTTATCTTTTTGGGATTATTGTGTTCAAACCTGCTGCTTATATAATAAACAGTACCAACTCCTATATTGAACAATAAGTCACCTTTTGAAGTACTTTTCAACAAGCCTCCAGTTATAATCTAATGAAAGTTTTTGGATGCTTAGCATATGCATCTACTCTAATCGCACACACAGGTCCAAATTTGACTGAGAGTTTGTCAAATGTGTTTTGGGCTATCCTATTGGCACAAAAGGATACAAACTTTATGACATTACTAATAACAAAGTCATTATTTCGAGAAATGTTCATTTTGTGAAACTATTTTTCCTTTTCAACATATGACCAATCCTACTTACGATAAAACGATTGAACCTTTCCTTCAAGATTTTACTTACCTTCTATTGAAATAACACCTATTGTGCGACAACGATACAAATACACACAATGCACATGACACTACAAATACACACAATGCACTGATCGACAATGCATCGATCTTGACACCGATGCAATTACACAAAATGCATCGATATTGGTACAACCACTCAACTTGGTTCTCCGATCATAATGAGCCACCATCGATACAATGGCTCAAACCACCGAAGATCTACCAGGTCGAAGCAACCCAAAATACTTACAAGTATATGATTGTACATTGCCTCAATCTCTCCAAAATACACATTCGACTCAATGCATTAAGTGGGAGACAATATGGCATTGAAAGTGTTATCTCTACTCAACGGTTGTCCGAGAAACATACGACTTATACTTCTATAAGCCAAATCATCGAGCCTAAAACTTACAAGCAAGCTAGTCAGTGTTGAATGGCAACAAGCTATGAAAGTTTGAAATACAAGCCCTTGAGAATAGACATGTCAAACGGGCCGGTGGAGCTGGCTGCCGGCCCGACCTAGACCCGCCTTCCAAGCGGGCGGTTTAGCCCACTCACCACTCGGGCGGGCGGGCCGGGCTGAATAAAAATATAAAAGTGTAGGCCCGGCTCGGCCCACTAGCCCGCCTCTAGTGGACCGGTCCGGGCCCTGGGCAAACTTCACGAGGGGGCCAACGGGCACTGCATTTTTTTCTTTTTGTGTGTGTTCTTATGTTAAGTATAAATGAATCTAATATTTATATCAAAAATTGAGTTGCCAAGGTGGTAGGTTTTACATCTCTACCAAGAGATCAAGTTCCAATCCTTACAATACATTTATTAAATATTTTACACTTAATGTGGTACGCATTTTGCGAGAGGATATTTATTATGTTATAGTATTTTTCCAATATTAAGTAAACATACATTCCGGATATACTAATAAAAATTAACTTGGCATGAGGGTTTGGCAACATGATTGTGTACTTGGAGGTTTGGTGTTCAAACCTCTACTACCTCAACATAATTTTAAATCTTTTGAATCTATTTAAAAAAATAAAAATAAAAAAAAAAAGCCCGACCCATCCGGCCGGTTTAACCTGGCTGATCCCGGGCTCGGGTGGGCACAGGCCGGGTGGGCTGGGTTCATATATTTGGGCCCAATTGGGGCCCATCTTATCTTACTAGGACCGGCCGGGGACACCATTACTATTCATGGGCGGTCTGGGCGGCCCAGTGGGCGGGCCGGAGCTGGGCCGACCCCACCACTCGACACCTCTACTTGAGAAGAATAATGCACTGGGCATTAGTTGACTTGCCACCCAACAAACATTGTATTGGTTGCAAATGGGTGTATAAAGTCAAATATAAAGCGAGATGGAAGCATTGAGAGATATAAAGCTCGTTTAGTAGCAAAGGGTTATACTCGGGAAGAAGGATTGGATTACTTTGACACCTTTTCTCCTGTCACCAAACTCACCACAATAAGATTGGTACTAGCTATGGTCTGCTAATGAAAATTGGCATTTACATCAACTAGATGTAAACAATGCATTCTTACATGGTGATTTGGATGAAGAAGTATATATGACACCTCCACCAGGTTATTGCAATAACACTAAAGTATGCAAGGCGATCAAGAGTCATATGGCCTCAAACAAGCCTCAAGACAATGGTTTCAAAAACTAACCTCATGTCTTCTCGGCTATGGATTTAAACAATCAAGGTCGATAGTTCTTTTTTATTAAAACTTCTCCTACTTCCATAATCGTTCTTTGTGTCTATGTAGATGACATCATTCTAAGAAAATGATCTAAAAGAAATTCGAGGCCATTAAGACTCACCTGGACAATACTTTCACCATCAAAGACACAGGAACATTAAAGTATATTCTAGGTATTGAGGTGGCACGCGATAAAGGCATTGCTATTTGCCAAAGGAAATATGCATTGGACATACTAACAGAGACAGGGTCTTAGGCAAAACCTACATCTACACCAATGGATTCAAAAGTTGATCTTCACAATAAAGATGACACACTCTAGCTGATCCAGTACAACTTATAGAAGATTGGTTGGAAGATTATTGTATCTCACAATCACAAGGCCTGACATATCTTACTTATATTCAAACTCTTTCTCGGTTTATGTCCAAACCTACAAATGCTCATATGAGTGCGGCACACGAGTATTAAGATACATCAAAACAAATCCGGAAAAGGCCTATTCTACTCTACACACGTCAACAAAACTTCTAACAAAGCTCAGATCTTTGATTGGGGTCGTTGTCCGGAATCTGAAAAGTATTGGAGGTTTTGCAATCTACTTAGGCAACTCTCTAATATCATGGAAGGCCAAGAAACAACCAACGATTAGCGGTCTTCAACGAGAGCGAATATAGAGCCATTGCCTCTATCACTTGTGAAATACAATGGCTAACCTACTTACTTAATGATCTTCAAGTCCAAAATTCACAGCCCCGCAGTGATCTATACGAGACAAAGAAATCACCGTCTGTTTGTGTGCACATAATCCTTGTCAACATGAAAGAACCAAGCACATACAAATTGATTTGCCATTTTGTACGAGAAAAATTGAAGAAGGCTTGCTTAAACTAGTCCACATTCCCTCATCACAACAAACAGCCGATATATTTACCAAGCCTCTTCCTCCTCACTTGTTTCAGCATCTTATCTCCAAGTTGGGCATGGTTGATATCCATGCACCACTTGCGGGGGGGTATCAAACATCAGAAGAATAAAAACGTGTTTTGTTTTATAAACAAAACCGTGTTTAATATATTCAAGTTTTTAACGATTATTTTGGTTAGGAAAAGTTAGTTATAAAACACACTTTATGGTAGTTACAAATTTACTGCTATATAAACACATTATGTTGTAAATCATCATTAATTCAATTCAATACAGATTTTAGTTTTCCTTCATGGCTGTTTCTCTTACTTCTTGATTGTTCCATTCTCGAATTGTTCTTGGTGAGAGATTTCAATAGTAGGGTTGCAATCGAATCAAACCGAGTCGAGGCGTTTTTGAGTGTTTGAGTTTGGCTCGTTTATTATCGAGTCGAACTCGAGCCTGAACTTATCGAACATATCGATGGCTCACGAACTTTATCGAGCTTAATCGAGCTTAGTAAATATTAATTATAAATTAAATTATTCTTTAATTTATTACAAAGTGGTCATGTTCGTATCCATGACGTACATGTTGATTTTACAATATCAATCATGTAATGGGACATGACTAGAGCAACTATCTCAACCCATCGCCTCTCATTATATTTTTTCCATGCGGTGGAAAAACCTATGATGATGATGGTTTTGGAATTTCATCTCATTTCTCCTTCGTATGAAGGTTGCGTCGAAAGGGCATCCGTAAAAAACTTTGCCACTTTGCTTTTTGTGTGAATTTGTAGTGCTAACTAATTTTAGACAATTAGTTGACACTATAAACTTCACACCACCGACCCACGTAGTGGGATAAAAATGCGATTGATGATGATGATGATAATGATTTAATTTATTACAAAAATAAAATTATATATATCTAAAACGCTTAATATATTTATTAAAACTTACAATTTTATTCAAACAAATAAATTTATTGAAATATGTTTATATTATCATAAGAAAATATGAAAAATTAAAATTAAAGTCAAATTATTAGTTTAATTTATACGAGCTTACTATTGAGCCTATTTACGAGCTTACTACCGAGACTGTTCACGAGCTAACGAACCGAATATATCTAAGTTTGAGTTTGGCTCGTTTATTTTAACGAGCCTCATTAAACGAATTCGAACGAGCTTTTATCGAATCGAGCTCTGAATAGCTCACGAGCGGCGTGATTCATTTGCAGTCCTATTTAGAAGGAACGATAATACTTGTGGTACATGATTTGCTCATTGACAAAATGTCATAATCTGATATTGGGGCCATGACAATTGACAACCTAAGATTCATTATTTGTGCTTTGAATTAAATGGCAACAAAATGAATACATCATCTCCACCGTAAACGTTGAATTTCCCTTTTCATGTTCTATTTTCTCAAAGGAAACATCATGTTGCCTACAATTGTTTTGTCATGGATCATTGCCACTACTTTTCACAAGATTGTTGCAACAGAATTATCTTCTTTTCCTTATATCTCTAAATACATTCCCTTGTATTTGATGTGGGGTAATTTAATTTTCTCATTATCAATTAGTTATTTAATTCCATAATTTATTATTATTAACTCTTAATTATATTCAAAGTATAAACAGTTCATCTCCATTCATCTGTGAGTAATCTGATTTGACTGTTAATAGATATGTGCTCTAGTTCTTACTGATTATCTTAAACATCCCTATTGATTTAAGCATCATATAAGCTTACCTGGGACAACTAACTATTTGTTTGTGTTGCAGGTCGAATCCCAACTTGGAATTTGGTTGCTACATGGAGCTTCAAGGACTTAAGGAGTGAGTTGCATATTTTAGCAGCATGTGGCGCTTAAAAAAAGCTTAGGAGTGAGTTGCAAATTTTAGCAAAATCATTTTGGCATTTTCCATGATGTACATGTTGATTTTACAATATCAACTTATATGAGACATGACTAAAGCAACTATATCAACTGATCGCCGTGATATTTTCTATGCAAATGGAAAAATATATGATGGTGACAATTTTGGAATTTCATCTCATTTTTATTTCGTATGAAGGTTGCGACATGAAAGGGCATCCTGCGTCAAAATATGCCATCGACCCCAACATAGTTAAGATTAAGGTGTAGTTAATGATTATGACGACGATGATGATGATGATTTTGGCACCGCCTGTGGGAATCACTAGGCCTGAGCACTAAGAATGCAGACTAGATCTAGAATCAGAGATACCAACTCTCAAGTGACAGAATCTGGAATGAATAATAAGTAGAAAGAGACAGACCTCGAGAGAGACTGCGAATGACCCTCATCCAGCTAGAAGAATACCTTATACATGTCCTAGTAACCACTACAAGCCTTGCCGGAAAAGATGGGAATCACTATTTAAATCATTAGAAAGTAAAAAAAATTGAGTTATTATGAAAATTTAATATAAATTTATTTAATAACAAAATTAAAATGTGTTATTGCAAGAATATTCCATAACCTTTAATAACGAAATACTAAAAAAATCATTTATAAAGTTCTTCTCAAAGAAGAATCTACGCAAACTGAAAACTATAATATTTCAAATAAATCTAAACTCAATAAAAAAATACTAGCAGAAACTAATTTCCGAGATTCCACCACCACTATCACCTTGCCCAACTCTACTATCCAATGTGTATACAATTTACTTTTACCTTTATCTGTAATACGAGAATATTAATTTATAAGCAACGCTTAGTAAGTAACATTACATACACGAAATGTTTTTTTTCTTTAATTTATATTTAGAGCAAACTGATAGTAAAGGGCACATTAGGAGTTGGCCCTATGGGGGAAGTCGGAGCCCGAATCTTAAGTATAGGCAGTCTAGGAGTACTAAGAGTGGATTGGGAGTCTGAATCTCAACTGTGGACGATCCAAGTGCCCTAAGGCTGGACTAAGAGCCTCAATCTCAACTATGGGTGGTCTAGGACTCCTAGGGGCACGTTGTGAGCCCCAATCTCAACATGTGGGCGGTGTAGTTGCCCAATACCAACTTTTAATTAAAATATTAACTCTTTAAAATAACTGCATGATATTACTCATGTAACCTCATATGCACTATGATACAAAAACTTACTTAAGCTTACTTAAGCTGGTTGAGAAATACACAAAACCTTAAAATGATATGTGTAATCTCATACACAAACACAAATCATATGTGCATAAAGTATTAAAATAAACCTCTCATAATGCATGTGAGAGATGTATTTACCTCAACTCCAATAATTGATATCTGAAACTTCTAAGTTACTTTGATGTGAATGAATTTTAATCTATAGTAATGCAATAGATATTAATTAGTCTAATAGATTTAAAAATTCCTCATTTCGCATAAAGCATGTTCAGCTTACAATATCATTTTGAATTATATCACTACAAGAAAAAATTAGTTTACATATACAAAAATCTGTAGGTAAGTATTAAGTTAATTAATTTAAAGTTGTTTAGGTAAAATCGTTGTAGGTAAATATTTGCATTTAGAATCTAAAATTGTTGGTAAACACCTATAATATTTCTGTCCGTAAATTTAAAAACTATCGGTGATTTATGGCATAATTTTGGGGAAAATGCAGCAACAAGATTAGGATGCAAAATAAAGAATTAATATAACACACAATAACAGATCGAGGAGCAGTACTAAAATCAATTGTTTCATACATACACCCCAAGCCTTGTTTACACATACATACAAGCCCCGCGTAACCATAACCATGGACGCAACGTAACAAACAGAATTTACAAATACACAAACAGATATTAGCCAATGGCTGTCTTATTTTACTTTATTTTCACCACACAAACATACAATATTTGTGTCTTGAAACCAGGCCGGTTACTATATTTTCCGGGGCATATATATATTTCATTATTTATGTCATCAACAGTTGCACGGATCGCACGTGCAGCTCGATCCACACTTGCAGCCGTACCCTCCTTCCGCGCCAACGCTTTTCTCAGATCCTTCAAAGTACCTAAACATCATAAATTTTTAGTCGTCCGTTAATAACGATTTTAAGATTTTTGTTCGGAGTAAAATGAATTGATTTTCATTGAGATTTGCACGCAGGGACGGACATAGGGGCTGGTGGTGGCCACCGCCCCCACCTTGCGATTAAACCACTATAATATATTATTTAATAAAATATTATATTATGTATAAATATAAACCAGAATATTTTGTCCCCCCTCCCCCAATTTCCATGTGATTTAGTTACAGAAATTTGTATGTTTTGTTTTTATTTTTATTAGATTTGATCTTGCCCCCCAAGTATAAATTCTTGCGTCCGTCTCTATTTGCACGTACATGTTAACCGGTGCAACGCCTTCAATGATGGTAACAATTGTGATCTTCTCCACGTCGGGATACATCGAACAACTGCAAACATATCAAAAGACATTAATTATAAGGACTCTGAGTAAGAAATATAATCTTTTGGGATTATATAGTAACACAAAGTTACTGATATCGTGCATTAAATCTTGAATATTATTTATGTAAATCAATATATAGTACATGAGCTGATCAATTAACCAATTCAAAGAGTATGGTGAAGTAACACTCGGATAGTGAGGAAAATTAATAATGATTGCTGAATAAATAATTCATATGTATGTATATTCATAAAAGTAATAAGCAAAAGAAAAAAAAAAGTTGCTAGCATTGGCTTAATTGCAAAATTGGTTCCGTGACTATGAGGCTAGCAATTTATGTTAGGTACCAAATTTGATCCCGTAAGATTTTGATTTTGTATAGTTTTGATCCTCTAAATCATAATTTGTGCATTTTCAATCCTACAAGTTTTATTTTGTTCGATTTTTCTCCCAACTGAGTTTCTCAATAATTTCAATTGTTCCCTCAATAGTCAATACCCTTATCCTTTAGCCAAAATACATAAGCTTTATTGTAAAATTGGTCCCCAAACTATAAGGGACTAGCAATTTTGGTCCTGTAAATATTTTAGGTTGCAATTTTGGTCCTGTAAATATTTTGATTCTTTGCAATTTCAATCCCATAATTTCTGATATTTGCAATTTTGGTCCTATAAGTTTTGATTTTATGTGATTTTATCCTTTAGCAAAAATATCCAAAACACCTATGACCATTGAAAGTTGAAGGATTGGACTTGCTATTTTGACTATAGGGTAAAATCGTCAAGGACCGAAACCGCTACATCAAAAAATTACATGACAAAGATTGCCAACTCCTAAGAGTTACATGACTAAAAATGCAATTAAGCCATGTACATATGGTCGTTAAAAGTTACAATACTGAAATTGTTATTTTGACTAAAGGATAAAATTGTCAATGACCAAAACAAGAAGTTACATAGCTAAGATTGCCAACACGTACAAGACTAAAATTGCAATTAATTCCGCAAAGATATATAGTAATTAAGGTGGTTGAATTTAATTATACCTGCAGTTGTCACCACACTTGCAGCTTGAACCACATGAACAACCAGAAGACATTTTTTCAAGCTTCAAAAAGAGAACAGAGAGAAAAAGTTTTATAATTGATTTGAAGTTTAACCAAAAGGGCTTGTTATACCTATTAAGAGTTATTGGCTCCTATTTATAATGGTGTGTACAAGTAAGTATACGTGTTTCTCGATAATTCGTTTATTTTTTTTTAAATATTTTTCAGAATTGACTTCAAAAAAACAAATGAATGCTTCAAACAGAACATATGGTATAAAATTGTAATATCAACATCTAACACGCCAGCCATGAAATATTAAATTTTATGTGTCGTTTTCTGATTTTTCTTGGATGACTATGAACAATGAGAGGGAAAGGCATGAAGCTTGCTGCTTCAGATACATTATCTACAAATACATTGACATTATTTTATATCATGTGAGCCCATTTTCAAAGCATAAATAACTTTATTTATCTGTCCAGACAAAAATATTGGTTTGATATAATCAAGGCCTATGCTGAATCTTGATTATATAAGTTGATGTGAAAGATTCTTGTATGTGCCCTATGTTTTTTGTATAATACTAAGTCTTAAATTTGTTTTACATCTGATTCCTTGTAATGATTGATAACTTCATCTTGCACTAACTTGTGTTAAAGAATTGTTTATGGGACTATATATTTGTTATCATCTCTGTTTTGGTGCCTAGGAACAGAAAAAAAAAAAAAAGAGGAAAAAAGTTATAATTTTACTTTTGATACCCAAATACCACATTTTTGCTTTTGATACCCAATGTTCTGACTTAATCATATATTAGTTCCCAATGTTTTCCATTATAATCTCTTTAACTACAAACCATTATCTTCCCATTTGGTGACATGTTACAGCAGGCGGGTGGATGAAATATCATAATTGTTTTTCGAGAGAAAACGAAATTATATAGATTAATGGTTCAAGTCCGACACAACGAGGTCCACCAAATGATCCAGCATCGCTCTGATCTTTGGCTCAGACCGAACTAAAGCAAAAGAAAAACGAGCAAGATGATGGGCTATAGTATTGCCCCACCTCTTAACAAAACTAGGACTAAAAAACACAAAACTAGAAGCAAAATGGAGAATATCCGAAACAAAATTGCCAAAATATGACAGGTCTTGCTTGAGACGGTTTACAAGTGAGACATTGTCAGCTTCTACAATCACTCTCCGTATACCAAGATCGCGCGCAAGCATCACACCTTCCCGGCATGCGATTGCCTCCGCAACAATCTTTATTTCAGTTGTTTTCCCCAAAAATTCCCCAATTCTCCCCCACTTAGCCCTAATTTGTTCAATTACGTCCAAATTGTGTTCAATTATGTTTAATTTTGTCCGAATTTCCTTAATTAATCCTTAAGACCTCTTTATTTTTTCCTTCCAGTATCACCCTTTTTCTCCTTAGAAATCAATTTTTTGGCTTAACATTCGATTGCACAAACACAAATGAAGAAACATGTGGCATTTTCCTCTTTTTTTTCTTACCGAGTCTCTCTCACCTGCTGCAATAGGTAAAACGTTAAGTTTTAATGGCAAGATAACGATTTGTTGTTAAATTGATCAAAAAGGTAAACTTTGGATGTTGAAAATGATTAAGTTGAAACATTGGGTATCAAAAGCAAAAAAATAACAAAGTTTTGATATTAAAAGTGAAATTATCCTGAGGAAAAATATAAAAATAGTTTAGAAGGAACGATAATACTTGTAGTAGTAGATTTGGTAATTGATAAAATGTCATAATCTAATATTGCTGGCGCCATGACAACCTAAGATTCATTATGTGTGCTTTGAAATGGCAACAAAATTAATACATCATCTCCACCGTAGCGTTGAATTTCCCTTTTCATGTTCTATTTTCTAAAATGAAACATCACGTTGCCTACAATTGTTCTGTCATGGATCATTGCCACTACTTTTCACAAGATTTTTGCCCCAGAATTATCTTCCTCTCCTTAGGGCATCTCCAACACATAACACCAAATTTTCACACCAAAGTTGGTGTTTTGGTGTAATTTTGCAAAACTCATATCCAACCCACTACACTAAATCTTACACCAAATGAATATTTTAATATTTTCTTTTCATTTTAAAATAGCAAATTTATTTGTTTATGCAATTATTTCTTTTGCTTATATTTTATTATTATTAATGTAACTAAATAAAAACTTATATTTAACTAATATTACATTAATTAATTATATTGCAAAATTAATATTACAACTAATCATCTACTCATAAATAATCTACTATTAGGAATTTAGTTTGCTTGGTATTTTGTTTTTTAAATTTCGAGTTATAATGTATGTTTTTTTTTTAATTTTATGATAGACTTTGATGCTTTTTTAATTAAATTATAATTTTATTTATTAATTATTTTAGTTAATCAAAATTTTAAGTTTAGTTTATAATAATTTATTGGTAAATATTAACTATGGTTCATCCAAAATAATAATTATATACAAAATTTAAATAATTAAAACCATGTTACAAATGAATTATATATCAAATATAGGATACAATAGGAATTAAAAATTTGAAGTAGAAGAAATTGGAGGGCAAAGTGTGAATATTTGTATTACACCAAATTTGGTGTAAAGGAATAGTGTTACACCAAATTTGGTGTAACACTATTCATTACACAAAATTTGGTGTGATGTTTAGAGTTGGGTTGGAGGGTGTTTTTTAGATATTTAGTGTTTTGGTGTGGGTTTTAGAGTTAGGTTGGAGATGGTCTTATGTCTCTCTATGCATTGCCTTGTATTTGATGTAGGGGTGACAATTCTTGATACGACACGATAGCACAACACGAAAATATTAAAATAACGGGTCAGTGTTTAGCTTTATCGTGATCGTATCGACACAAAACACGACACAATTACACGGTATGCCACTCCTAATTTGATGTGGGGTAATTTAATTTTCTCATTTATTCATTAATAAATTTAAATCCCAAATTAATTATTTTTAACTCATAATTATTGTTTAATGGGTTATTTTGCAATCTCGTCAAGCCAAAGGAAAAAATCGGGTCGGATTGGGCCAATCCTGAATTTCTTCGAACCACTATTTTGGGGAGCCCACCCCAACCCATTTATTAAATATATACTTGATTTGCTTCGGACCAACCGAGCCGGCAAGTATTTCGGGGCAAACAGGCCCAGATCTTTTTGGGCTTACAAAATCGTAACTCAGTCCACCTTTATCACCTGGCCAGCCCATCGGGCCGGACTGGCTTTGATAGCTCTACCCATGAGGCTTATTCCACTAAACAAGACTCGTAAGACCCAAATTCTCAAGTATAACTAGCTTCTCTCCATTCATTTGTAAGTGATCTCATATGAATGTTAATAGCTTTGTGGTCTAGTAAACATCTCCCTATAGACTAAAACATCGGATGGCTTCCCTAAGACAATATCAGGGCTATTTTAACTGTCTATTTATGTTGCAGGTCGGGTCCCAACTTGGAACTTGTTGCAATGTGGAGCTTAAAGGAGCTTAAGAGTGAGCCGCATATTTTAGCAGCATTATTTTTGCGCCATCTGTGGGAATCACTAGGTCTAAGCACTAAGAATGCAGACTAGATCTAGATCTAGAGATACCAACTCTCGAGTGGCAGACCCTGGAATGAATAACAACCAGCAAGACGATAGACCTCGAGAAGTTTGGCGAGATGGAACTGGAAAACAAGTGTGACCAAGGCAATCGCTAGCTCTCAACTATGTCCCAGTCAAAGAATTTAAGGCTACTCAGGATAGTTAGACGAAAGTATGGAGCCCTAGTGGCCCAGAGCAGAAGCTCATTTACTCCAGGGCATAATCATTCCTGGTATGTGTCAAGACTTTGAACCCTTCGAATTACGATGGGAATATAGATCCCCAAGAACACTTGGACAAATTATATATGCTTGAGCATGAGACGCTTCTGGTCCAGTAGGTCCGTAAAACTCGCTAGGATAAAACGAACATTTATACTTCTCATCCTTAGTTCCTTTTAAGTATTTCCCTTTATCCCGCTAGACTATGACATAAATGATGTGGATAATGGCAAAGTTTTTCAAACAACTCTCATGGAGAGAGCTTTGTCCTGGTTCAATCAATTCCCCATTGGATCTATAATACATACTATTGTTTGGTAAATTAAAAAAAAAAAACAGAAAGAAAAATGCAGCAGTACGAAATAAAATAAAAGGCAAAATTGCAAATATTAGTCCTATAATTGTAGGACGGTTACAAAAATATCCTGTAAAAATCTCAATTTGAAGAAAAGTCCTGTAACTAATAAAAACTCTTGATTTTAGTCCTGCAAAATGCGCGGTTTGAAAAATAGTCCTATAACTTTATCGAAATATTAATTTTAGTCATAATTGTACTAGAAATTCGTTACTACATGTGTCATTCACATGATTGAAATTCGGTGACATTAGTACCAAAATTGAGATTTTCATATAGTTACATGACTATTTTGCAAAACGTGGATTTTGCAGGACCAAAATTGAGATGTTTATGTAGTTACAAGACTTTTTTTGCAAAACGTGATTTTTACAGGACCTTTTTGCTGCCGACCTATAGTTATAGAACTAATTTTGCAATTTTACCAAAATGAAATAGGATAAAATTTTAACACAGTAACAAATCAAGGAGCAGTTCTAATATCAATTGTTCCATACATACACTCCAAGCCTTGTTTAACACATACATTCAACCCCTGGTAACCATAACCGTGGACACAACAAAACAGAATTTACAAATACACACAAACACATATTTTAGCCATAAAACCAGCAAACAAATTTGCAAAGTAATATATGGCCATCTTATTCTACTTTATTTTTCATCACAACAAACATACAATATTTGTGTCTTAAAACCAGGCAGTTAATATTTTCCGGGGCATATATATATATATATATATTTCATCAGCAATTGCAAGGATCGCACTTGCAGCTTGATCCACACTTGCAGCCTTGCCCTCCTTCGGCGCCAACGCTTTTCTCAGATCCTTCAAAGTACCTAAATAAGATAAATTTTAAGCTGTTCATTAATTTCTTCAAACCAGGGAACAAAAACTAGATGAATGAATAAAGATTTAAGGGATAATAGTTTTTTCGGTCCGATAACTTGGATTACTTGGAGATTCCGTTAGGTAGTCACATTTAAATTTTAATCTAACATTTTTCAAAAATTTGGACATTTAGTCCGATTTTGACCGGAATTGTGTAATTTTATAGTGATTGCTAACAAGGACGTACCGACGGGTGGTAATCTGTCTAAGAAATTTAGAGATTTTGGTGATTTGGTGCAAAAATTGACACGTCAAATCATCAAAAATTGACCCACAAAATATGGGGATTTAATATTTTGATGGAAATTTTTGCACCAAATCTCCAAAACCTCCAATTTTTTTGACATGTTTGCACCTGATCGGTCATAGTCATGATCAATTTCCTATAAAATTACATAATTTCGGTCAGAATAAGACTATATGTCAAAAATTTTAAAGATATTCGACTAAAATTTAGATGTAACTACTTAGAAAACTAAATCTCAAAAATAGCTCCATGACCAGAAGAAATTATTTTCCGAAGATATAATAAGACTTCAAATTTTGTTCAGATCCAAAATGAATTTATTTTCAATTATATTTTGCACGTACATCTTCACCGGTGCAACCCCTTCAATGATGGTAACGGTTGTGATCTTCTCCACGTCGGGATACATCGAACAGCTGCAAACATATCAAAAGACATTATAATTAGTCACAAAAAAAAAATTACTGATCATGCATTAAAAATCTTGAAAATTATTTTCTTGGAGAAAGTAAAAAAATGGTACATAATTAGTATGGTGATCAAGTAACATACAAATAACGAGAAAAATTAAATCATGATGGCTGGAAAACTAGTTCATGTATGCATATTCATAAAAGGGAAAATAAGATTTTTAGTCCTGTAAGTTGGACATGTTTTAGAATTAGTCATCTAAATTGTCACATTCATTTTTTAGTCCTTTAACTTTCAAATTTCTAGATATTCAGTCCTTTAACTTAACAATTTTATTTTTGGTCCTATAACGTAACATATTTCATAAATTTGGTCCTATAACTTAACATATTTTAGAAATTTGGTCATGTAACCTTTTTTTTAGGGGAATTTAGTAATATAACTTAACAATAGTTAAATTTAATTAATTTATTAAAAGGTTATTTCTAAATTAATTTAATTTTTCAAATCGAATGATTTTAATTAACAATTAATTTTCTTTAAAAATAAATAATTATTTTTTAATTTAATTAATTTTTAAAAAAACATTTAAGCATTAATTTTTTAAACCTTCTGAATTAAATGCATCTTGTACACTAGTCTACAGTTACATTTCTTGGAGATAATTATCCTCACCAAAGGTTAATTGCATAAATATGACAAATTATTCTTAAGTTACTAATTTGATGTAATTATTTTAATTTTCCTAGAATTCATTAATTATTTTAGAAATTTCTATTTATTTAAACTTTTTATTAATCAAATTAATTTAATTTTAATTGTTTTTATAATTTGATTAGTTTCCAAACATTGAAATTTAATTATTTTATATTTGGTCCTATAAAATAATTAAATTTAACTATTGCTAAGTTATAGGACTAAAATTCTAAAATATATTAAGTTGTAGGACCAAATTTCTGAAATGTGTTAAGTTTTAGGACCAAAAATAAAATTGTTAAGTTAAAGGACTGAATAACTAGAAATGTGAAAGTTAAAGGACTAAAAAATGAATGTGACAATTTAGAGGACCAATTCTCCAAAAGGTCCAACTTACAGGACTAAAAATCTTATTTTCCCTTCATAAAATTAATAAGCAAAAGGGAAAAAAAAGTTAATGCTAAGATATATAGTAGTTAATTGCAGATTTAGTCCTATATATATAAGGAGGTGGCATATTTAGTCCTGTAATTATTGTGTGTAGCAATTTTGGTCATGTATGTATTAAATATTGGCATATTTGATCCATTAAGTATGCTATATGTAGTAATTTTGGTCCTGCAAATTTATTTATTTTTTTTTTTATAATTTTTGTCTCATAAGTTCTAAGTTTGTGCAATTTTGGTCCTCAACTGATGAAATATGACTTACCCATTTGGGACCAAAATTGCACAAAAATAAAACTTATGGTACCCAAATTGCAAAAAAATGAAAATTTACGGGATCTAAATTGCTACATAACATACTTACAGGACCAAATATGCCACCCCTTTGAATTTACAGGACCAAAATTGCTCATAAGATATTTACAGGACCAAATATACCACACTCTTATACTTACAGGACCAAGATTGCAATTAAGCCTATATAGTAAGGTGGCTGAATTTAATTACCTGCAGTTGTCACCACACTTGCAGCTTGAGCCACATGAACAACCAGACGACATGTTTTCAAAGCTCTTGATAAAAAGAAAATAGTAAGAAAGATTTATAATTGATTTTGAGTTTCACCAAAAGCTCTTGTTATAGCTATGCAGAGTTATTGGCTCCTATTTATAATGGTGTGTACAAGCAAGTATACGTGTGTTTCGATAATACATTTATCTTTTTTTAAATATTTTTCATAATTGACTTCAAGAAAAAAAACAAATGAATGCTTCAAACAGAACATATGGTATAAAATTGTAATATCAACATCTAACACGCCAGCCATGAAATATTAAATTTTATGTGTAGTTTTCTGACTTTCTTGGATAACTATGAACAATGAGATGGAAAGGCATGAAGATTGCTGCTTCAGATACATTAGTCTCCAAATAATTTGACATTATTTTATATCATGTGAGCCCATTTTCAATGTGATGCTACTTTTTTCGGTCGATCATTCCAAGTTAAGGATAATTCAATTTCTCCTCCATAGAATCTTCTGGATGGGAACTAATCTGCAACACACAGAACAAGGTTAGGGTGTCCCCAGGGAAACCCCTCGAACCCTCAAGTCAGTGACTATAGGAGAGAAAAATCCAGATTGGGGGATGTCATTAGCAGTAATTAATTGAACTTTCTTACAAATGGGATGAAAAAACCTTTACATACATGGGTTAGCAGGCCTCGTAGACCGCGTAGGAGAAAATGGTGTGTGGGCTGGATCTAGGTCTCGTGGACTAGATAATTTTATTTGTGGCTCTCAATATTGGGTAATTAAGAAAATTATATAAATATTAATAATAAAATAACTATAATAATAATGAAATGACATGTTTGCACACAACACATAATTAACTTTATCGGTCCAGACAAAAATATTGGTTTGATATAATCAAGGCCTATGCTGAATCTTGATTAACAATTTGATGTGAAAGATTCTTGTATGTGCACTATGTTTTTTGTATAATACTAGGTCTTAATTTTGTTTTACATCATCTGGTTCCTAGTAATAATTGATAACACTCAACTTGCACAAAGTCGGGTTAAAGAAATGCATATGGGGCTATATATTTATTACTGATAGCATACAAAAATTGAGAATAGTTTAGAAGGAACGATAATATTTGTGGTACTAGATTTGCTCATTGACAAAATGTCATAATCTAATATTGTTGGGGCCATGACAACCTAAGATTCATTATTTGTGCTTTGAAATGGCAACACATCATCTCCTCAGTTGAATTTCCCTTTTCATATTTTATTTTCTCAAAGGAAAGATTAGGATATTTGGCTAAGTTTTTTAAAAGTGTTTGGTAAATCCTTCCATTGTACAGTTGGTTTGTTATTTCTTTTGTTATTTCTTGCAGTTTGATGTTGATCTTTCATGTTATTTTTCAGTATTTGCGGCTTTATGTAAGGGTGTCAAACTGTCAATTGGTTGGGTTCGTGGATTCGCGGGTACGGGCTCGTGGTTTCGCGTGTCAGAATAACCTAACTCAGATCCGGCCTATTTAATTATTCATGTCAGAATCTTGAACCCGGACCCGACCTATTTATTTCACAGGAAACCCGGACTCGACCCGTTTAACTCATTTAATAAAATTAGTTTTATATACATTTAATATTTTCAATTGAATAAATATTTTTTTTAAACTCAAT
Source organism: Rehmannia glutinosa (assembly GCA_016081115.2). Taxonomy (NCBI): domain Eukaryota; kingdom Viridiplantae; phylum Streptophyta; class Magnoliopsida; order Lamiales; family Orobanchaceae; genus Rehmannia; species Rehmannia glutinosa. The sequence goes on along the minus strand of JABTTQ020000017.1, from coordinate 109,715 downwards.
CATTATGACACACTATTCGATCAATAAAAAATATCACAATTCATAACATACAAAAAGAGATAATAAATAACATAAAATATTAATCATATTTTGAGGACAATATATAAAAATACATGCAAAATAATAACAACATACATATTAAGGAGGTTTTAGCATTTAAGTTTTAAGAAAATGTCTTGTTTTTGGTTTTTATTTGCAATTATTTATTTATTTATTTATTAAATTTACAAACGGGTTAGTCGGGTTAAATGTGTCATAGTAGATTGACCCAGACCCGGCCTGTTTAATTGGCAGGTTATTCAGGTTCGACCCAATTTCGATCCTGACCCATGAAGTTTGGACCCATAGCCATTAATATCGTGTTAGGTTCATATCGGAGTTTGCGTGTCGGATCTGAAATTGACACCCCTATCTTTATGGCAATTGCATACTTGTGCTACTCATTGGTACCTTTTTGTTATTATAGCTTAAGTAAAAGTGATTAATGATAAAACATTAAGTACCAAACAAATCATTTAACTCTTAAACCTGTTAGTACCATGTCAAACCGTTAGTTTTAACTGAAAGTTAACGGAAATGTACCAAAAATGAATAAAAATAGAAACATATGGTACCAAATTTTTTTTGATATACATATGGTACCAATTTTAATTAGTTCGGAAAGTGGGTACTAAAAGTGAAAAATGTGTATAGATTGGGTACTAAAATCGAAATAATCCCACAAACAAATAAAAATTTGAGTTTGTTTCTTGAAAGTCAGCTTTGCTGCCAACCGAAGCATGAGAATCATTGCCCTTGTTCTTCAAGAACAGAGTGCCTTTGGAGCCATATGTCGAACACTTAGCATATCTTCCTTTTCCCCCAAGAATCTTCGCCCCATTATCAGTTTTTGCACCCAAACCCCATCAGACGGTGCCACAATTCCAGCCGAGATTTCATCAGAGTCCGAAAAAGAATCAAAAGAAGGAGAATCAAAAAAGCTGCAGTGCTCAAAAAAAAAAAAGTTTAAGCTGCAGGATTGAGAAATTATCCAGAGAGGAGTCCGTGGCCTCCGCTTTCCAGAGCTGGATGGGCGATGGCTTACCTATCCACAGCGGCGATATTTTCCATACTATCAACCGTTTACGCAGGCTCAAGTCCACTAAACGGGCCCTCGAGGTGAGAAATTCACTGCTATGCATGCTAGGTGTTTGATAAAATGCCTCACTCATTGTATGACTAGTGCTTTTTTTGGGGGGGTCATATATTCAATTTAGGAAGACAGAAAAATGTTGTAATCTATTTCGTTTGGACTTTCTTGCTGATTAATTGCGTGATTCTTGAATTTTAAGCGAACGTGATCGCAAAAACTTGTGTAAGACAGTGTGAGACCGTGAGACGGTGATACTTTAGTGTAAAAAGCGATATATTTAGTGTAAAAAGTGATATTTGTCTATACACTAAATTTAAGTGTATTTAGATAAGTATCACTTTTTACACTGAAAGTATCGTTTGTTACACTAAAAGTATCACCGTCTCACGGTCTCACACTGTCTCACTAAGAGACATGTTGTACTGTGATTAGAATAAAACTTAGATTTTGTGTATTTTATCAGGTGATGGAGTGGGTGATAAGGGAGAGACCTTACAAGCCAAAAGAACTAGACTACTCCTACTTAGTAGAATTTACCATGAAGCATCATGGGGTGGAACAGGGTGAGACCCTCTTCTCTCGAATTCCATCCGAGTACCAAAACGAGCTTCTTTACAACAACCTTGTGATCGGGTGCTTGGATAAAGGGTTGATAAGGCTTTCATTGGCATACATGAAGAAAATGAGGGAGTTGGGCCATCCCATATCTTACTTGGCTTTCAATCGCCTCATTATACTTCATTCCTCCCCTAGTCGCAAGAAAGCAATTCCGAAAATCTTAACTCAGATGAAAGCTGATAAAGTGGTTCGCCATGTATCTACGTATAACATCTTATTGAAGATAGAAGCTAACGAGCACAATATCGAAGGTCTGGTGAAAGTTTTTGGTGATATGAAGCGAGTAATGGTCGAACCAAATGAGATAACTTATTGTGTTATGGCTGTTGCGCATGCTGTGGCTAGGCTGTACACCGTGTGCGAGGCTTACACCGAGTCTGTCGAAAAGTCGATGACAGGGCATAATTGGTCGACATTAGACATTCTTGTGATATTGTACGGATATTTGAGTAAACAGAAAGAGCTTGAAAGAACATGGGGCATGATTCGAGAACTCCCGTACGTTAGGGGTAAGAGTTTTGTTTTGGCCATCGAAGCTTTTGGTAAGATTGGAAACCGCGGTCGGGCAGAGGAGATTTGGGTTGAGATGGCATCAAAAAAGGGATTAAAATCGACCGAGCAGTTTAACTCGATGATAGGCGTGTATTGCAAGAACGGGTCGATCACTAAAGCCACTGGGTTGTATAAAGACATGGAGAAAAGTGGATGCAAACCGAATTCCATAACGTTTAGGCATCTCGCGCTCGGTTGTTTGAGGGCCGGATTAGTGAAGGAAGGTATTAGGACTCTTGAGTTAGGGATGGATTTTCCGACGAGTGAAAAGGTTAGACGATCGACTCCGTGGTTGGAAACGACGCATTCGATACTAGAGGTTTTCGCGGACAATGGCGATGTGGACAATGTTGAGAAGCTGTTTGAAGAATTGAAAAGAGCAAATTATACTAGGTATACTTTTGTGTACAATTCATTGATTAAGGCGTATGTTAAGGCCAAGGTTTATGAGCCTAATCTTCTTAGAAGGATGATTTTGGGAGGGTGTCGCCCAGATTCTGAGACATATAGCTTAATGAAGCTCATAGAACAGTTCCGCTCAGGATAGCATCAGGCATTGATTATGTATGTTGATTTTTTGGATTTTATATCACTTCTTGATTAACATAAAATCTGATGTTTTTTTATTTATTTTAGGGATAATTACAAAAACATCCCTGAGGTTTGGGTTAATTACAAAAAAAAAAACCATACATGTTTCAAAATTACAAAAACCCCTTCAGGTTTTGTTTTGTCTTAAATTTAAGGGGGTAATTGTAATATTTTTGTAAATGTTGGGGTTTTTTTATATTTTTCAAAAATCACGGGAAAAAATGTAAGATTGAATCAAACTTCAAGGGGTTTTTGTAATTTTCAAAGAACTCTGGGATTTTTGTAATTAGCCCAAACCTTAGGGGTTTTTTGTAATTATTCCTTTATTTTATGTAAAGGGATAATTACAAAAACACTCTTGAGGTTTGGGTTAATTACAAAAAAACTCAAAGACATGTTTCAAAATTGCAAAAAATCCCTCTAGGTTACTTTTTGTCTTAATTTTAGGGGGTAATAGTAATAATCTTGTAAATGTCAGGGTTTTTTTGAAATATTTTCGAAAATCACTTGGAAGAAAAATGTAAAATGGAATCAAACCTTAAGGAGTTTTTTGTAATTTTCAAAAAACTCTGGATTTTTTTGTAATTAGCCCAAACCTTAGGGGTGTTTTTGTAATTATCCCTTCTGTTAATATGTCCATTTTGACATTTATAAGCAATAGTTGTAGCATGAAACCAATGTTGCAGAAACGGATAGGTGTTATTCGGGCAGTAGCCCGGCACGGGCGGTGCCGAACGCCTAGGAACAATACTGATTCTTGTTCTTAATCTATTTTTGGCCAGCTAGGCAGACGCCTAGGCCAGATTTTAAGCCGAGCCAATTTTTTCACCGATTTGGACATAATCCTTAATCTACATAAGAAAGGGTTGGGCATTGCTCATTGATCTACATAAGGTTTGTTCCTCCAACAACATAAGATTACAGCAATGAAGAAAAAGACCACTTACTACAAGATTTCTGTGGAATAAGATAAATTCAAGGATATGTTTTATTTCATTAAAGCGCTTCATTTCCAGGAAAATGCACTAGCTTTTCGCCAAAAAAGGAAACACGAAGCTGGGAATTATTTTGCGCCATCATCGTCTTCAGGTGAGATAATTGAGCAACTCTGCAGCGGTTGCGACTGCACATCCAGCTATGGCATCCATTACGATCTTGTCTCTGTTGTTTTTAGTGGCTGCCGATACAAGCGCACCAGTCAATGCACCACCGATCATTGCATTCTTCTGCAAAAGGCAGCTTCGTTATTCGTGCAGTAAAAGGCAAATGCTTCAACTAATTGAAACCGGTAGTATCGAATAGATTTTTAGAGCAAAAGGACATTTGTAAAATGTTTAGTGTGTGATTACTTGGCTTCGTTCCATTCCTTATTACTCTTAGAGAAAATAGTGTGAAAAAATTGTTTTGTGAAAATTAGAATGGATTTTGACTTTTGAGGGTGTAACTGGACGTAGGATGAAAGCATAACGATGACAGCCATGTGATGATTTTTTTTTTTTTTTTTGGGATAATGTTCAAAAACACCCCTGAGGTTTAGGCTATATTTGTGAAAAAATTGCAATGATAACATTAAATGAGATAAAAACCCAGTCTCTGGTTCCACGATTCTTGCTGCTCCATTTTTCCAACATAAACTCCAGCCACTGTGCCTGCAAAACATTCAAAAACAAGATATTTATAAAAAACTTAGGGATAATCACCCAAAAATTTAAACAAAACAAAACGGGTTTTTGCTAATTTTGAAAACATCTAGAGATTTTCAAAATTGGCCCAAATCAGGTTTGATTATGTTTTTTGGGGATAACTATCATTTTCATAAGGGATAAAAAAACCTCCCTGAGGGTTTGGAAAATTACAAAATAATATAGATGTTTCAAGATAACAAAAAATGATCGGAAAAATTGCCCATGTCTTAAATTTAAGGGGGTAATTGAAATATTTGCTCCAAGTATTAGGGATTTTTAAATGTTTTTTTGCCACTGAAGCCTGCAAGTATCAAGTTTTTAAAAACAAGATATGGTTTTTGAAAAAATTAGGAATATTTATGCAAGTATCAGGGAGTTTTTTGTTTATAAAACAGTAAACAACCTCAAGGGACTTTTTGTAATTTTCAAAAATCTCATTGGGTTTTTTTTTGATTATATCTTAAATTTGAGGGAGTTTTTGTAATTATTTTTTATAAATATCAAGGGGTTTTAAAATATTTTTTGCTAATGAATCAAACCTCAAGGGATTTTTGCAATTTTCAAAAACCTCTGGATTTTTTGAAATTAGCCCTAAACCTCAAGGGGGTTTTGTAATTATCCTATAATTTATGGTTCTTCAACAATACATGACTCATATGTCACCAAATGAAATGGAAGCATCACTCACCCCAATATGCACCTTCTTTACACATCTTCTTTAGCTGCAGTAGCAAAATTTGTTAGATTCGTAGCCAAATCAACGCGCTCTAAATACCAAAGAACAGCATTAGGTTCGAGGAATCAAAAGCTTAAATCTAACAAAACTAAGAACGCCGTCTGTGCCTCTTGATCAGTCTTTTCCTCCTCATTATTTGAAAACCAAAAATAGAAATGGAGACGATTCTAGACTCATAAAACTAAGATGATTTTATTGTGTCAAAAAAAAAAAAAAAAAATGTTTTTATTGTATTGGAACAAAAGCAAAAAGGGGATCACCAACCCAAAAATAAATGATAACACTAAAAAGACATTTCAAAAGAGATAGTCTTAATCCTTAGCTTCAGGATGTGTTTCTTGATGAATGCTTCAAATGTTCTGTTGAAAGTAATTTCTTATATGCATAAACACTAAAATGATTTCTTATATACACTTAGTAAATGAATGGAAACAATCTAAAATGGGATATGACTAGAGAACTTCCAACTCACTGAAAGGAAACCCTATGATATTTTGGAATTTCATCTCATTTCTCCTTCGTAAATGAATGAAAAAAACAATTTATAAAAATTTTAAAATTAATTGACACTATAAACTTCACCCACCACCGACCCCACATTCTAAAGTTGTATAATGAATGTAAACAATTTATTAAATAAAGCTCTCACTTTCTCAAAGTTGTAGCTTGAAACACTCCCTGCAATTTACGACTAGCATTGTGTCAAAAATTGGCAAACCAAAGAAAAATACAGAATACTTAAAATTCAATGTACATGAACGAAAATTGAGAAAAATAGACATTTTGATGTCAAGAATCTGTCAAAAAGTTGGCCCTCCTGAAAATTGTTATTGAAGTTCATATATGTTTTTGCCACATCCTATTCATTTCATTACATCTCTCTTTTCCTTATCCAGCCTTACAAACTTAATCGAACCCAAAACAATAATATTAGAATAAAAAGATTTAGACAAGGAATTCGAGGTCCATAAAAGGTAATCATTTATTTTCTTAAAAAATAGTCGTTTGAGGCAGGCCAAACTCATCAAACTTTCAGATAATCCTGTTCTGTTCATGTGATGACTCGTATAAATCAGTCTCAAAACCATGCTTGTTAGAGACTCTTAGGGGACTCATCCATTTTCGGAGTATAGAGTGACATTCTTCATGGTTTAACTATATGAATCATTGACAAATTAATCATCTTGTCATTGATGTGGTCTACATAATATTGCAATGATCTCTGTTTGGATTTTCATATTACATAACCCCTTCGTGCAAAGTATATTGCTTCTATTTCCTCTTTACGGCATTCTAAAATAAGGCTCTTTCTAAAATGAGAAATTTACCCGAAATGCATCTATCACATGGCTTCATGCAAAGTATATTGCTTCTATTTCCTCTTTACGGCATTCTAAAATAAGGCTCTTTCTAAAATGAGAAATTTACCCGAAATGCCTCTATCACATGGCCATAGTACGGGCGTAAACGCATAGCAAGGGGCTCTGCGCAGCTAAATACAACAACAACAACAACAACAACAAACTAAGCCTTAATCCCACTACGTGGGGTCGGCTATACGGATCATATCGCGCCATCGTTTACGGTCATAAGCCATATCTGCGCAGCTAAATGCATGAAGAAATAAAGTTGCACCTTAGAGATCAACAATGGTTGTTGCAAGTTCATGTTTTTTTTGGGTCCCGCGCCCATGAACTAAACCCTCTCCCACTATCAACATGTTAAGTTCAAGTTTAAGGTTCAAAATTGGTCCCACTATCAAATTTATCGAACATGAAAAGATGTTGAACCAGGTTCAATATATTGAACCCAAAAGTTGAACTTGCAAGTTTTGAATCTTCCACAATGGCAACAATCAAGTTCAACCATCCCAATGTGGATGCTCTTCGCCAACAACTACAGCTTTACACACAGTTTTTTTTGAATAAATGCGAATATATATATAAAAATGAAAGAGAGTTGTCCTGATCACAGGCTGATCAGGTAACCAAAGGAAAGCCTGAAAAAAAAGTCAAGACTAAAAGCGAGATGACCACAAGCCGACCAAATGGCTGAATGGTTGGGGCCTCGTTAAAACCTTTCAAGGTAAAACTCACACTTGTGGGATACACCTTTACACATAGCAACAAGGGCTTCATCCTAATAAATACATTCTAACAGGTATAGATAATAACTAATGCAGTTTGCTAAGCATCTTAAGAAATCCAATTATACTTCTCAAAAAACACTAATAAGTAATATCCCACATTAATTAATGCTGAGAATTTCAACATGGAACATGAGAATGAAAAGGCGAAAACCTCGTTTAACCACATCATATGTATCCTCTGCAACTACTTTTGCAGCCGCCACCTGAATATCCCACATCCAAACAAATAAATTACCATAAACAAACCAAATAAATAAACTCAACATTAACAATAGATCAGAACCAAAATTACCCCATTAAAATTAAAACACACACAGAGGAAATGGGTTTTTAATCTTACAGCGCCAATCTTCAAGAACCCATCAACGGTGAGGTTGAGAAATGGGTGACCCAAATCCACAATCAAGTGAGGCATATTATAATTATCACTCAAAAACTCTCGTCGAAACCTTTGAAAATTCCTTTTGAGTCCGTCTCGGGTTCTTCCTCAATTTGAGTCTGTTTGCAGTTTTGGCTGTATTGATGATATTTTATATTTTATTTGGCGTCTTCAATACGTTTTGTTTGCTTTCCATGCTTTGTACGATGAGCTCTGAGCCTCACTTTTGACCACCAAAGCTAAAAAAATCAGAAAAAGAAAAAGAAAACTTAATGTGTGTGTGTGTGCTGCCGACTTGCCCATTTATGTACATAGATGTATATTGTATTTCAAAAAACTTTACTCGTGTATTTTATATTATCCCATATGATATGTGTGTGCCTACCTTTGGCCGGGCGGATGGCACGACGGGTTTAGCTCGTTTTGACAGCTCTAGTTTTTCATCTTAGAAGTATTATTAATACCTTTGAATAGTATTAGTTTGTCATAAATTTTTTTAAATTGTTTTAGTAATCATAATTGATTGTATAGATACTATAAGAAAATATAAACTTTTTTTTATTTTCTAGTCGTTGGATTCAACAAAACAATAGTAGAGTTATCAAAAAATACACAAATCAAACCATTACAAAAATCAAATCTTAATTTTACCATCAATTTGAATTATATGACTTCGTTGGGTGGATAAAAAAGAACAATTTTTTTTTGTTATTCATAACTGAATCCCAATTTTCACATTAGAACCTAGCTCGTTGTCTTCTTCATTTTCTTTCGCTTCTTACCTTTGCAATCTCAACCAACACAAATATTATGTCATATTCCTTTTGAAAATAAATCCAATCTACCAATTAAGGTGAAGTTGGTTGAGTGTTAGATTCTTTTTAATGTATATCTCTCCAAAATATTCTGATTCTTGGCTTTGGAAAAGTTGGTTGAGTGCTAGATATGTTATCAAAAAAAGCCTGAGATTTAAAGTGATGGATCGCAAGTCCATTAAAATCTGGGAATCCCCTTGGATCCTTAGGTTTTCAAACTTCATTCCAAATCTTCATACTCGCTTTCAACCTCGTCAAATCTGGGTATGGGAGCTTATGGAGGTTGGGGATAGAAAGTGGAATCTAGACATTATTTACTCATTGTTTTCTAACGATGAAGCTGAAATTGTTGCTAGCATTCCTATTAATCAGGTGGAGAAAAAGGACAAATTGGTTTGACATTTGGAGAAAAATGGTCAATACTCAGTGAAATCAGCCTATAAACTACTGAAAGAGTGCAGAACAGCTAGAGTGGATGCCCCAGAGTCCAACTCTAATTTTCACTCTATCAAGAAAATGTGGCAATTCACTTGGAGAATTAAAGTTAAAATCAAGCTTAGACATTTTAGATAACCTGGCTAGGAGAGGGAGTGGCTTGGAGCTTATTTGTCCTTTGTGTGGTGATAGGGAAAGTCTATTGAGAACCTATTTTTCAAATGCACAAGAGCTCAAATTTTCTGGAAACTTGCCCATGTTTGGTGGGATGGTATGGACAATGATACTTGGGGATTTCTTTTGGTGGTGGCATAACCTTTGTAACGTTGAAAAAGGGGAACATCAATAATCATAGAGTGCAATTAACTGTCTATATGTTGTGGTGGTTCTGGAAAACAAGACACTCTTATGTATTTCAAGAAAAGCTGGTGAAGAAAATTGACATGGTAAATGGTGCAATGAATAAATGGCAATGAAGTAGGACTTGTGCTTGTTAAGGTCAGTGCTTTTTTTCTTGATCTGGGTCATGGGACATTGGAGGCAGCATGGTGGGAGATATGGGTAAGGTGATTAAAATTTGGTCAGAGTCTAGAGACGATCTATCTAATCCAGTGGAGGCTAACCTTGTGGCAATAGAAGTGCTCAACTTCTGGCTGATGTAATGGCTCTGAAGGATATCATTGTGGTGGTTGAAGAAGAGACAGTTTTTCATCATTTGGAAACTCATTTACCTATTGGAAGAGGATTAGACACAATCTTCTATGATATTTTATTCTTCTGCCACCTTTTTTATTGTTGTAATTTCTCTTATTGATGTTAGGAAGTGAACTTTTTGTTTGATTATGGTCATGTTGGGCGTTTTTGGTTTGAATTGGGTTTTCCAATTCCTTTTTAACTAGGATGTAGCCAAGTTGGTACTGGGGTCGATTGACCCCAAACATTGTATTCGTCTCCTTGTTGAGTTTTATAATACTAGTAGTCCACCCGATGCGACGGATTATATTTTTAAGTAAAGATAATTTTGATATATTAATTATTTTAATTAATCTGAAATGTAAAGATAAATATAGATGAAAACTACAAAATATGAATAGAAGAAATTATCGACACACATGACGAAATTATGTAAATACACTACATAACTTATTAGACAAAAAAACCCAACAAATTGTGTTGGACCAAAAAACACTGATACTCGAAAGAATGAGAAAAACAATAAGAATATAACATTTTTTTACAGTGATTCATTGAGGAATTTCATCTAAATGCATTTTCTTATGACCATCATTAAAAGTGTCATGCGAATCTTCATCATTCGTTAAATCAATAAATGTAGCGACACTCGTGCCTTAACTTTTCTTCATGGAAATTAATAATTTCTCCTATGCCGTAATGTTTGTGTTTGTTGCAAAATAATATTTTTGAATTCATTATTTATTACTTGGAATTTTTAAAAAAAAATAAATTTGGAATAATGACTAAAAAATATCATATCATTTGTGATAATCTGTCAAAAGGAAAATGATGCATATGTAAAATTATTATCATAGAACATTCAATATTATAGCATTAACGGAATAGGGATGACCAAATAAATTATTTACGATAGATGAATCATTAATTAAACAAACCAAAAAAATAAATGATTTTTTCCAAGAAATTAAGAGTTCATGTTATTGAGCCCAATTATAATGGACCAAATGCAAAAAAAAACATCATTAGAAAAATGGGAACCCAAAAATTATATTTTAAAACACCAAATTGAACCTCTATTATTAGGCTAAATAAACATAATACAGAGCCCACGTGAAAAATTCTACACAGGTTAGAAACATAGGCCCAAACGAAAAAATATTGCACTTCACATCCACCCAAATCGGCACAAAGACTCATGCTTTAATCAGCCAAATTAAAATCAAAACCCTTATTCTTGGGCAAAAACTTGCGTGAGACGGTCTCACGGATTTAGATCCGTGAGACGGAGCTCTTACACAAAGTTTTAAAGGTTTTTTTTTCAGATTTTATTTTTATTAGGGTTTATATTTATTATTTTAGGGTTTATTTTGTTTCTTGGGTTTATTTTTAATTGATTTGGGTTTTTAGGATTTTTAGTTTTTTTTTAGGGTTTTTTTTTTGGTTTATTTTTGTTTTTCGGGTTTAATCTTCATGGTTCATGTTTTAGGGTTTATTTTTGTTTCTTCGTGGTTCATTATTATTTTTAAATTTATTTTCATGGTTCATATTCTCAAAACGGAGCCCTTAGGAGGTCCGTCTCACGGATTTTAATCCGTGAGACCGTCTCACAAGAGACTTGCTCTTATTCTTGAGCAACACACACAAAAATCACTCTCTGCATTCATTTCTACAACTACAATAGATCAAACAATTCATGTTATATTTTTATTTTTATGGTTTCGTAGTGCAAAGGATCATCAGATCTATGTTCATTTCTAACAGGTAGGACTCTTTTTGGTTAGGGTTCTTTACGGTAAAAAAAAAACATCAGATGTATAATTTTGTTTTTGTAATGTGTCTTGTTATAAATTTATTTCTAGGGATTTGTTGAGGAAAAAAAGCAGATACATGTTATTTTCTAAAATATCTCAACTTACTTCGATTTTTAGGATTTTTGTAAGGCTATAAATTTCAAAATAAAATTATTTTGCTTCAGCTCTGGGTTAATTATTTTCTATTTATGTTTTTTTTCATATATATATATATATATATATATATATAATCTCCTTAAATATATCTTATAGTTATTCGGTCTGTAGGGTTTGCTTAAGGGAAAATACTCCGAAAGCATGTTTTTCTAATGTTTCTGCCTAAATTTTGATTTTTAGTGTTTTTTTGGTCAAATTTTGTTGAGATGAGTATAAATTTACTATTCTACACAATTGATGTATATTTTTACTTTTGATATTTTAAGTCACAACAGAGGTAATAAATTGTTGCTCTTGGGGAATTGTTTTTTATTCTCAATATGTACCTCTTCAACTTAACTTTAGCATTACATGTGCAAAGCACAGTGACGAGGTCAATGTTGCTACTTGCTAGTGTTGTTAATGGTGTTTTTGCCCTATCTTTTAATTCAATATTAATTGTAGTATGTTTTTCCGTTAGGACATAGAATTATCATTTTTTTACATTTTGAGCTACATCAATACAATTACTTTGATTTAAGTGGAATCTCGGGGTCATGTTGCTTGATGGAAAATTTTGATCACTTGCACAATTGCTGAAGAAAAAGGTCAGGAAATTATAAAATTTGGAAACGGGGGCATGCTTGGAGCATGTTGTGAAGTTAAATTTAGTCACACACATATGGAGCACAAGCAAGAAATCAACACTATATTGTACTTAAGATATATGTATTTTTTGACAATTATTTTGAATTATATTTTTAGCATGGAGTCGATTTTTATTTGAGAATTCCCAATATTTTCTGTTCGGATGAACATATACAATTATTTTTGGAATTTCTATGTTAATGTCTTTGTGGCAGTTGTTCGGTTCTATACCGAACATTCAAAAAAAATATTATCTAAAATTTTCTAATGGAATGTTGGAATTTGAAGGAGGTCATTGAAGGATGGGGCATTGTAAGCTTATATTTAGCATTTCGTGAACATGTTTTTTTTTTCTCTGCTTTAGAGTTATTAAATTCTCATTTGGGTACTTTGTTATTTATTTTTGTTCAGCTTTATAGATCTATCCTTTTCTGGATCGATTAATTGTTCTTAGCTTGTAGATCATTTTATTTATCAAGTACGTGACTTTTTAGAAAAAATATATATTCTTTAATTTGATTGTCTACTTTTTTGAAGAATACTATTTTTTTACAAAAACTAAAAAAACCAACTTCTTGTTGATTCATTCCGGATAAATATTTTTTTATATATTTTTTTTTCAATTTCATTTTTCTTATTTTTAATTCATGAGAAATATACTTTCATTATCTTTTGCTTTCTTGTTAAGATATAAGTTTTGAAAACCGTTTTTTCTTGTTTTGCTGCCTTACTTTTGGTGCACCGAAGTATGTAGAGATAACAAACAAAAAGTTTCAAGATGGTTGAAATCATCCCCATTTCCAGCAGAAACTTCTTCCTTTGGTTTAGTGGTAAAATTCTCTTCCTCCTTAGAGTCATCATCCTAAAACAGTTGAAGATTGCATTAATAGAAGGAGGGTAGAATCAACAGATGCCTAAAAAAAGCAGTAAAATCAATATATAAATGTTTAGGCACAATGAGGACTTCAAGAACTACTTTGGAAATTAAACTAATTTGTACAATAAATTAAAAATGCATTGTTTCTTGAAATTAAGTGTGATTTGCATATACCTCTTACTCTTACAAATCTTGTTTTATCCTTCATGTCCAACATTTCACAAAATTAGAATGCTCGAATTCCCCGTTTTCTTCTTGTCCTTTGTGTCGATTTATTCTGAAAATATTGTTGGATACATGCAATCGTGTAGGAGCTGTATGAAAGAAGGTATTAAAGCTTTTGATTGGAATATGTGAAATGCATCTGTTTGGAAAAATAAGATTAAATTACTGAGTACTGAAAAAGGTTGTTATAGGACTAATTATAGAAAATGAGAAGAATAAAACTTGAAAAAGAAAAAAAAGAACAAATGCACATTAGAACATTAAAAAACGAACTAAAAGAACAACTATAAATACATGTGTGTCATGAAATAGGTATTCCAGAATAAAAACTCTTGAGTTGTCTCCATATGTAGGTAACTATATATTCGAACCTGTCAAGTCCAAGTTCCCAGAACACCTCCATCTTTGGATCCTTAACTAATGTGAACAATAGAGCAATGCTAGAGAATTTTGGTTATTTAATTAGCAGCATAATTCCTGTATCTTTTTTAACAGTGATGATGCCTATTTATACAGAAGTAATTTCGGGTTAGCTGCCCAAGAATATTTATATTCTTGTATTATTTTTTGAAATGTATTGTATAATAAACTTTTCAGTGTTGGTGTTTTGAAATTTTGGTTGTATAGAGACATGAATTTAATTCTTATGCCATTCGATTTAGTTGCCCAAGATGTGTAGTACATAAAAATTTAATATTTGTTAAGTCTGCTTTTTGTTCCCAATACATAAAAATATAATATTTGTTAATGAAATCCACACATGAGTATATGATTTTTGGTTCCCAAGATAAATCACACCAATTGCAAAAATGTGTGGGCGCATTTTGAATTTGAAAAGAACGATTTAATGTTCATATATTAATGAATCCCAGTTGCTACCATCCAAAGCTCGAATTCCTATATCATATGTCGATTCTCAATACAGAAATGTAAATAATATACAACAAATAATAACAACTTTTACTTTTTATTTTTTTCAGAGAATTTCCAAAATTAGAAACCTGGTTTTGGCGAACTTACTAAAAATACCACTATTCATTTTATATATATATATATATATATATATAGATATCTATCATTTCTGGAAAAAAAATTAAGGTGAATGTGGAGTTCCAAAAAAAAAAACCTCAAAAAGCTTATATTTTCTTCCCAAAGAACTTAGCTACCAGAGCTAATCGAACTCAATTACCACAAAGCCATAATTTACGAAATGCATGTACTTCATTCTTGTCCGGTGCATTCCATATATTCTTGGCCTCTTTGAATTTGATTTGAGCGCCAGAAGATGTTAGTCGGGACAATTCGGCCAACACTCCTAACAACTTGTTGTGTCGCAATAATTAGTAATCCGTCCAACAACTAACATCGATTTGTTAATTTGGGCTCGTAGAATCAAGACAGTGGGCACTACCGATCGTACAAAGCTAATTCTTCTTCTTTCTTTTTTTTCTTTCCTTTTTTTTAAGTCAAACCTCCACCTCAATTTATTGGGAATTATGTTTGGTCAACTAACTAAAATTTGAATTGAAATTGCATATTCCACTTCCTTGTTCAACTCTCTTTCCCATTGCATCATATAAATGACATGTATATAAGATGATGTCACAATTGTGTAATGCGTATCCAATATAAGGAATAGGTTGTGGAGCAGAGAAAGTGAAACAAAAAATCTCATCCCATAAATTTAGGATTGAATACACTTTGCCTCCCACAACTGAATGATGTGCCCCATTCATCTCCTAGCTAAAAATGTAACACTTCTGAACCAGATTTAAGAGCATCTCCAATGGTTCACTTTTTTTTTTTTGTGTGTGAGCTAAATAGTGGAAAATTTAGAGAAACTCTCAAGATTCAACTCCAACAGTCAATTCTATATTTCACTCTAAATTGGAATATTCTATTTTTATTCTTTGTTATTTTGAATTAATATATTATCAATTTACTATTTAAGCATGTATATTTATATATTTTTTGTATTGATGTCTAATATTTATTTGTATTTAATATAAATAAATAAAATTGTTCTTATTTTAAGCACTTTTTATAAGTAAATTATTTTTAAATTTGTTATATATGTGAAATTGAACATAATATAATAATTAACAATATAATATAATTTATTAATTTACTATTACTAATAACAAAGGAAGACTGATCCTTAAAAAATAAGAAATAATAGAGAAAACGGAAAAAAACAATTGAAATAAACAAAAATGTCCAAAAATTTTGAAAAAAGAAAAAAAAATAATAATAGCAAATGAAATTGAGGAGAAGATTTCTCCACTAAACTAGTGGAATCCAAGTGGAATCCACAAATTTACTGATCATATTGGAGATGCTCTAATACTTGAAAAACATTATCTTTATGTCATGAATTTCAAATTTATTTTGAGCACTCCAAATTTATCTGTATATTTGTTGTTAAGTAGAAAGGATAATTTTGAGATCGTGATATAAAATAGTAATATTATATAATAATTACACAAAACATATTGAGCATGAAAAACATATTGATTATTAATCTAAACAAAATTCAACTCTTTTGGGCAGAAATTAATAATGGTTCAGTATATCTTTGATAATCTCTTAAAAAAAATACATGTAAGTTTAATTTTATTTATTTTTGTCCCAAAAGAGTCAGGGATATATATTCTTGATGATTAGATATTTTTGTATCTAATATTTATTTATATAGTTGTATACTCAATTAATTATATCAATTATCCAAATTTAAAACTTACTTATATCAATTAATTTTCATATTATAATTCAAAGTATTTATACAATTGATCAAGCTACCCATTCACGTGACCGAACTATTCTTTTAAATTTTTATTTCATTTGCACGTCTATCAATCTATCTATCTATATATATATATATATATATATATATCATACATTCTTATATTTTTCACTAAAAAAAATTATATTACTGTATAAATTCATATTATAAAATAATAATTAATGCTTCATTAATTAGGGTATATACGGATAACAAGGTTTCTTTGTATTTCTTGCATTATTAATTAAAGTCTAATTAGGTAACTACTACATCCGTACGTAAATTTTGTCTCCTAATCTATTGGAAGTTCGAGTTGAACTATGATTTGCTATTTCCTTTCCTCCTCCGAAATGGATTTCAGTATTATGCAGAGTTATATATATACACAAATTAACCCTCATATGACTATCATATTTTAGTATTATGCAGAGATACCTAATATAGTAATATATATCGATCAATAAACCCTAAACCCTAACCATGTTTCGATTTTCAGGAGACTTGGGTATCCTGATATTTGTTTTCGCCGTAACATTGTTGTCTCTCGTGTTACATTTAGAAAAATGGATCATGGCATGCCTAGGCGGTATAACGGCGATACTGCAGCGATAACGAGAATAGTTTTGAAAAGTATATTCAAGAAAGCACGAATGATGCGAACGGGCGGTGGCGGATCGAATCCTGGAGAGGAATATAAAGACGGCGAAACACGGCGGGGATGAGTGCGTGCAACCATTGGTATCATGCGGCTTGTATAAAGGCGTGGTTGGGGGAGAATGATACTTGCCCACTTTGTAGATCTCATGTTGTTTAATGGAATACAATGACAGAAATGTAGCGGTGGGGTGAATGATGATGAGGTATAATTGTAGGGATGGAGCCAGGAAATGAAGTTTACAGAGGGTAATATTTGTTTTTTTTTTGGGGGGAATACAGAATTAGTCCGACATGTATAGCAGAGTTGTAATATTAGCTAGTCGTGTAACTTTTGAAATTGTGATTTTAGACGTGTAAGTTTTATTTTAATTTTGTGCAATTTTAGTCCTGTAAGTTTTGGATTTGTGGAATTCTAGTCGTATAAGTTTTAAGTTGGTGTAAAATGTAAGACCAAAATATTCCAATCCTAAAAATTATATGATTAAATTATTATTTTTTCAAAAGGGAGGAATTGTAACACGACTGAAATTGCAACTTCAAAAGTTACATGATTAATATTGCAACATCCCTTTAAATAGAGGACCAGTTTTGTAATTTTCTCTTTGCTTTTTTGATTTTTCCCCTTAAAACTAGTAGATAAAGATGTACTTTTTATATTTTTAGGGAGAAAAGATTTAAAATTTAATAATTTTATATACAAAAGTTATATTAATTATAGTAAAATTCAAAGTTGAGGGTCTACCCCTCATTGGCAATACTTGCCTTGAGTCTTGGCCGTAAAAGAGATTAGAGGAATAGTGATATATCAATAAAGTGATTTCACCACTTTTACCCTTGAAAATACCACAAAATTGACTTTTGGAGATAAGACCCGCGCACTTTCCAATCAAGTATTGAACGATCCGACCCAAACCAAATGAACCCGAAAGTGTTAGAATCATTGATTCCCTGACATACAAGTTTTTGAGATGATGCCACATGGAACGTAATGTCATATATACACAATAAGGTGAACTATAAATAGTCGGATACCTAGCTTTATCCATCTCTCTCTTTCTCTCTCCCTCTCTCAATATCTCCAATAATCATCACCATAACAAATTGAATCTAATCATAATGACCACAAAAAAATAAAAGAAGCAAAACCTATATTAATGGCATCAAACAACATGACTTCTACATAGTGGGCAAGTATCGTTTTCTCTTAGCCATTCCTTGATACAAATAGATGATTGCAAGCGGTGATCGCCGCTCGTGTTTTGCCGTCTCCATATTCCTCCAGGCAGATTACGCAACCGCCGTCGGCGCCGTCGTCTTTCGCGATTCCTGGGACATCGAAAACTATTTCCTCGTGGTTCGCAAGCTGTCGCTTCTGTTGGGCACAACGGAGGCGTGTCGTGGTCCGAGATTTAATTTATCCGGAATATCCGATAAATCACACCAACAAGATGATGGCAAAATAAATGACACAGACAGAAAATAAAATGCACACAATGATTTTACGTGGTTCGGCATAACCTGCCTACGTCCACGAGAGTTTCCGTTCTTTACTAATAAAGAATTTTCCGGTACAAGAAAAATACACCCCTTATCAAACCCAAGAATAAAAGACTCGTACAACCACTTAATTAGCTATCAAAGAACACTCTCCCCAACCCATTTGTATTGCCCCAAGAGAAAAAATACCCCGAGTGTTTTCCCGCATTTATCACAATTTGTCTCACACAAATTGATCACCCCAAATGCCTACACTCTATTTTCTCTCTTGATTTCTCCCTTTGTTGGTGTAGTTTTTGCCTTCAACCTTCACCCCTATTTATAGTAAAGAATGAAGAAAGAAAACAAGAAGCAAAACTACATTAAAACACCACACAAGCACGACACCAATATTTTCTTGGACGGTGCCTACCTTGACAATTTGTGGTGGCTGCCTAATAATCTTGACCTCCACCACAAAATATCATCACCCGCAAACCACAACATTTGAAATATCATTGGCCTTCAGTTTTCTGCACATGCCGAATCAGTAAGGTCCTAACTCCACCGATTCAATCGCCATGCACATGTTCGATCCGATCAACACCACTAGTTGACGCGCGAGAGGGACAACCCCAATCCATCATTTCGCCCAACAGATTTCCTACACACCCACTGCGCCTCGAAGCTTCCGGCATGCTCCACTTCCAGTAATCCTTAGAGGTCACCAGACGATACAAATTCTGATACTTTTCTCCCACCATTAGGGCCTCTCCGCCACGTATGACTTTCTTTTAACTCCACCTCCATTTGAATACTCATAGCCCTTGAATCCGGTTGGCTCAAGGAAATTAGATTCCTTCGCATCTTTGGGACATAGACCACACCACCCAAAAATGCGATCCGCTCCATCACCCATTTTGATTTTCACCACTCCAAATCCCATGACTCTCAAGTAGAACTATCACCTAAGGACAAAGTTCCTGCCCTCTGCAATTGAAGTGAATCAAAATAATCCTGTCTGGAGCACACATGCATAACGCACCCCAAATCTAAAATTCACCCGTCTCGAGAAGAAATATCCATACTTACGGAGACTGTGTAAACATCTCTGTCTCCCGCAGCTATCACTGCATCACCACCGCCACCTTCACCGTCATCATCCTTCTTTCTCCGAGGACAATTCCTTTTTATGTGGCCCTCCTCGTGACAACGATAGCACACAATACCCTTTCCCCGGTCCTTGAATCGACCCGTTGGTCACGATCCACCACCCGGATTTTCTCCCGCTCCGATTCATGCCCCGAGCAACCAAAACAGATTCATGTCCCTCCTCCTGGTTTGCCTTCTTTTGTTTTTCGTGGGACAACAATGATGTTTTTATATGTTCCAAGTCCAGTGTGTCTTTCCCGTACAACAACCTCGTCACTAGACTATCATATGAATCTGGGATAGAGGTAATAAGTAAAGGGGCTTTATCTTCTTCCTCAATTTTTACACCAACTTTCCCCAGTTGATCCACCACTCCATGAAACTAGTTCATGTGATCCATCGATTGTCACCTCCAAAGATCTTCAATCTATATAATCGTCGCCGCCGGAAAAACTTTGTGGATAAATTTTTCCCGAGATACAAGTTCTCCAATTTTTTCCACAACTCTGGTGCTGAATCTTCAGAATCGTCATCCACAACATTATTGATAATGTTGTCCGCAATACAAAGTTGAATTGTGCTGACACAACGTGATTTGATCCGTTGTCCATTGTCGTCTTTCATTTCTTGGTTTACCCTCCTCTCCCTTCAATGCCGATCTCTTGCAGCCCTATTAAACTAGGAGATCATTCACCCTTCGTTGCCAAAGAATGAAATTTCCTTTGTTGTCAAATTGTTTCACCTTGAATGGATTTGCCATTACCATGGTGTCCATCCAGAAAAATCAAATCTCAATTTTCTACCTTCTCCGGCTTACCAAGTGGCTCTGATACCACTTGTTGGGCACAACGGATGCGTGTTATGGTCCGAGATTTGATTTATCCGGAATATCCGACAAATCACACCAACAAGATGATGGCAAAAATAAATGACAGACGAGAAAATAAAATGCACACAATGATTTTACGTGGTTCGCAAAACCCGCCACGTCCACGAGAGTTTCCGTTCTTTACTAATAAAGAATTTCCCAAGATAAAGAAAAATACACCCCTTGAGTTTTATGGACCAAACCCAAGAATAAAAGACTCGTCTGACCACTTTATTAGCTATCAAAGAACACTCTCCCCAACCCCTTTGTATTGCCCCAAGAGAAAAAATATCCCGAGTGTTTTCCCGCACTTATCACAATTTGTCTCACACAAATTGATCACCCCAAATGCCTACACTCTATTTTCTCTCTTGATTTCTCTCTTTGTTGGTGTAGTTTTTGCCTTCAACCTTCACCCCTATTTATAGTAAAGAATGGAGAAAGAAAACAAGAAGCAAAACTACATTAAAACACCACACAAGCACGACACCAATATTTTCTTGGACGGTGCCTACCTTGACAATTTGTGGTGGCTGCTTAACAACTTCTGCTCTGATGAATGTGGTCGTGGTCGTGGGTTGGCCGACCTTGAAAAACGGGCGATATATTGAGTATCTCTATATATAATATTTTGTAGCCATTGGATTAAATGGGTCACAAGATAGGTCCCTATTAGAGTGCCAAAGTAAACCATGATGTCGCCGTATTTTGTTATAAATGAGGACATGGTTAGGGTTTCAGGGAGTTTTAATGAAGATTAAAAGAAAAGAAATGACGATGGATGAGAATATTGATTGGTATATTAGATGTGGTATGTAGTACTTGAAAAATACTCGCGTGTTATACGAGATTTGTGCTAATTTTAAGTAGTTTAAGTTATTTTTTTTAATTTTAGTTTGTCAAAATAACGTAAATTTATAATTCTTAATTACATTGTTACAACCATTTTCACAAATTAATTGTATATTGTAATAACTTATATTTATTTTTTTGGCGTTTAAAATTTCACTTGGTTAATTAATAATTAATTAATTTTATTAATCAAAAATATATTATATATCCAATAAATATATTTTTCATTTTTTAGAAAGATTTACTTTTTTAGATTATATACATAGTGTTAGATAAATGTTTTTATCATGATTTTGATGATTTTGTTAAAATGTATTTTTAAACCAAAACAATGTCCCTAGATGTTTTCTAAATACTTTAGATCGATTTAAAATATTTTTACTATTTTTCGGAGTATTTCTTGGAGTTTATTTTCGATAAAAAGTTGGACAACACATCCTGCTTTCAGACTCGGCCGCCTCTATAGGGCAACCCGTACCTGAGTTGAGTTTTGAAACAGAAAAAGGGACGTAGGAAAAATTAAGGAGGGCGACCGATCGACCGGGGTGGTTGATAGGTAGGGGCGATCGGTCGAAAGATAAATTGGCTATTTTGTACCATTACCACTAAATTAAATGTGTCTACATGGCTATTTTTAATCTTTACAAAACATGTGTCTACAAAACATGTTACAAGATAAATAAACAGATTACAAGATATTACAAATTAAATTAAAGATAAGAAAAGAATTCAAGAGAAATAAAGATTGCAAAGGATATTTATTAATTTGTGCGCCTAGCTAGAATCACTCAACTTCTTCTTTATCTTGAGATCTAGATTCAATACCAGCTCGGACATGGATGTTATTTATTTATATAGAATGCAACCTCTCTTGGACTTGGTCGTCCTCCAAATCCTTCTCTTTTTTTGGATTATTCTAGAAGAGTATGAATGTCATTTTACATTCTAGAGGCTGAACCTTTGTTAGAGAACAAAGAAGAAGGAGTCCCCTTGGATAATGATCCAAGAAGCTATGGAGAGGCGATGTTGGATATTGACTCAGAAAAATGGCGAGAAGCAATGCAGTCCGAAATGGACTCCATGTACACCAACAAGGTATGGACCTTGGTGGACCCACCACAGGAAATTGTTCCCATTGGCTGCAAATAGGTCTACAAGCGGAAGCTTGGAGTAGATGGAGAGGTAGAAACATAAAAAGCATGGTTGGTTGCAAAAGGTTATAATCAGAAGCAAGGAGTTGATTATGAGGAAACTTTTTTCACCAGTAGCGATGCTTAAATCCATTCGGATCTTGCTGGCCATATCAGCGTATTATGTCTATGAGATATGACAAATGGATGTGGAGACTGCTTTTCTTAATGGAAACATTAAAGAAGAGATCTACATGAAGCAGCCAGAGGGCTTCATATCCAGTGGGAGCGAGCAAAAGGTTTGCAAACTCCAGAGATCCATTTATGGACTCAAACAGCTTGAGAGTTGGAACATTAGGTTTGATGAAACGATCAAAACGTTTGACTTTCATAAGAACCTGGATGAACCATCTGTCTACAAGAAGGTTAGTGGGAGCACATTTGCATTTGTTGTGCTCTATGTTGACGACATCCTACTCATTGTGAATGATATTGGATTGTTTAGATTGTACAAAATTATAAATAAAATATCTTTGATTTATGAAAAAATAAATTGTTATAGATAGAATCCCTGATTTTTGTATTATTTGTTATCTTTTAGATTATATATATAAACAATATGAAATATATATAATATAGGGTTGCGACATGGATAAATATGAAGTCGCCATGTGGAATTGGGATAATCAGACGTTGGCACATGTCTTGGAATAATAAGGTGATAACACGTGGAAATTAAAAATGACTTGTATTTGTATTTCATTGATAAATATGTCACCTATTTATAATTTTGATTTGTAGATAGCCCAAGATAAATTAAACAATCGGTTTTTTTAGCCATTCCCAACAAATCAAGATGTTTTTTAGCCATCTTTTTCAAACACATCCTTTTTAGCCATTTTGGGGTGTAAAATGACATTCATACCCTTCTAGCATGTTTATTTGATATTTGGGTTATTTTTCTCTCTTTCACTTATCTCTATGTCTTCTTACTATTTTTTTTTCAAACTTTTTTTTAAGAAATCGAACATGTATTTTTCATTTTTAAATATGCAATATGGATGTTGAATTATAGATATCGAAAAGATGATTAATTTGATATATTATACATGCAAAACGAATTTAAAACGAAAAAGTTATGTGAATTCAAAGTTTTTTTGGAAAAAAAAAATAATTGGGTATGTTGTAACTCGGATTCGAGTTACAGTTACTCGAATTTGAGTCAGTTTTTTTTTTTTTTTTGAAAAAATTGGGGTTAGTGAGTATCGATACCATCGACCAAAAAGTGGGGAAACACTGGACAATCCGCTATGCCTTTGAACCTTTTAGTCGATGTTTTAAATACCGTCGGTGATCAAACCGCCAAGCCAAGCCAGTATGCGGTTCAACCCTGACTCGGACCGCTTCAACCGCCGATTTTACAGTTTTAATAAAAATATTTATTTGAAATTATATTATATAAAATATGAATATAATTTATTAATATAGAAGGAAAGTTGTATATGTTTAGTTAAAAACGAAAAAATGTATATATTTAGCTCAAAAATGACATAAATATATTAAATATTAAGTTTATAAATTCTATTTTTATAAAAAAGTGAAAAAAAAACAAAAACAAAAAAAAGCAAATTCCTTGTTCAACTCCGGTTTTAAGCCAGATGGCGGTATTATTGTCCTGGTTTGGCGGTATTGACCGGTATTGACGGTTTAACCGTTAAAACGGTTATTAGGACCTTACCGCACGGTCCGACCACCCAGATCCTGATAACCCAGTTGAACCGGCGACGGTACGGTATTTTGAACAGTGCTTTTGGTTATACTAACAAACTTTATTTTATATATCATATATTGAGTGACTCGAATTCGAGTCATGTAACGAGTCACAGTGACTCGAATTCGAGTTACAACATACCCAATTATTATTTTTTTCCTAAAAAACTTTGAATTCACATAACTTTTTCGTTTTAAATCCGTTTTGCATGTATAATATATCAAATTAATCCTCTTTTCGATATCAATAATTCAACACCTATATTGCATATTTAAAAATGAAAAATACAGGTTCGATTTCTTAAACAAAGTTGAAAAAAAATAAGAAGATACATAGAGATAAGTGAAATAGAGAGAAATAACCAAAATATCAAACAAACATTCTAGAAGGGTATGAATGTCATTTTACACCCCAAAATGGCTAAAAAAGATGTGTCTACAAAACATGGTCATTTTTAATTCCTTACATTTTCTAAATGGCTATTTTGTACCATTACCACTAAATCAAATATAATCTTATCAAAAGATAACTTAAATATAATCTTATCAAAAGATAAATAAACAGATTACAAGATATTACAAATTAAATTAAAGATAAGAAAAAGAATTCAAGAGAAATAAAGATTGCAAAAGATATTTATTAATTTGTGCGCTAGCTAATCACTCAACTTCTTCTTTATCTTGAGATCTAGATTCAATACCAGCTCGGACATGGATGTTATTTATTTATATAGAATGCAACCTCTCTTGGACTTGGTCGTCCTCCAAATCCTTCTCTTTTCCTGCATTAGACCATCTCCAACCCAACTCTAAAACCTACACCAAAACACCAAATATCTAAAAAACACCTTTCAACCCAACTCTAAACATCACACCAAATTTGGTGTAATGAATAGTGTTACACCAAATTTGGTGTAACACTATTCCTTTACACCAAATTTGGTGTAATACAAATATTCCCTCTTTGCCCTCCAATTTCTTCTACTTCAAACTTTTAATTCCTATTGTATCCTATATTTGATATATAATTCATTTGTAACATGGTTTTAGTTATTTAAATTTTGTATATAATTATTATTTTGGATGAACAATAGTTAATATTTACCAATAAATTATTATAAACTAAACTTAAAATTTTGATAAACTAAAATAATTAATAAACAAAATTATAATTTAATTAAAAAAGCATCAAAGTCTATCATAAAATACAAAACACTAACATTATAATTAAACTTGAAATTTAAAAAACAAAATATCAAGCAAACTAAATTCCTAATAGTAGATAATTTATGAGTAGATGATAATGCAATTTAGTATTTTTATTTATTGTGATATTAGTTGTAATATTAATTTTGCAATATAATTAACTAATGTAATATTAGTTAAATATAAATTTTTATTTAGTTACATTAATAATAATAAAATATAAGCAAAAGAAATAACTGCATAAACAAATAAATTTGCTATTCCAAAATGAAAAAAAATATTAAAATATTCATTTGGTGTAAGATTTAGTGTAGTGGGTTGGAGATGAGTTTTGCAAAATTACACCAAAACACCAAATTTGGTGTGATTTTAACACCAAATTTGATGTTAAGCGTTGGAGATGCCCTTATATAAGAGAATTAAATTTAGTCTCTTTGCGATATACACGAATTATATATGTCCAGAAAATTATGGTCCTCATAAATTATCTTCCAATATTCCACTTATAAAAGTAAAATACTTAATATAGAGATATTATCTTCCATTATATTTTGATTTACTTTTTGCCTAAAATAGTCTATTCTTTTTATTTACTTAGATAGATACAAAATATTTAGTCAACAACCAAATGGCCAAAAATCCCAAACGTTCAGACGCCACATCAACAATTGTCAGCCAAATTAGATTTGCCCAACCAAATTTGGACCAAATGTGAACACATTGAAAATATTTTGGACTAAGATCAAATTTTGACAATATGACGGACTAAATATAAAAACAGGCAAATTTAGCATACTAATTTGTCTATTTTCCAATTAGAAAATAGCCACATCTAGAAATTAAGGACTGAATTTGCCAACCCTTAAAAGTTATAGGTATAATATTGTCAAACCTAAAAAGTTATAGAACTAAAATTGATATTTTGACTAAGAGCAAAATCGTCCAACCAAAATTACCACATCAGGAAATAGGAAGTTATAGGACAATAATTGTCAACCACTAAGAGTTAAGGACTGAAATCACTATTAAGTCTATGGGTGGCGATCCTGGACACGATATGATAACACGATACCAACCCGACCTAAAGTTATTGAGGGAAACTCGAACACAAACACGAGAAACACGAACACGAATACAGACACAACTAATATGAATTTGCCACTTGTTGAAATTGGTTTATGATAAATTGAGTTTTGACCTGATTTTGACCAATTAATTAAGTGGGTTTATTTACTTAGTGTATGAAATAAATGATAAAGCCACTTAAAAGACATTTTATTTGGAAAATGTGAAATGGTGGAAATGTGAAAAGACACATCCCACATAGGAAACAAGGAGCAAAATTAGCTACCTTATATAGAACTTCACCAATAGTAATGAGTAATCAAGTGGAGCTTCGGACCAAGTCAATTTTGATTAGCTTTTGGCTAGCTCAAAGAACACTTTAGGCCGGGGGCGGGCCTGCGCACGTCGCACTTGGTCGCATTTGGTGCTTTAGAGTACTTTGTACTTCGATCGTTGCGATATGCTTTGAGAGCCTTGAAGTTTTTAAAAATCGAACTAGGATTCGGTCCAGTGGCTCGGTGATGTGGCGGGCGGCTCATGGGCGTCGGCTTGGCAAGGTAGTCGTCCTGGATGGCGGCACGCGCGTGATGCTGATCGGAAAAATTCGAAATTTACATACATTCTGCATAAGTCAACATAGAGTTCATAAATACTAAAAGTTCGAAGTTATTGCGATTTGTAGTGCAACTATCGCGAATTTGTTGTCGTTATATTTTTGGAGATGATTGTCATTTTCCGTACGTATCGTGAGCGGGGCAATCTCATCTTAAAGAGAAAGAGTCTAACCTTGACTTGACATTTCGTTTTCATACTAATACTATTTCTGTAGCCATTTCGATATACACCCACCCATTTTTTCCAACAACACTATGTTACCGTTTGTCTTAAAACATAGTTATCTTATATCTTACTTAATTTTTGATGTATTTTAAACACAAAAAGATATTGACCTAAAGTTGAAAATGAATATGACCCGATGCCCAGAATTGTCACCCTTTATTAAGCATGTTTATCTTTTTATTTATAGAAAGAGAAAAAAAGAAAACAATTAACTTTTAAAGTAATCCAAAATAAATCCCAAATACCAACATAGCTTAAGAGTTGGGACTTTAAAACATCGGGGCCAACGCATACACAAAAGATCCGAGAGGCTTATTTGTAGTCCAGAAGCTCCCCCCTTCTTTGTTTCGCCGCCTATATAAACACTAAGAATATTATCATTTCTGATTTTTCCCCTTTAACGTAGAAAACCCCAAACCCTAGCACATCTACTCTCTCAGATCTGTAAAATTCAAAACCTTTAATGGGTTCTAGGCGGTCAGATTTCGGTGATGGCGCTAGCCCTGGGTTCGTCTCTCTCTATCTCTTTCTATCTATTCACGTATTGTCTGTATTTATGTGTGTATAGTTGAGGATTAGCTGATAGGTCTTGATGTTTTAATTAAACAGGAAGATTTTCATCGGGGGTCTCGCGAAAGACACTACTTTAGGTTTGGGTTTTCTTTCAATTCGTTTTTTTTTTAGTTGTATATAGAAACATCTATTAATATCCTGTAATTTCTCTATTTTGTTTTCTTGAACGGAATTTTTTTGCAGATACTTTTGTGAAGTACTTTGGCAAGTATGGAGAGATAACGGACTCGGTAATCATGAAGGATAGGCACACTGGTCGGCCTCGGGGTTTCGGTTTCATCACATATGCTGACCCTTCTGTTGTTGACACTGTTATCGCTGAAACACATATCATTAATGGAAAACAAGTGAGTTTTTTTTTTTTAAAATTGTTGACTATCTATTGTGGTTTTGTTTTTATATATGTAGTTGAAACGTTTTTAAGCTATAGTTGAATGGCATATCTTTTTTATTTTTACACAATAAAATTAGATGTGTGCTTTTGTAACGTCGTAGGTGATCAGGATATTGGGATATGTTTAGATTTACTGTTTTGGTTTGGGAATGATTGAATGATGTCCAGTTACTACGTCCGTTACAGGATCTTAATCTCCCTTGTTGTGTTATGTATGGATAAGAGGTGGTTCTTGTAGGATTACTAGGTTTCTTGCTAGTTCTTTTATATGTCAACTAAACTTTGAATGGCGCATTATTGCTAAGATGATAGGCCTAGTTTAAACAAATTTGCTTGCATATTGAGCTGTACGTGTCTGGACATAAATATCAACATGCGTTAATGAGCCTGTGTGCGACATATGGAGAATTTACTGTTGTCATCCAATTTCAGTACATTAGTATACCTGGTGTGATTGAAGGCACAATAGTAGGACCTGCATGTGTGACTTTTAGTGATCCCTTACCGTGGTTGCTGATATCAGATGGAACATTTATCTCTCTTCAAAATGTGCTTGGTTTGTTGAAACTTGAAGTTTCTGAACAATGCCTTTCCTAATTCCATTTGTTTTCAAGTGTTGACTTTTACTGAACTTGCCCTAAAGTTTATATGTTGGCCAGGTTGAGATTAAAAGAACTATTCCAAAAGGGTCTGGTGATTCCAAGGATTTCAAAACAAAAAAGGTTTTTGTTGGTGGGATCCCCACTTCTGTTACCGAAGGTGCACATGTTTGTTTTTAAATTTACTATGTTTTGTTTGCTCTTCTTTGATGCTAACCCTGTTTACTCTCTGAATTTACCGGCTGCTTTAAATGGTTGTGTATAGATGAGTTCAAGGGTTTCTTTTCAAAGTATGGGAAGGTGGTTGAGCATGAGATTATTCGAGATCATGTGACCAAGAGGTCTCGTGGCTTTGGATTTATTGTGTTCGACAACGAGCAAGTCGTTGATAATCTCCTATCTGATGGAAATATGATTGATATGTCCGGTACCCAGGTGAGTTTCTTATGATATTGGTTGTGCTCGATCAAGCCGTGCTACTCGTGAATAGCCCTATGGCATAATCCTTTCTAGTGCTTTAGTTATGACTTGTGATATTCTAAAGCTATTTTTGCTGGGCACCATTATATTATTTAGTGATTTTTCCAACCTTTTGGTAAAATACTAATCCTATGATGGAATCAGGATGTAGGCTTCCTATCATAGCTTGTAATTTTTAGTATTAGTTGTCAAACTATTTGCAGGTGGGAGTTCTAGGTTAACTTGCTTCTTTGTTGTAGGTTGAGATCAAGAAGGCTGAACCAAAGAAACCCTCAAACCAAACACCTGGTCCTGCATATGGTAGTGAATCTAGGGGACGTGCCTATGGTGATAGTTACGGTGGTTTCAGCGGCTCCTATAGCGGTTTCGGAAGTGGCGGTTTCGGCCCTGCTTCTTATAGGTCAATGGGATCAGGTCTTGGTGGTAGGTTTGGTGACTATGGAGGATATGGCAATGGAAGTGAATTTGGTGGTCGGTATGGGGATTACGGTAGTAGTGAATTTGGTTATCGAGGAGATGGTCCACTTGGCTACTCTAGTCGATTTGGTTCTTATGGTGGAGGCTTTGGTGGGGGATACGGCGGTGGGCTAGGTGCCTATGGCCGTGGTGGTGGTGGTGGTTATGGGAGTTATGGTGGGGCCGGGTCAGGTGCTGGTTATGAGTCTG
This sequence comes from Rehmannia glutinosa, assembly GCA_016081115.2. Taxonomy (NCBI): domain Eukaryota; kingdom Viridiplantae; phylum Streptophyta; class Magnoliopsida; order Lamiales; family Orobanchaceae; genus Rehmannia; species Rehmannia glutinosa. The sequence goes on along the minus strand of JABTTQ020000017.1, from coordinate 79,721 downwards.
GCCCTGGTGCTGGTTATGGTGGAGCAGGAGGGGGTGTGTATGGAGGTAGGGCAGGCTATAGTGGCAGTAGTCGATACCATCCTTATGCCAGGTAGATGTCCATAAGCATCTTGTAGGAGTTCTCTCATGTCTCTTGGTTATTGCTTCTCGTGGCTCAAAGTTGACTAGATTTTCCAAGTACTAGCAAGGAGATGATCTCTAGAAGGTCCGAAGAACCCTAGATCTTTGTGTTTTTTTTAAGCTCTATGCTAAGTTTGTTTCAACCAGATCAACTAGAGAACCTTATTGAGATGTTGTCTATTTTAAGCTAGACATCTTATCCTGTATGAAATGTATTTTGGTTTTATGTTTTAGTTTAGAATGGCCTTTCGCGTTTTAAGATTTTTCCTGCTAGACTTTATTGTTTATCTAGAATTCAGCATATGTTCTATAGCAATTTGTGAGACCATGCCTAAATTGGCTTTGTGCCTATTAGTTGGTTTTTAATTTGTGCTCATGAGCAGGATTTTTAACTCAGCTAGAAAATCTAGTCAGATGTTCTGTTCGGACTTTTGGACAAATAGTCTTTTTTTTATGGTTACATATAAGTTAGGGATATCACGATAGGGAGTAAATGGGCTTTGCGCCTGTTAGTTGGTTTTTAATTTAATTTGTGCTCATGCCCAGGATTTTTAGCTTGCAGCTAGAAGCTCTAGTCAGATGTTCTGTTCAGACTTTTGTACAAATAGTCTTTGTTTTTTTGAAAAAGAATACATTTATACTATAGGAAAATCCCCATGGGGAGCTTTAAAATTTATGTTTTATGTTAAAAGGGTAGAACTCGCGGCAAGTTAGTCTAATAGATTCTGTGATTTATTTACGTGCTAAGATACGTTCAGGAGGCCATTTCAGATACAGGTGTTCTGAATGTCTGATGACTTGTGCAGTCATTCTGCACTGCTAATCTGCTATTGCACTTCTATTGCTCGAATATTTGACTTTGTTGTCACACTGCTGGAGATAAGAATCTCTAGGTATCTCTTTTAATTATGCTGATGTAAAACATTCTCTTCTCCAATTGTTACATACTCCATTGTAAAAATTTTGAATTTGTGATTGCTACGGATGTTGGTTAAGATTATCTATTGCTATCTTTTCGTAGCATAATCCATGAGTATAAATGCGTGGGTAACTTGTTTGCATAGTTGATTCGTTTATTGACCACTATTGGATGGTTGCTGGAAATAAATAATCTCAAGTCCACGTGTCTCTCACAAGCTTCTATAACTGGTAACTGTGGTAAACGCCCGGGATGTACTTTTGCTGTTTATGGCTTTTATCGAGTTTCTTCAAACTAATGCGAATCAGTTTGGCCGGTTAACTTAATAGAATATTAGAACTGAGCTATGATGCAATTGTAGTTAGTATGTGTTGTGTATTGTATATGATTTGACCTGGCGATTGCTTAGTCATTTGTTCAATAAAAATTTCTTCCGAACCACGTTTTATAGTACTACAACCTAAACACGTGATGGTTTTTATTCTTGATGCTGTTGGAAATAAAATCCTCATTACGTTTGTTTTCTGATTATATTGTGTATGTATGAGTTGCATTGCTTGCTTTGTGGCTACTGTATGTGTTTTGATCTGGTATTCTATACGTGCTAAGCCTCTAGATTTGCTTTTATGCTACAGCCAACGTAAGTTAAAATTATTTTGTAGATTTCATAGAAAAGATAACTTTTTTGAATATTCCCCCAAGTTCCAAGTTTTAAATCAGCACGGGATTAACATTTAATTTTATTTATCATTGAATTCATTTTATAAAAGGAAAATGGTAGGTCCATTTCATGAATGAAGTAAAATCTAATAATACCAAATCTCAATCTCATTAAATCTTCTGTTTAGAATACATGATAAATGAGTTGAAATTAATTAAGTTATATATATTGCTTCTTAAAGCTATGGCTTCTTGAAATTTGGTTTGTGGATGCCGAAGGGAGTAAAAAGGGGTTGGGGGTTTCTGTCTTATTTTTAAACTACATTTAAATAATATAATATACTTTGGCTATTTTTGGTTTGTTGAAATATTATTGTATTGTTGCCATATTAATATTAGTTTGTTAGTTGATACACTATTGTTGTCATACATGCATATTATTATTTTTAATTAGTTGTGTCGTTCTATTAAAGTAATTATTCAGCTTTTTGATTTGGAATACTATTTTAAGATAAAAAAAATTTAGTTACTATAAGGGCCCGTATTAGAATTTCGTCTAGGGCCTCACAAAGCACAGGTCCGACCCTGGTTACATTTAGTTCTGGTTAATATTTTAGTACATAATTTAATCATCTTATTTCAGTATAATCAACCACATAAGCTAGGGTTTTGATACCTAGTATGGTGAGAGGGATTTTGAAGCGTAATAACTAGTGTTGTAAAAATCAGGCGCTAGGCGCCGTTGGGCTGATCCGATTTTGCTAAAATCGGGCCAAAAAATCATTTTGGCCAGAAATGCCTAGACAACACAAAATCGGGACTAGGCGGTTACCTAAGTGGCTAAAAATCGGGCCTAGGGACACGCCTAGGCGGAAAAAATCGGTAAAAAATCAACAAATAAAAAAAATGAAAAAAATAGGCTTGTTTCTAGGTGGCCTAGTCGCCCGCCGTGGCGGTAGGCACTTGGTTACCGCCCGACTACCACTTTGCGATTTCTGCAATAATGGTAGTAACTAAAATGCCTTACAAAGTCAAATGAATCTTGCTATGTCATTTCTATGCACGTAGCACATAAGTAGTACACATGCAATGTATGAATTATATTGACGTACGAGTAATTTGAGGTTGGGGTATTACATAATAGGTCGCACGTAGTAATCTCTAAGCTAGGGAATTGGTTTGCATCATGAGCATATAATTAGAAGAGTCAAAATGTTGTCCTATCGAAGTCCCTCCAATGATTAAATAAATAATAATACTGAGAATAGTTAAAAGTACATCGAATTTGAGTAATTAAGTTCATATTAACTTACATATGAGAGGAGATCACTATTTATATTTGGGAGTTTGGGCTTCGTGGGCAACAATTCAACGATAATTATATTTTGTCCAATAATTAAAAATTAAATACAATAATTAAATAATTAAAAGATAAAGTTGAGAAAAATTGCTGTTGGTTTTAAGAAAGTATTGCGTGCATTTTCAAAATGAGGTTGAATGCTTTCAAAACAAGGTTGAAAATTATCGCGTATAAGCTTCAAATTATTGTTTGATAATCACAGCAGAGATTAGCATTTTATTATTATAATAAAAAATTGTTAAAAAAGACATTCTTTTTTTTTTTTTTAAGAAAAAAGACATTCTTTTAAAGCTAATCATTGATGATTAACATTTGTGATTTCATCAGGTATGACGCGAGCCATGACAAGCTACTACATAAGCTCATAGTATTTTGTTCATTTTCTCAAAATGTTCACTTGAATTAATGTATAGTGTCAGTTAAAAGGAAAAATGATGAGCAGATAAATTTAGACAATTTCGTTTATTTTCTTAATGTTTCTTGTTGAACCATGAATTGAAAACTTAATATAATAGAAAAAAAAATTGAACAAATAACTAGGATTAAAGATAAGAAAAATGGTGTAATTAAAAATTGCTCGACTATAGATCAAAATATTTATGAAAGAGAGAATTTCATAATGTATTTCCTTAATTTAGGTCTCATTATGAAATTCTCCCTTTATGAAATAGCCATGGACGTATCTAAAGGGGGCCTCCCCGCCCCCTTGCGCACCCCAATTTCTTTTATCCCGTTTTTTTTTCTATGGGAAAAAAATTTAGCTTTTTAAGGGAAAAAATAGTTGGGTTAGGAGAAAAAAATTGGGCTAGGAGTAGTTAAGCTGGTTGGCTACGCCCCGGGAAATAACACATTTCTTTTCGAATGACATTCACAAGTTAGCACTTAATCAAAACAGTAAAGCACAATTCTCAAAAAAAAAAAAAAAAAACAGTAAATCACTATTTTTTTGATTTTTTTTAATTATCTAAATAATGATAACATCAGTTGACCGATCTCAACAAATACTTAAGGACAAAAGTATAAAGTAATACAAAACTTATGTTGTTTAGAATTTCATCTAAAATACCATGGAAAGTCAGATTATCCCAATAATTTTATGGTTTTTTTTAGTACCAATCCTGAGAGAGGAGGGGTTGGGTGGGAATCGAACTCAGACACTTACTAAATTTTACAAACGCCATATCATTAGGCTACAGTGGCGGAGCCACTTGGAGTTTTGGGGGTACAACTGTACCCCCAATTTGAAAAAAAAAAAATTAAATTTAGTTTAAAAAATAATATTAATAATATTTTGTACCCCCAATTTTTATATAAAATGGTATTTTTAACAATTAAAATCCAAAAAAATCAAAATATCTTACATATTTTTTACACAATTTTCCACATTTTCTCCCCCTTACAAATACTTTGTTCCCAAAAAATAATGATAGAATCTAACTACGATTAGCCTAAAATTTATCGTACCCCCATTTTCGGATTTCTGGATCCCCCACTGTTAGGCTACCAAGTAATTCCCAATAATTTTAGGTTTTAAGGAAATATAAGAGAAACGAATAAACGACCATCGCATATTGACGGAAATTAAAGCAATCCATATGGTGCAAAAACATTAGACATTTTTGTTGTGGTGGTTGTTCGTGCCCGATTTTTGTTGGTGTGTTGCGATTATTCAGCCAAGTCTCCCGTAGGGAGTGGCTTAGTCTCATCGGGCGGGAGCGTTTTAGTTTTTTGTTGTGTATAGTTTCCTCCTTGACTGCATTTTACTAATTGGCAAAGGTGTAAGTTTTTTGGTTGAGTTTTTAATCGTTCTTAAAAAAAAAGCTAATATAAGCCACGTAATATCGAACTTGATAAAACATTTAAGTCAAAATTTAAATGAATACATTTCTGGTCATCTAGATTAGCCTTTACACACTAAATGTGTTGTGTAATATGGTTACATGTTCACACATCTGTCACGGATTATTATGGAAATGTAAAGATCAAGAAAAAGAATCAGAAAGTGATTGTCTGATTGCTTCTTTTCCAACATCATATCTTACCCTTGAATCTTTTCAAAGCAGTTTGCTTTATAATGGGTGGATAAAAATACTTGTGTGTTTTCTTTATTTCTATTGATATTGACATGTCTCAATAATTTTGACTAGATTATTATGCTTAGTTTTTCTAAGATTAGAATAAAGGGATAATTATAAAAACACCCGTGAGGTTTGAGTTAATTACACAAAAACCCAGACATGTTTCAAAATTACAAAAAAACACTTCATGTTTCGTTTTGTCTTAAATTTAAGGGGGGTAACAGTAATATTTTTGTAAATGTCAGGAGATTTTTTGAAATATTTTTGAAAATCACCGGGAATAATGTAAGAGCGAATAAAACCTCAATGAGTTTTTTTATAATTTTCAAAGAATTCTGGGTTTTTCGTAATTAGCACAAGACTTAGGGGTGTTTTTGTAATTATCCCTAGAATAAAATCACTACTTCAAACAAAGCATTGACAAGGGGAAAATACAGCCGACAAAACCGGAAAATAACATAGAAAGCGGAAAATAGCAAAATTAGATGGGAAAAGAGAAACACCATTCATGCAAAATCTAGAAACTTTGACTTTTATTAGATGGGTGAGTTTCATTTTACCCTCAAGTATATATTCTTTATTTTTTTTAATAAGTTGGGAGTAGTGATTGAAGAGGTGATAAATAGAGATGTCAATAAGGGCCGGGCCCTGAGGGCCGACCCTAAAAGCCTAAGGGCTGGGCCTATATTTCAGAGGCCCTTATAACATAAGGGCTTTTTAGCCCGGCCCTAATTGGCGCTAGTGGGTCAATCTAGTAATTAGGGTAGTAAATGGCCCCTTGGGCTTTTTTCCTGATAACTTTTTTGCATTTTATATATTTATGTTCAAAATTTATGCTTGTAATAATATTAATCTATTATTTGATCTCGTTTATCAATTACCATTTATCTTAACAAATTATCAAATTTGATCTTTGATCTCATTTGTAATTTAGTCTTACTAAATAACTTAGTAAATACAAAATTAAAGTTGGTATGTAATTGATAATGATTATTTAGTACGTTAATAATTATAAAGAACTAAAATATATTTGGTATAGACGATGTGATTACTAAAATAAAAATGACAAATTTTGAATATTTTTATACAACTGGAATCTAAGAATTACATGGCACTATTTTTCTAAAATAAGAAATTCGCAATTTAATTTTTCCATCGTGATGCAATGTTTTAATTTAGACGGAATAACTTCATTAAAAATATATAAAAAAAAAGTCATAGGGCAGCTTTGTAACCTCTAGCCTACAGGGGCTAGGGCTAGGCTTAGATATTTCAAGCCCTTATAAGTTCAGGGCTTTTTAGGGGCCGACCCTTATTGACATCTCTAGTGATAAATTTCAAAGAACCGAAAAATACAAGGTTCGAACATTAATTAATACTCCTACAATTTACAAAAGATGAGCGATATCACTTGAACTACTAGTGTCAAGTATATATATTCTTTGATGCTATATATTTTAGCCACTCAATCATCAATGAAAATATACAGTTTACTTCATCTGACTAAGAAAAATAGAAAATATTTCCCCCCTCTTTTGAGTTTTCAATATATTGAAGTTAAATTATTAAAAGGACAAAATACCACTACAATAGAAAAATATGTAGATAAGCATTACAATAATTGTAAAGTCTATGTAAAATCGTTGTAGGTAAAAAATTACTAATAAAATCTCAAAATCATTGGTAAAATAGCTAAAACATTTCTATCGGTAAATTTTAAAAATGTAACTGATTTGTCGATAATTGGTTGGGGGAAATACTATTTTTTATTTTGTCGGTATTTTATACATAATTATAAAATTTCCTGACACGATCATTTCCATCGATAAATTCTATCCATAAACTATAAGTTTTTTGTAGTGTACAATAATATCCTTGAACCTGGCTTTATGTCATATTTATCCCTTGAACTTACTAATATAACTAGTAGCCAATGAACCAAATTAGAATTTAATGTTTGGAAGAATTATCCTTAATAAAAATGATTATATCTAAGTTTTAATATATCTCGAATATTTATACCCGAAATTTGATTTACATTCTTTTTTGATTTGAATGAATCAAATTATTATTTTTTAAATATTTTACGTTAAGTAATTCAAAATTTTAAAAACTAAAGCAATACATAATAAATACACAAAAAATTACATATGAAAGATGAATGAAGAAAAACAAAGTATTAACTATTTAATTTAAATAAAAATTTAATCTTAGAACAAAATGAATAAATATGTTTAAATTAATTTAGTTATATATATTATACTTCGTTTACTTTAATTTGATTTATTCAATATGATTCATAGTCCAAACATAACATTAGTAAACCTTCTTCTTTAATGGCTAATCAATATTATTGATGTAACAAAGTGAAAGCACACCCTATTAGTTCTATTAAAATATTTTAGGCAAAATTACAAAATTAGTCCAGTAATTATAAAGCGGTAGCAAAAAGGTCCCGTAAAAATCATATTTTGCAAAAAGTCCTGTAACAATAGCAAACTCTTGATTTTGGTCTGCAAAATGCAAGGTTTGCGATAAATAGTCCTGAACTATAAGGAAATCTCAATTTTGGTACTAATTTTATCAATTTTAGTCACGTGAGCGACACATGTAGTTCCCAATTGCCAGTGAAATTAGGACCATAATTGAGATTTTCATACAGTTATAGGACTATTTTGCAAAACGTGCATTTTGCAGGACCAAAATTGAGACGTTTATATAGTCACAGGACCTTTTTGCAAAACGTGATTTTTACAGGACCTTTTTGCTATCGCTCTATAATTATAGGACTAATTTTGCAATTTTGCCAATATTTTAGGACTATATAAATCGTGTTATTTAGCTTGGGATTATTAATAATATTTAAAACACACTAGAAGAAAATATGTATTGATTATTCTTACTTACTACAATAATACATATTTCACTATTTTGGAAATATAAATTATTAATAAAAAAATATGTATATGTACATTTGGATTTAGGGATAATTACAAAAAGTACCCCTGAGATTTGACCTAATTACAAAAAAAAAACCCAACTAACTTTAAAACTTACAAAAAGCACCCCTGATGTTTGATTTAGTGTTAAAATTAAGGGGTAATCTACAATGATTTTACAAATGCGAAGGGGGATTTTGAAATATATTTCAAACCTCAGGGGTACTTTTTGTAAGTTTTAAAATTAGCTAGGTTTTTTTGTAATAAGGTCAAACCTCATGGTTACTTTTTGTAATTATCCCTTGGATTTATATAAAAAGGTATATTTATTCATATTTATTTGAAAAAGGTATACCTATCATATTTCCTCTTGTTGTCTGACGTGGAGCAATGAGAAGCGTACAATAGCAATTATTTTATCTTAGGATGGTGAGATAGAAGAAGATGGAAAATGGCAATTCCAGTGTTGAGGCCTTTGAGCACTATTGCTTACAACACAATCAGACTAAATGGCTCTGTTCACAAAGCCAAGAAGTTGGTAATTTGTTGTGCACCATCATCTCTTTCCAATCTTGTTGGGTAAAAACCTTTGCTCCATCTAATCCACCATTCATCATTTAATTAGTCCCATTTCCGATTATACCCTTGGTGATTTTGGTTAATATCTTGTAGGTCAGAGGCAGGTGTGTGCTTGAGTGTTGGAACCCACCTTATTCCACATCCCGACAAGGTATATGGGTGGATAAATGATTGTCATGCAATTGTTTGTTATATACAGAGATATATGTTCCAAACTTGATTTTTTGGGAGTATTTTTGAATGAATTTTTGTATTGAGAAGTCTATTTTATAATAATATTAGTTGTTTGGTGGTGAATTTAGAATATATTTTTGGATAAATCAATTATCCAAAAAGTTCATTCTAGAGAAACCATAAATGGAGATTATGAACATTCGCAAAAAATTGTTGCAAGATACAATCTTCTTATTTGCCTTGTTTTTCTATCTTTTTTCAAATATTAGTCCGACATTCACTCTGTCGAAACGAAAAAATTTCTGACCGAAAATCCTGGCTACGCCCATGGTTCTGCAGGTTGAGAAAGGTGGAGAAGATGCATTTTTCGTGAGTAGCCACGGTGGTGGAGTCATTGCGGTGGCTGATGGTGTTTCTGGGTGATAACATGCTTCTTTGCCTTTTACTAATTTTATATGGTGCTCTGTATGAGTGAAGAACAATGCAATGTAGCCTTAGAATTTATTGTTGGAAATTTGGTTTTGAGAAAGTGGGCGCCGACCTGGTTTTGACCAAATTTTCGGTGGCTAAGAATTTAATTCTGGAGGAATTAAATTGTAAATTGTTAATCTACCTTTTGAGTAGATGTTCGTAGTATTTTATATTTCTCAAAACCGAATTTCGGTGATGAGTGAGAAATTAATACACGAAGTTGGCCACGCGAATGGTGCCTTTGTGTCAGTGGTGCTACTGTACACAAAGGAGGTAAAGCCGTTTTATCTTTGGGGACATTACGTCGTACCGTGAGCACTAGCCGGGACGTATTTGTCTTGCGGATAGAGTTCTACTCGACTCGGCTTTTGTTTTTCAAGTTCTGTCAGATTCATGCTTCTGGAGTTGGAATCCATTCAAGAATTGTAATAGTTAGGTTTTACTTTTCTTGTAATTTTATGTTTCTATCTTGTAAGCCATCTTGAAGGCTTTTCCCGTTGTAACCATTGTAATATTTTCCAACACTTATGCTCATAATGAAGTTTGAATCTTGGCAGTTGGGCTGAAAAAGATGTGAATCCTGCTCTCTTCTCGTGCGAGTTGATGGCTAATGCCTCTAGGTTTGTGGAAGATGAAGAGGTGTTCTTTCTAATATATTCTTCTGATCATATATGATCATCTTTTTTTTTTTTGTTTTCTTGTAATTGTTGGTCTAATCCTACATATGACAGTGTAAAGAAATGTTTTGTGTAACTAATTTTATAGGTTAATTATGATCCCCGAAGTCTGATAAGGAAAGCTCATGCTGCTACCACTTTCATTGGGTCTGCCACGACGTAGGTTATTTGAAACGTTTTATGTAATCGCTATTATGCGTTGTTTCCTCATAACAAAAATTATCTGAAAACGATTTTCTCGTCCCTCTTAGTGTTGTTGCAATGCTGGAAACGAATGGGATATTGAAGATTGCAAGTGTTGGGGACTGTGGTGTGAGGGTCATACGCAAAGGTAATTAATTCCATGGATCCTGCTTTACCCATTTCCGCCTTTTATTGTTTCTCTTTTGAGTAATTGTTTTGAATATTGTTATTGGCAAAATTGCAAAATTAGTGCTGTAACTAAAAGGCGGTTGCAAAAAGGTCCTGTAAAATGCTCGAATTGCAAAATAGTCCTGTAACTATGTACGATTTTGAAATTAGTCCTACAATTTGCACATATTGCAAAACAGTCCCGTAACTTATACTCGATTTCTCAATTTTAGTCCTGATTTTAGTGGCAATTTGAAATTTCACCGGATTTTGATCATGTGAGCGATACATGTAATTCCCAATTTCTGGTGAAATTATGACGAAAATTGATACTCAAGTACTAGTTACAGGACTATTTTGCAAACCATGCATGTTGCAGGACTATTTTGCAAAATCATACATAGTTACAGGACTATTTTGTCCTTTGAAAATTTTGATAAATCACTTATCCAAAAAGTTCATTATAGAGAAACCATAAATGGAGATTATGAACATTTGCAAAAAAATTGTTGCAAGATACAATTTCTTATTTGCCTTGTTTTTCTATTTTTTTTCAAATATTAGTCTGACATTCACTCATTTAAACGAAAAAATTCGACCGAAAATCCTGGATACGCCCATGGTTCTCGGGTTGAGAAAGGTGGAGAAGATGCATTTTTCGTGAGTAGCCACGGTGGTGGAGTCATTGCGGTGGTGATGGTGTTTCTGGTGATAACATGCTTTGCCTTTTACTAATTTTATATGGTGCTCTGTATGATATGAAGAACAATGCAATGTAGCCTTAGAACTTATTGTTGGAAATTTGGTTTTGAGAAAGTGGGCGCCGACCCGGCTTTGACCAAATTTTCGGTGGCTAAGAATTTAATTCTGGAGGAATTAAATTGTAAATTGTTAATCTACTCAAGTTCGTAGTATTTTATATTTCTCAAAACCGAATTTCGGTGATGAGTAAGAAATTAATACACGAAGTTGGCCACGCGAATGGTGCCTTTGTGTCAGTGGTGCTACTGTACACAAAGGAGGTAAAGCCGTTTTATCTTTGGGGACATTACGTCGTACCGTGGTCCGTGAGCACTAGCCGGGACGTATTTGTCTTGCGGATAGATTTCTACTCGACTCGGCTTTTGTTTTTCAAGTTCTGTCAGATTCATGCTTCTGGAGTTGGAATCCATTCAAGAATTGTAATAGTTAGGTTTTACTTTTCTTGTAATTTTATGTTTCTATTTTGTAAGTCATCCTGAAGGCTTTTCCCGTTGTAACCATTGCAATATTTTCCAACACTTATGCTCATAATGAAGTTTGAATCTTGGCAGTTGGGCTGAAAAAGATGTGAATCCTGCTCTCTTCTCGTGCGAGTTGATGGCTAATGCCTCTAGGTTTGTGGAAGATGAAGAGGTGTTCTTTCTAATATATTCTTCTGATCATATATCATCATCTTTTTTTTTGTTTTCTTGTAATTGTTGGTCTAATCCTACATATGACAGTGTAAAGAAATGTTTTGTGTAACTAATTTTATAGGTTAATTATGATCCCCGAAGACTGATAAGGAAAGCTCATGCTGCTACCACTTCCATTGGGTCTGCCACGGCGTAGGTTATTTGAAATGTTTTTATGTAATCGCTATTATGAGCTTGTTTCCTCATAACAAAAATTATCTGAAAACGATTTTCTCGTCCCTCTTAGTGTTGTTGCAATGCTGGAAACGAATGGGATATTGAAGATTGCAAGTGTTGGGGACTGTGGTGTGAGGGTCATACGCAAAGGTAATTAATTCCATGGATCCTGCTTTACCCATTTCCGCCTTTTATTGTTTCTCTTTTGAGTAATTGTTTTGAATATTGTTATTGGCAAAATTGCAAAATTAGTGCTGTAACTAAAAGGCGGTTGCAAAAAGGTCCTGTAAAATGCTCGAATTGCAAAATAGTCCTGTAACTATGTACGATTTTGAAATTAGTCCTACAATTTGCACATATTGCAAAACAGTCCCGTAACTTATACTCGATTTCTCAATTTTAGTCCTGATTTTAGTGGCAATTTGAAATTTCACCGGATTTTGATCATGTGAGCGATACATGTAATTCCCAATTTCTGGTGAAATTATGACGAAAATTGATACTCAAGTACTAGTTACAGGACTATTTTGCAAACCATGCATGTTGCAGGACTATTTTGCAAAATCATACATAGTTACAGGACTATTTTGCAAACCATGCATGTTGCAGGACTATTTTGCAAAATCATACATAGTTACAGGACTATTTTTCAAACCATGCATGTTGCAGGACTATTTTACAAAACCATACATAGTTACAGGACTATTTTGTCCTTTGAAAATTTTGAAGGACGTTTTTGCGACCACCTTTTAGTTACAGGACTAATCTTGTAATTTTTCGTATTGTTATTATAGGTCAAATTATATTTTCTACATCTCCACAAGAACATTATTTTGACTGTCCATACCAGTTGAGTTCAGAGGCTATTGGTCAGACATTCCTTGATGCCACGGTACCGAATTCAAGTCATCCTTCACAATGGTCTTAGAGCTTCCTCTTAACTATTAGGGATAATTACAAATACACCCCTGGGGTTTGTGTTAATTACAAAAAAACCCAACTAATTTCAAAATTCCAAAAAAAACCCTTCAGATTTCTTTTCGTCTTAATTTTAGGGGGATAACTGTAATATTCTTGTAAAAGTAAGGGGGTTTTTTGAAATGTTTTCGAATATCACTGGGAAAAATGTAAGACGAAATTAAACTTCAAGGAGTTTTTTGTAATTTTCAAAGAACTCTGGTTTTTTTTTTGTACTTAGCCCAAACCTTAGGGGTGTTTTTGTAATTATTCCTAACTATTATTGATTCCAATCAGACGGTAAAGAAGCGAAAGCATTTTTTTTATAGTTAGATGTTTATGTTGTAAACAGGTGACTACTGTTGAGTTAATGGAAGAGGATACAGTTGTGATGGGATCAGATGGGCTTTTCGATAATGTTTTTGACCGAGAAATTATTTCAATTGTCAGCTCATGTGATAACGTTTCTGATGCTGGTATGATGTTTCTAGCACTGTTCTAAAAATTCCCGCCTAAGCACTAGTCCCTAATCTGCCGCCCGACTAGCGCGTAGCGCTTTGAACACTGGTTTCTAGTGAAACTCAGTTTTTATTTGAAGAATGGTTATGTTGTATTCTTCTGAAAGCTATGTTTGTGTTGCTAGCAAAGGCATTAGCTAATCTGGCGTATAACCATTCAAAGGATTCCAGTTTTGAGTCTCCCTATTCACAAGAGGCTCGAACTCAGGTGAGATAGTGACTTGTATCGTCTCCATTGGGGTACTCTGAGAATTTTGCATGCTATATAATAGGTAAAATTGCAAAATTAGTCTTGTAACTAAAGGGCGGCAGCAAAAAGGTCCTACAAAAATTAAATTTTGCAAAAAGATCCTGTAACTATGTAAATATCTCAATTTTAGTCCTGCAAAATGCAGAGTTTGCAAAATAGTCCCGTAACTGTATGAAAATATCAATTTTGGTCCTAATGTCATCGGAAATTGGGAGTTACATGTGCCGCTCATGTAATTGAATCCGGTGAAATTAGTACCAAAATTGAGATTTTCATATAGTTACAGGACTATTTTGCAAAGTGTGTATTTTGCAAGACCAAAATTGAGAGTTTGCAACATGTACATGACATTTTTTGCAAAATGTGAATTTTAAAGGACCATTTTGCTATCGCGCTATAGTTGCAGGACCGATTTTGCATTTTGCCCTATATAATATAATGAAGAATCTGATGTTGATGAGCAGGGTTTTGATGTTCCTTGGTGGAAGAAAATTATGGGGATGAAGTTAACAGGCAGGACTTCATCTGATTGATCAAACATCTTCCTTAATTAATGGGATAATTACAAAAGGCCCCCTAAGATTTGGGCTAATTACAAAAAAACCAAGAGGTTTTTGAAAATTACAAAAAAATCCTTTGAGGTTTGATTGTGTCTTCAATTTAATGGGGTAAATGTAATATTGTATAAAAGTAAGGGGAGCTTTTGAAATGTTTTTTGCATATGAAGGGTGAAAATGTAGGACAAATCAAATCTAAAGGGTTTTTTTGTAATTTCTAAAAATCTCTGGGTTTTTTTGTAATTAGCCCAAACCTCGGGGATTTTTGTAATTATCCCTTAATTAATTTCCATCAGTAGTTTTGATGATGCTAACAGTTGGTTCTCTGTTTAATCTGGACAGGTGGAAAGCTTGATGATATTACTGTTATTGTTGGGCAGGTGATCAGCTCCTTGAGCTCATAAAAGCTTTGATCTCTCATAAAAGCTTTAGATCAGTCTGATTTAAAAATAAGTTGTTAGAGTGTTTGGATAAAATAAAATAATTGAGTTTATAAGTTGTTTTTATGTCTTATAAAATTATTAAGAATATTTTTGTCTTTTGAATGTTTACAATAAAGAGCTTATAAACTCTTTAAAAAAAAAAGTTGGGGTGGAGGTACTTTTTTTTAGGAGCTTATAAACTCTCTGGTAGCTTTTTTAGAGCTTATAAGCTCTTAAACATCTTATAAGCTGTTTTTAAAAGCTTATAAGCTCAGTCAAACACCCTCTAAGTTTCATTGAACCAAGTTCCTTCAAGTTATTGATATAGAAAAACAAAATGAATCTCTTTGATTCCACACATAGGTATGTGGACACGGATACTTGTCTATAATATTTAATCAGTATGATTATTTTCGATAGTTATAAAAACAATCATGTTAATTTATAATTAGCTTAATTTAAATCCTTATCTATATATATATATATATATAAATAGAGAGTCACTTATAAATAGTAGTATGAAAATTAAATTCCAGCTCATTTCACCTTTCTAAATCTAGAAATATTAAATTATTATTAAAAATAGATTGAGTAATAAAAACTAGTAATTTAATTATGTCAACAAATTGCAATGAAAATGCTATGATTTACTTTGGGTAATATTATTTTGACAACTAAATTATAATTTTCAAATTTAAAGAAGTACACTATTTTTTAGGTAAATCAAATTTTCACTATCAACATAATATGAATAAATTATAATCATAAAGGTAAAATTACTTTGATACTTCCTTAATTCAAAAACTTAAGTTTTTCTATTTTAAAAAAATCTATGATTTAAAAATTTATTTAATGATCAGCATACTATAAAATAAGTCTAAGTATTATTTAATTAGACTGACAAAATAAAATTAAAAGCTTAAAATACAAAATACGTTAAATAAATTTAAGAGAGCATAGTAGATCTATTCAATAATTCTAAATTATCCAAAAATTACAAAAAAAAAATATATACATAAATAAAAATTTATGAAATAAATCCTAAAAGTTATCAAATAAATCTAAAATTTATTTCAAGTCTTTAAATAATCTGATAAAATCTAAACAAATCAAAAAATTACTATAGTAAAATATAAATCATTGGATAAATTCAAATATAATCAATTTACATATAATATTATTCAAAAAAAATTAAAACTTACTAAATAAAATCTGTCTATTTAATGAAAAACCATGATATACAATATTAAATTATTTATACATCATACTTTCCAAAATTTAAAAATTGTAATTCCCTATTTCCAGTTTATTTTGCAGCTTAAAATAATTTGGGTAATTTAATCATTAAAGAATAAATGTTGTTTTATACTTTTTTAGTTTAACAATTAAAATTTATTATTTTGAGTAAATTAGATTTTTATAGATTTTCACAGGTTCAAAATTGTAGAATTTTAGACATAATGTGAATATGAATTTAATAATTACTAATTTCATTTTATTTTTCATAAATATTAGTATTTATTTTGTTTAATTTCTTATGAAAAATCATAATTCATGATGGATAAGTATAACTAAATATCTGGCAATTGTCAAATATGAATAATACAATCAGTATATTATACGGTTTGAATAATATAATACAAACTTGTAGAAATAAATGTTGTATATATTTTTTGGATATAAAATAAGTAAATATTGATTATATAAAAAATATTTATTTGTTCTATTATTTAGGCTATATTTATTTGTTAATCTAACACAATAAAAAAATTATTGTTCATTTGTTTTTGTTAGAAAATCATTTCAACTAATCAAGATTTAAGTAGATTGATATTGTTATTGATAAATCAAATGACACAATGATTGTATATATTAAAGTAACATGTATAATAATTTGTTGGTATAAATCTCAACTGTCTCCATTGATCTAATTTAATTTAGTTGTGGAAATTATTAAATGTGAACATATAAGTTTTTAAAATTTAGACAACTCAACAAATATTTTTAATAGATGTATAAACTTGCTTCAAAAATATAATCAATTTATATTTTTCTCATTTTTCTAAACTATATAATCAATTTATTTATTTTCTTCCCTATTTTCTAAATTTTCCATTTATAGTTGGATGTTTAACATGATATTTTGTAAAATATATTAAATGATTGTAATGACTATTATTTAATAAATCCTACATTGTTTTGTCTTGGCCAAGACATGTCAACATATACCTCCTTTCCATTTTAAAAGGATGGGCTGGGTCTAAGTCTTGAGACGCCCACATGTCCCACATCTATGCAATTCCTATAACACATCATTTCTTAATATCAAAACTATACAATACTTTAATACTTTATTATATTATACTCCATGCATCACAGGGTGATATACTAGTTTATATTAATAAGTTGAAATAAAATTTATACTCTAAATTAGTATCACTTTACTCACTTATACTATTAGAACATTTTATACTCAATTAGTATAGTAAAATAACAATGATGCCACTTAGATCGACAGATCACTTCTAGTCAATGTTTCTGATAAAGAGTCAATTTTTTTCCCTGGTCGATAGTTCTTGAGACGGAACTTGTCTCGTGATAATTTAACAAACATTAGATGAGCCCCCGGGTTATCTCTGTGAGGCTCATCATGACGCTCAAGTCAATCCTAAGGTTAGAAAGAAAATACGTAAACCAAGAAAACAACAATTGAGAGTAATTAACTAAGAATACTTACAAACAATGAGGAGATACATTGTTATACCTGAGTCATTTCTAATTTTCTATCATGTAGCACATAAGTAGTACACATGCAATGTATAAATTATATTAACGTAACGAGTAATTTGAGATTGGAGTATTACATAATAGGTCGTAGGTAGTAATACTCTAAGCTAGGAAACTGGTTTACATCATGAGCATATAGTTATAAGAGAAAATATTTTCTTAGGGAAACGCCTCCAATGATTAAATAAATAATAATACTGAGAATAGTTAAAAGTACATCGAATTTGAGTAGTTAAATTCATATTAACTTACATATGAGAGGAGATCACTATTTATATTTGGGACTTAGGCTTCGTGGCCAACAATTCAACGATAATTATGTTTTTGTCCAATAATCAATAATTATGGACTAATTATTTAAAAATACAATAATTAAATAATTAAAAGATAAGGTTGGAAAAAAATTGCTGTTGGTTTTAAGAAAGTATGGCGTGCATTTTCAAAACAAGGTTGAAAATTTTCGCGTATAAGCTTCAAATTACTATTGTTTTTTATAAAGTGAATCAATTTTTTCTTTAAAAAAAATTGGAAATTAGAAAAATGAAACCCCACATAGTCAACCACATTTGACTTCGTCAACGGCTGCTAAGCTGATAGTGAAGCCGAGCCGACGGTTTGTGGGCCAAGCTGTAACCCATGTGGTTGGTCACCGGGCCGAGGACAAGAGTCCAAGTCCAAACCCATGGAATATTTGGGTACTTTCTGGATAATCACAGCAGAGATTGGCATTTGATTATTATAATAATTAAAAGCTGTTAAGAAAAGACATTCTTTTAAAGCTAATAATTGATCAAAAGTAGATTAACATTTGTGATTTCATCAGGTATGACGCAAAAGTTATGGACCGACATGACATGACGACAATTAGATATATTAAACCGGTTAGCCCTAGCGGTTTGAGACCAGTTTTAACAGTTTTACGGCCAAACGGCCACCATTAAATGGATCGGTAATATTGGAACATAATCTAAACGGATTTCGGACTAAACAGATCATTCTCATGCTAGTATAAGTGATAGAATTATTCCAAGTATTTCATATGGAACAACTATGTATATTTTGGATTTTCTATTCACTCATGATATGGCCAGATCGACCCAATCATGATATTAAAGGATGGGACTTTTTCTCAAAAAACCCTGGATCCCACGTTAGCCCCAAGCCTTACACTATCACCTCCCATGAAGAGGTTTTGGATAGCTTCTTGCAAACGAAGAAGGCAGAGTCTCTGCCTTTCCCACTTTCCGTTTCTTGCCAAATGATGCTTTCCAGCTTAGATTCCCAATAATCCAACAGACCCTGAAAATGGAGTATTGGGTTTGGGACAGGGCTGATCCTTGATGCAGGCGAGATTGATCTTGTGTCTAACTTTTTGTTTAACTAGTTTTAAATTTGGTCAAATTCATTCAAAAATCACCCTATAAACCATTATTAATTGTATTCTAAGTTACTCAAAAATGAAAAAGAAAATTTGCAATCTAAGCCACATAAATGGGATGCGCTCACCTACAATTTGGAGGCGGCTGGTCACGGTCAGATTCCCCAGTTCATGAGGTTTTTCTCCTGTGACATAGATCCAGATTTTTGGAGTTTTTTCGTGAAGACGGGCCAGTGGTGGCTGACAGCGGATAGTGGTGATGAGCTTAATGGTTGTAGTAGTAGATTTGGGTGAAGGGATGGATTGATTTTTCTTTCCTTTTTTTTTTTTTTTTTGTTTTTTGTACTTTGTTTGGTTTTATTATAGTATTCTTAGTTTCTTTTTTGTTGGTGTCTTTTATTTTTTTGGTTGATTTTCGAAACTCGTAGACGGACGTTTTGTCTGTCTCGCGAAAGATGCCATTGGTTATTCTTCGCTTGCTTTTTTTGTTGGTGCGTTGTGACTATTCGACCAAGTCTACCGTAAGAAGTGATTTAGTCTCCTCGGATGAGAGTGTTTTAGTTTTTGTTGTGTGTAGTTCATTGACAATTGTTTTCGCAATAAAGCATTTTGCCTGTTGGCAATGATGTAACTACTTGTTGATTGAGTTTTTAATGAAAAAAAAAAGTCTATAGTTGGAGAAAAAAAGTAATCTAAGCCACATAATATCAAACTTCATGAAACATTTAAATTTGATTTAAATGAATACATTTCGGCTATATCTAGATTCGCCTTTACACACTAAATGTGTTGTGTTATATGGTTACATGTTCACACATCTGTCACGGATTATTATGGAAATGTAAATATCAAGAAAAAGAATCAGAAAGTGATTGTCCGATTGCTTCTTTTCCAACATCATATCTTTCCCTTGATTCTTTTCAAAGTAGTCTGCTTTATAATGGGTGGATAAAAATACTTGTGTGTTTTCTTTATTTCTATTGATATTGACATGTCTCAATCTTTTTGACAAGATTAGTATGCTTATTTTTTCTAAGATTAGAATAAAATCACTACTTCAAACAAAGCATTGATGACAAGGGGAAAAATACAGCCGACAAAACCGGAAAATAACATAGAAAGGGGGAAATAGCAAAATTAGATGGGGAAAAAAAAAAACACCACTCATGCAAAATCTAGATAGGGACGTATGAATGTGTTTCCAAGTCCAATTTCCAGTTTCTAGTGGTGGAAAATGAATTTTCAAACTTTATTGGTTTTCGTGTGAGAATTGAGAATATGTTTGGTTTGTTGTCTGAATTTCTGTTTAGAAATGAAAATATGTTTGGTTATAGTATTTTTGACATAGATTTTAGTGTATTTTTTACATGGATTTGCGTGATTGTAGTGTATTTTTGCATAGATTTGCGTGATTTTGGTGAAAACTTGTTTGTTTGTATTTTCAAAATGAATCTTTCCATAAAAAAAAATAAAAATTGAAAATAACTTTATTTCTATTGGAATTTTTTAAACAAACATAAATTCATTTTCTGGAATAGTTGGAAATTGGAAAATGCCATTTGAAAACAATTTCATACATACCCTTTTGACTTTTATTAGAAGGGTGAGTTTCATTTTATCCTCAAGTATATATTCTTTGTTATTCCAATAAGTTGGGAGTTTAGGGTTTCGGAAAGGAGATAAATTTCAAAAAAGTTGTAAGATACATAGTTAGAATTTTAATCAATATCCTTACAAAGAGGGAGTATTTTTTTAAAAAAATCATTCTTAATTATCACAAATTAGTAGGAAAAAAAAATTCTGCACGAAATCATCATAGCTTGTAAATAAAGAATACTTGAGAAACGTGAGACAACTTTCTTCTAAGGAACTTAACAAAAACACAAGTTTTTGAAAATTCATATGACTATCTATGTGTGGACACGGATACTTGTCTATTGCCGAAAGGTAAAAAAATATTGGTGATTTGCGCCCACTTGTAATTAATATTTTCAGATAGTTTAATCAGTAATGATTATTTTCGATAGTTAAAAATACAATCATGTTAATTTATAATTAGCTTAATAAATTTCTTTATGTTAATAAGTTGAAAGAAAGTTCATACTCTCATTTAGTATCACTTTACCCACTTGTACTATTGAAACATTTTATACTCAATTAGTAAAAAAAAAAACGACCATTTAACCCTCATCTATTAATTATAGTAAAATAACAATGATGCTACTTAGATCGACAGATCATTTTTAGTCAGTTTTTCTGATAAAAAATCAAATTTCTTCTCCAGAGATGATAGTTCTTGAAACGGGAACTTATCTGTGATAATTTAGCAAACGTTAGACGAGTCCTTGGGTTGTCTCGGTGAGGCCCATCATGACGCTCAAGTCAATACTGGTTAGAGAGGAAATACAGAACCAAGGAAATAACAATTGAGATCAATTAACTAAGAATACTTACAAACAATGAGGGGATACATTTTTATACATAAGTTGGTGGGCTATATGGGCCTTGTAGGACAAAGTAGGTGCGTAGGCTGATACGGGTCACGTGGCCGGATAATTATATATGCGATCCAATAATAATTAATAATATTAGATAATTAATTAATTTGGGATTAAACAATGTGTAAAATAATTAAAATACGACTAATTGGGAAAAATCAATCATAAAGGGCTCGCCTTCCAGATCAACGACTATCCCCGCAAACCAACATGAGCTTTTCCACCGCACTTTGTCCTCACTCACGCACACCTACTCTATAGAAGCAGCTTCCCAAGGGATCACACATCCCATAATTGCTCCCAGCCAAGCACACTTAACTTCAGAGTTTTATGAGATGAGCACCAAAAAGAAGAAGATGCATGTTATTGGTATGAGTAGTACCGAGCAAATCTTTTAAATTCTCAACTATACAATCTCATACATGCAAGTCTCAGAATCACATCTTTTTCGGGTGTGAGATCAGTTAATTCATTTTTCTCTCGACTAAAATTGTGCCAAGAGTCGCTCCTTATCTATGCCCATCTTGCATCAACGATCACTCCCTGCTCTCTTCGGCCTCTGGCATCACATCAATTTTGACCCCAACAAACAAAATTATTTTAAAAGTACTTGATATTAATAAACTTGTACGTATTTTTAAAAACAACTTTCACGACTTGATTAATTAATGCTTAATTAATATTAAATTTAGCTAAAATTTACTATATTTTAAATTTAGTTGCTAATTATTTAACTTAAATATAGTCCCTATTAAATTATTGTATAATATGATATTTTATGTTAGCCATTACAATTATACTTTTAATTTCTTATTCATCACAAACTGAAAATTATTAATATATCATACATTTTTATTAAGGATGTGAAATATTATTAGTAAATTTTCAATTATTTTGAATAATAAAAAGTATTTTCAATAGAAAATTAATCTTTTTAGGGCTAGTTTTTTAATACTAAAACGAATATCTTAAATTTCACATAATTTTTATTAAATATGTCCATACAATTATCTATATCTATATATATTAATTACAAATATAATTCATTAAACATCTTATTTATTTTACAAAACATTATTTACAATATAATACACAACTTTTAGATTTATTAAATAACTACTAAAAATTTTTTTAAGAAAACTTATATGAACTTAATGCCATTTTATTAATGGAAAAATAATAGTAGGGACAATTAGATCATTTAGTAGAATAGTAGAAGGATAAATAAATTTTTAATAATATAAGATGATAAAGTGATACACATTGAAAGTTCGGGAGGGTATGAGATTTAAACAAAAATAATGTAATTAACTCATTTTGAATTGAGAGTCTTGCTTGACTTTTCCCAAATTCAAATTGACAATTTATTGGAATCTAATAACAATTTACAGAAAGCTTGACCCTTTGCTCAAGTTAATGGCTATTGTATTATGAAGACGAAAATGGAAGAAAGCTAAAAACGGCTGACAAATAAATTTATGGCTTGAGCGGCTCCAAGAGGGCCATCCCTTGCTGTCACCGTATTCGTAAGCAACGAAAATACGATCGCAAAGAGTCAATAAACCTGCACAACTAGTCAAATGCAGACTGCGGGAAACACACACACATACACATGTGTGTCTGTGTGTATCGCTTTTGTTTATTGAACAAGTTGAGGAGAGGGACCATAGGCCCAGAGGCCGCCATTAATGCCCTTTTCTCCCAACCTTCCTCTCCCTCTTTTTAGTGCGCGGTTCACCCCTCTTCAATTCTTCACCTTAGTCAACTCTCTCTCTCTCTCCATCTCTCTGTTTCTCTCTCACATAGAGGCAGAGTAACAAATAAACCCATATTGCTTATACTGTTCTATAGTGCTAATTTTGAAGGAGTGGAGCCGTAGACGTGAGTCTCTCTCTCTCTCTCTCTCTCTCTCTCTCTCTCTCTCTCTCTCTCTCTCTGTGTGTGTGTGTGTGTGTGTGTGTGTGTCTCTCTACATATATATACAGATATATACATATATACATAGGGGTATTTTTATGTATTGATTAATGGGTTTTGTGGAAAGGAGTAGGTGGGTTAATTTACAAAAAGGGCAATTAATTTTTTTCCCCCTTCGAATTTTGAAATCATAAATTTTTTAAATGAATATACTACTATTATTAGTTGTTGTTGTTATCCTTTTCTTCTGTTTGCAGCTTGCTTTCACACCTGAATTTGGATCTGATCATTTTGGGTTTTTAGCATTTATTGAGAAATTGAGAAAAAGGATTTTGATGTATTTGTTGCTTATGGGTTTATTTCTGTGATCTGCAGAATTTGCTGAGAAACCAATATCTTGATAGGTTTTGTTTTGTTTACCTTGCTATGGGGATTTGTTTGAGTGCTAGAATCAAAGCTGAAAGCCCATCTCATACTGGTAAGCTATTGTTCTTTTTATTCTGTTTTTTTTTTATGCGCATGATTCTTGGAGCAAATATGTGTGTGTGTGTTTCGTGAGAAAATTGGGAAATTATTGGTGTCACTGAGGTATTATTGGATTCATGGGATTTGGGCAATCTCCATTTTTTCTATGGAGTGTTTGAAAACTCTAAACAAAAGTGCTTCTCAGCTTCTAGGAGGAAAAAACAGCTATTTTCTCTGGTTTTTTTCCACCTAGAAGCTGAGAAGCACTTTTTTTTAAGTTAGCAAACACTCATCTAAAATCCTTCTGCTTAATTGCTTCTTTTGTTTTGTTTCTCTGAAAATTGATGCAGGAACTTAGTATAAATTTCACCATATATTTGTTCGAATTTTTTCGATCAACGAACATGATTGGTATACACAAAAGAGCAATAAGATGATTTAGAATTTGTTATTCATTAAGCAACCAATCCCATGGATAAGTTCCTAGTACTTAACTACTATTCGTTAATCGATCAATCTAGGTGTAAATTCACAATACGCTAGCTCGGACGGGAATGATAATAGCGTCGATAGTAGCAAGATCTCACCAACATCGGTTCCGCCTACTCCTCGGACGGAGGGTGAGATCTTGCAGTCATCTAACTTGAAGAGCTTCAGCTTTTCCGATCTAAAGATGGCCACTCGTAACTTTCGACCGGATAGTCTGTTGGGAGGAGGTGGATTTGGCTCTGTCTTTAAAGGCTGGATTGATGAGAATTCATTTACGGCTGCGAAACCCGGGACAGGCATGATTATTGCAGTAAAGAAACTTCACCAAGAGAGTTTTCAAGGCCATAGGGAGTGGTTGGTAAGCTTCTCATTTTTCATCAGATGTTGAAAAATTGGATATTGAGTCCTAGAAAAACACATTTTCAGGGGAGTGTTTGCAAACACTAAATAAAAGTGATTCTTAGCTTCTAGGTGGAAAATTACTCATGTTTTTCCACTTAGAAGTGGAGAATCACATTTTTTAGTGTTTGCACACACTGATCAGTAATTGGGATAATTACAAAAGAACCCAGAGATGTTTCAAAATTACAAAAATCCCCTTAGGTTTGATTATGCCTTAAATTTAAGGGGTTAACTCTAATATTTATAGAAATATCATGGGGTTTTTGAAATGTTTGTTGTTTATGAAGGGAGAAAATGTAAGATGGAATCAAACCTCAAGGGGTTTTTTGGTAATTCTGAAACATCTCTGGGTTTTTTTGTAATTAACCTAAACCTCAGGGGTGTTTTTGTAATTATCCCTTAGTAATTTGTTTTCCTTTGAATTTTGATTAGTTTTTCTATAGGTGTTAATGTAATTTTTTATATTCATGGTTTATAGGCAGAAGTGAACTATCTGGGCCAGTTTTCGCATCCGAATCTTGTGAAACTTATCGGCTACTGCTTGGAGGATGATTATAGACTTCTGGTGTACGAATTCATGCCTCGAGGGAGCTTAGAGAACCATCTCTTTCGAAGTGAGTCTTTGTTTATCTTCATATATACTGAGATTTAAGCTGAAATGCCGGTATGTACGTATTAAGATGTTCTCGTAACGAATGGCTATTCTTTGTTATCGCAGGGGGTTCTTATTTCCAACCTCTTTCGTGGAGTCTTCGGCTGAAAGTTGCTATTGGGGCTGCAAAGGGGCTTGCTTTTCTTCATAGTAGTGAAGCTAAAGTCATTTATAGAGACTTCAAAACTTCTAACATATTACTCGACTCGGTAACTCCTCGTTTTTGCTCGCATATTAATTTGTCCGCAAATCTTGACATTGCAATGCCCAAAAACTGTAAATTTGTTATCCTAATATTTTTATAGTCTTTGATAAGATTTTTGAAATTTGTAACTTGTGATTTGGCAGAACTACAATGCAAAACTTTCTGATTTTGGATTGGCCAAGGATGGGCCGACTGGCGATAAAAGTTATGTGTCCACCAGGGTCATGGGAACTTATGGATATGCAGCTCCAGAATATCTAGCTACTGGTATGACTTTTTATCCTGATTTTTTTTGTTCTTTGTGCTGGCCCTACTTGCATCTTTTGGAATTATCTTTGGAAATTTTGAAAGATAGTGAAATTGCACTTTTCTTGTTGAACTGAAAATTTCTCCTTGTGCAATAGTTGCCAATCCAATATAGTTATATAGGGTGTGTTTGCAAAAAATTCTGTTGCTAGAAGAAGTGATTTATCGTAGCAGAAGTAAATGTAGCTGAGAATCGGAAGTTAGTGTTTGCAAATAAAATTAGAAGTTGAGAATCATAAGTTGAGAATGTTTGGTGAAAAAGTTGTAAAAGTGCTTAGTTATTTGTAATAGTCAGACCATAAGTAGAATCAGAAATATAAAGCACCGTTTCCGGGTATTTAGATTTTGATTAAATGAACTAATGAAGTAGAATCAACAGAAGTTGACATTTGCAAACACTAAAAAGTGATTCTTTCAGCCAAAAACATAGAAACACTTTTTCTTAGTGATTGCAAACGCTCCCATAGTCATTTTCGTACTAAAACTGTTAAAATCAGCTTTCATTACCCTTTTAACGGTTTATCGTTGCACTCGGGTACCATAATGGAATGCATCTCATTTGGATTTCCTAATTTCTACCGGATTAGGTCATTTAACTGCAAAGAGCGATGTGTATAGCTACGGAGTCGTGCTCCTTGAACTGTTATCGGGCAGGAGAGCAATCGACAAGAACAGACCGACCGGTGAACACAAGCTCGTAGAATGGTCCAAGCCCTACCTGTCCCACAAGCGCAAAGTCTTCCGAATAATGGACAACCGCCTTGAAGGCCAGTACACGATGGACGCGGCCCAAAAGGTCGCTAACATTGCTTTGCGATGTATATCCTTAGAGCCGAAGCTGAGACCTAAAATGGAGGAAGTAGTTAAAGAACTGGAGCAACTTCATGACTCGAATCACACGGACAACAATCAGAGCAAAACCCGTAATGGATCTAGGCAACGGAGACGAAGTGCTGGCGATGTTGGCAATAAAATCGCGAATGCTGCTTACCCGAGGCCTTCTGCTTCTCCGCCGATCTAAGCTCGTGATTTTCGTCAACGTTCGAAAGCGGGTCGACCCGGTTTGTATAGATGCTTTTTTGCTAGTATATTCACATATCAGCTTTCATGTAACATGTTTAAATGTAAACCTGTAACACAATGATTTCTCAGAAGTTTTTGTTGAGTTGCTGAGTAATTATTATTCAAGTGCCCTCTCTTAACTACGCTGAGTTTTCTACCTTGCCCACTTAACTTTAAATTATTCTACTTAACCCTTAACCCCTTGTACTTAATTTGTAATTTCCAAATTTACTGAAATATCTATCATTATGGTTATTTTGTTTCGACAATCCTATAGAATGGTATCAAAACCTAGGTTTTATTAATGAAAATGACGAATTTAAGGGAATATTAATTTTTTCTATACAGAAGCATGAGTCTGATATTGTCGTAAATTCGTAATGGACTATTTCCATTTTCTAAGAAAAATAGTACTCTAGGGTAAAACTGATCATAGATGGTAAAGTGCAAAAAAATTACACAGTTGAGAGGGTATCTTGTAATAAATAAAAGTTTGGTAGGTATATAGAAAAGCTCAAAAAGTTTGGAGAGTTTATTGTAATTATCTCTTTGTTGCTTGTGCAATGAATATTGATAATAATATCCACTTGACAAAAATGAAAATGAAAGGGCAAGGAAAGTGGATGGAAAATGTAAGTTGGGAGTGAGAGACACATAAATAGGTTCATCAATAAAGTTAATGGTATGTGCTAGTGGATTGCCCTATGGATGTCTTTTTTATTATCATTATTCACTATCCCATGCCATATTGTCATTGGGTCTTACTAGAATCTTATCAACATCGTTATTGTATTAAAGAGCATGGCACGATATCCATGGGCAAACCAGACAACTTTAATTTTGGATAGGAGTTTGAATTATTATTTATAATTTGTTGGGATAATTATTAAAAAAAACATGAGATTTAGGGTAATTGTATAAAAAATCGAGACAAGTTTCAAAATAATAGAAATCCCTTTTAGTTTCAAAATAATAGAAATCCCTTTAGTTTTGATTTTGTCGTACACCAACCATTAGTTGATCTGAAGGAATTTGTTGACGCCATCAAATATCTTATAGTTACATTTTTTATTTTTTTTAAATATTACAAATAACCTCAACATTTCGTCTGACTATTTGTAATATTTAGAAAAATTGAGAGATGTAATGTAAAATATAAGACGAAAAATATGGATTATTTGTAATATTTAAAAATTTTGAGGGATGCAACGGAAAAATATTTAACATCAGCAAATTATGCCGGTTCAACTAGTGATCGAGGTAAAAATGTATAACGGAATCAAACCTCAATGGAGTTTCCGTAATTTAAAACTTCTCCGAGTTTTTTTGTAACTTACCCAAATCTCGGGCTACTTTCTTTCTTTCTTTTTTTCTTTTTTTTTAAATATAAAAGTTAGTTATTAAAAGGATAAAGAAAATAAATACCAAGAGCAAAACATATTTCAACCATATAAGGAGTAATTACATATTTTTTTTAAACTGAATTTTAATAAATCTATATGTAGCATCAAATTTATATAGACTTGAGAAGTGATGTCATTAATAATATATCACTTGTTGCTTGGCTTTTTCAGTATGCTTTGATTTGATTTGACATCCGAAATTGAATGAATGGTGGGTTTGCAAGTTGATAGTACTAGGACAAGGATTATGGATCCTTCTTTGTGGGACAACACAAATTAAGACATTTATGTGTAAAGTTACAACTAATTGTACATCTATCAACGAAATATAGTAACAAATATTCGTAGAATCGTAATATCACAACGAAGACGTTGGTGGACGTACCTAAAAAAATTGATCTCACTTTTGTCACGCATCGTTGGTAATGATTCATCAGAATCTTCTGAACAGAATCACACATATGAGACAAACTTAATTATTTATTGGAAAAAAACCACATATTGAGGGTCAATAAAAGCCACATATACTTGACAAATTTTTTCAGGTCAAAAACATTGAAAATTACTTTCATCGTCCTTCTATGGAGAATGAGGGAAGAAAAAGACGAGGAAGATGAAGGACCAAAAATGGCTAGGGTTTACTTTCTCAAAAAAAAAATGGCTAGGGTTTGGGAGAAGAAGAGGAGAGAAGTTATATATAATTGATATTTTTATTTTTAAAAAATACAAATATACATTATACACATCAAAATATATTAATAATAGAATTTATGCATAGATATTATTCTAATATGAACAAAATACTCAAAATATAATATAAAACTCAGATTGCTTTGTGGAAGCACTGGCTCCAGGCATGCTTTCTACCATTTTTAGGTATGATACAACTCAAAATTGATACATCACTCTAAGTTAACGATGGTCCAACTTTTTCTCCAAAGTTGGTAGTTCTTCAGTTGGAAATTTGCCTGCAACACCAGCAAACGTTAGACGGGTCATTGAACGCCCCTCCAACGCTCAAGTCAGTACCAGAAGTAGGAGAATATCATAGGAAAAGACAATAATTAACTGCAATTAATTTGAACATACTTACAAATGGGATAGATAGAGTGACATTTTTATACCTAGAATGATGGGTCGCATGAGCCTTATAAGATAAAGTAGGTCGCGTAGACCGGTATGAGTCGCGTAGGCCTGTGTGGGCCATTTAGGGCCAGTATAAGTTGTATAGGCTCGCGAATCATATATTGTGTAATTAATAAATACATTAAATAAATAAATGTGATAATTAATAAAGGGCAATTTTACACCACAAGTTACTTTTTTTTGTTTGGTTTTTTTTTTTTGTTTGACTTAACTTTGTGACTAGTTTGTTTGATATTATTTAGGAATTCAATATTTTCAATTAACTCTCAGTATTAGTAAATTTGTGTATGATATTATTAATTTACCTTAGTTAAAATATATTAATAAATTAAACATTAGTTTTTCTTTCTAATTTTTTATAAGGTAATGAAACCCACAATAATAAAGTATGTACATTTTTTCATCCTTATGTAGTTACCTGAAATGATATATGAAAAATAATGATTAAATATTTGTTTTTAATTGAAGATTATTTACCTAAAATGATATTTGAAAAATATCAGGATCCAGTCAAATGTCATTTTAAGAAAAAGTAGTATTTTTGGCCTTATATACTTTACACTTTGTAATTAAGATTTTTTCCGTTCCTGTGATATTTTTATTATTATTATTTTGGTCTTTTCATCACTAAATCCAAGTGGAACTTTAACCTGGACGGATGAATTCACAACACACAAAAAGTCCCACTTGATGTCGGTAATAAAAAGTAAAAATGGAAAATGACAGTTTTAGTACAATCACAACGGATAATGTATTCGAAATAAAATATATATTTTTACTAGAAATAAAAGATATTTATCTTTTTTCATGACTAGATGAATAAGAAAATATTTTAGTTATGAAAAGAATGTAATTATTAAAAAATGATATTTCAACGTACAAGTGATAAATTGTTATCCCTATTGGAGTCAAAAAAACTCGCGAGGAAATTTGTTTCCACTAAAAAGAAAATTGACTCTTCCACCTCCCCACCCCATAGCCGTCCTCTCCCTACAAAGAGAAAACTCCCTTCCAGTTTCTATATCAAAGATCTCTCGTCCCCAATCCCTGTCGAAGTTGTTGGTAAAAAACAAAAGTCCAACGCTTCATCTCGTTCGAAAAAAGAGCTCCCTTCATCCATTATCCCAACGGCGGAGATTGGCGACGGCCAATCCCGCCGACAACAATGAGTATCATATGCTGGAATTGTCGAGGGATCGGGAACCCTCGGACAATTCAAGAGCTACGGGATATCATCCGTAGTAAAGCTCCCCAACTGGTATTCCTCTCAGAAACAAAATGTCGATCCCCAGTTGTTGATAAAATTAAGCAATCTTTCAACATGTTCGGCCTCTCAGTGGACTCTCAAGGCAGGTCTAGAGGACTAGCTCTCCTTTGGTCCAAAGATCTTAATGTTACACTCCGCAGCTATTCAGATAGATACATCGATGTTATCACAGAAATCAATGATCATCAGTTTCGGTTCACGGGGATTTATGGGGAACCGAACGTGAATCTTCGCAGACAGCAATGGCAACGTATTCGTAACCTCTCCTGCTCCCCAGAAACCCCTTGGATAATTGGGGGTGATTTCAATGAAGTTCTTATACAAGAAGAATTCGAAGGCTCGGGCCCTCGCGCGGAATGGCAAATGAACCTCTTTCGTGACGCTATGGATCATCTTAATATGACAGATATGGGCTTCGAAGGTCCTAAATTCACCTGGAATCGTCTATCGGTTTCACCTTACACTCAAAGGGCACGCCTCGATCGGGCTCTCTGCAACTCTTTGTGGCGCGACCTTTTCCCCTGGAGTCGTATCAACAACATCCCGTCCTTTTTCTCTGATCACTCTATCATCCATATTCAGGTCCGCAACCGCGATCCATCTCTTTTTTGGGGAAAACGGAAAAAATTGTTTCGTTTCGAAGCCCTTTGGGTCAAGCTAAAAGATTGCGAGGAGGTGATTAAGAACCTATGGGAAGATAATACAACTGATCTTCCGCAAAAAATCTCCCAATGTGCGATCGGATTAATGAATTGGGGGAACAGACACCATAATGACTTAGAGAAACAGATTGCAGATCTTAAGCGTCAAATTTCTGCGCTTCGGGCAGGCCCAATTTCCGAATCGATCAAGACTGAGATTCACCAGCTCCACCAACGCCTTGAAATTTGCCTCGATTTATTGGATATTAAATGGAAGCAAAGGGCAAAATTTCATTGGTACAAAGAAGGGGACCGAAACACCAAATTCTTCCACAACCGAGCCAGTAAAAGAAAACAAACTAACCTCATCTCTCAGCTTAAAGACCCATCTGGTCACATCCAAAGCTCCCCCGAAGGCCTCAAAAAAATCATACAGGACCACTTTGGTAGCCTCTTCGCATCTTCATCCCCTTTCGAACTCGACATCTCCAAAGCTCTGGACAAGCTAAATTCTCGGGTCACTCCGGCTATGAACCAGCTACTCTCGGCGCCATTCACTGAAGGTGAGATCGTCAAAGCCCTCAAACATATGCATCCCTTCAAATCCCCCGACCCCGACGGTATGAGCCCCGTTTTCTATCAAAAATTCTGGCATATTATAGGGCACGATGTTGTGCGTTTTGTTTTAAATTTTCTTAACCATAATAAATTTAATCACAGCATGAATTTTACTCACATTGTTCTTATTCCGAAAGTAAAAAACCCGGAGTTAGTGAGTCGGTTTAAATCTATCGGCCTCTGCGAACGTGACCTACAAATTAGCCACAAAAGTTCTAGCCAACCGCCTCAAAACTATCCTCCCGGTTGTCATCTCCGAAACCCAATCCGCCTTTGTCCCGGACGCCTCATCACTGATAATGTCCTTCTCGCCCATGAAATCCACCACTATATGCGCATAAAGCAGCCTTCGAACACGGGGCTTATGTCGATTAAACTCGACATGAGCAAAGCGTTCGATCGTATCGAATGGAATTTCCTCCACCGCACCATGCTTAAACTTGGCCTCGATCCCCATTTCACTAACCTGATCATGAGTTGTGTCTCATCCCCAAAATTTTCTTTTCTCTTAAATGGCACAGAATTTGGTAATCTATCCCCCCAAAGAGGTATACGCCAGGGCGACCCTCTATCCCCTTATCTCGTTATAATATGCTCGGAAGTTTTCTCTTGTATTTTGCAGGATTTGCAATTATGTCAGAAAATTAATGGTATTGCCGTCCATAGATCAGCGCCGCGCATCTCGCATCTATTCTTCGCGGACGACACCCTCATATTTGGCTCAGCCACCGTTGAAGAGGCAAAACACCTTAGATTTGCAATCAACCTATTTGAGAAGGTCTCTGGCCAACTGGTGAATCTCGAAAAGTCTGGTATTCTTTTCAGTAAGGAGGTTAGCCAACAAATGCAGCAAAGAATTAAGGATATTCTGGGATTTCAGATTGTTGAATCACACGGCAAATATTTGGGTTTCCCGAGCATCATGGGTCGAAATAAAAAAGAGATTTTCGGATTTATCAAGGACAAGATTTGGCAGAAAATTCAAGAATGGTCGAAATCTCAATTCTCGAAAGCGGGGAAAGAAATCTTAATAAAATCAGTGCTCCAAGCAATTCCAACTTACGCTATGAATTGTTTCAAATTCCCGGACTCGGTTATCTCCGATATTCAATCTCTTATTAGTGCCTTTTGGTGGGGCAGCACAACAACAAAACGTAAGGTTCATTGGGTTGCTTGGGATTCGATGGCTCGTGGAAAATCTGTAGGCGGAATCGGGTTCAGACAATTCCGTGCGTTCAACCTTGCCCTTCTCTCAAAGCAAGCATGGCATCTTATCACCAATCCAAACTCACTCATTGCTAAAGTCTTCAAGGCCAAATATCACAGCAATTGTTCTTTCCTTGAAGCACAATTGGGCTATCGTCCTTCGTGGACTTGGCGTAGTATTTTAGAGAGTCGAAGGGTACTATTTATGGGCTGCTTCAAGCACATCCAATCGGGAAGAGACACTAGAATTTGGGGTGATCCTTGGGTTCCGAAGCCACCTTTCACCATCACCGCCCCAGTTCTACCGGGTTTCACACCAAATTCGCGAGTCGCCGAACTGTTTGATCCGCAATCTCAAGCCTGGAACTTTCAGTTACTCTCAGATATTTTCCCGCAAGATATTGTTCGACTGATCTCTAGCACACCAATAAGTCGTACCTCACAACGGGACATATGGTCTTGGTATCCCAGTAAAAGTGGAAAGTTCTCCGTGAAGTCAGCTTACCACATAATAATGGATCATCCCAGCGATTTCCCTTTCATCCACCCACACGGCAACTCTAGCTCTGGCCCTTCTCCGGTTTGGAAGAAATTATGGAATCTCAAAATCCCCGGACGTATCCTTCAATTTTCTTGGAGACTCCTCACAAACTCGCTTCCCTGCCCTTCAAGCCTAGCCCGTCGTCATCTCCATCACTTGGACTCTTGCCCCTTTTGCAACTCAACAGATATATCTACTGTTCATCTATTCTTCACATGCCCAATTTCAGCCCATGTCTGGTCTCTAGCCAGCCTTTCCAACATCGTACTCCAGTTCCAGCAACCTTGTGCCGACTTATGGATCAGAGACGTTCTCCTAGCTACCTCAACTGATATGTCAGCATTTATCCTCACCATATGCAGCAATATTTGGTACGCTCTTAACAGACAAATATTCGAAAATTCGTCAACATTGCCTCCTCCATAGTAGCGTCATCCTCTCTTACTCTTGTATCCTTCCAAGCTGCTAACCTCAACCCGGAAAGGCCATCTCCTGCAATCAATAACCATGACCTCCTTCGGTCCGCCCCTCCTGGAAATCACATCTACTTCGATGGAGCCCTGTCATTCTCTTGTAATTGTGCAGGGGTTGGTGTGGTGATCATAAACTCTAACGGCTCATTTGTTCGAGGTTACGCTAAAAGCTTCGAAGGCATTTCCGACTCGAATATTCAAGAAGCTTTAGCCTTCAAGCTTTATACTTTGCCTCGACTTGTCCCTTCACAATTGTTCATTCCTGGGAGACTCATCCATTGTCATCACAACAAAGAAAAGCGACTCGGACTTGCTATATGGAGCTGATGCTATATTTGCAGATATTTATGAGTTCATTAAGTCTTTCGATCATTCTGGATTTTATTGGATTCCTAGAACGGATAATTCAGTTGCTCATGAATTTGCTCATTTTGCAAAATCCAACTCTTGTAACGGGACCTCTTGGAATGTCCCTCCTGACTTCTTGTCTCATTCGGCACTGGACCGTTTCCAGTAATTTATGATAGTTATTTCCTTTTCAAAAAAAACATGAATTAATTCATCTGAAATTTAAGAAATATAAGAAACCAAGACTACTCGCCCTCACCCAATAGGTCCAAATTAAACCCATTTTATAATTATAAAATTAAAAATATATATTTCTAAAATAACACTAACTAAAAATTTTAAAAGATATATTTTATGAAAATATAATATCACATAAATACATGTAGATTAAAACAAAAAATAAATGAAAAAGGAGTTCGAATAAGTGAAACCTACTACTATCAATATCGTATCCACATAAATTATTATTTTTTAAGTTTGATTATCAATACGGACCTCATATACCACTATCAATGTCATCCAATTATATATTAATATCTTTTCAACATGACTTAAATAGGTCCGCCACTTACATATTATATATATAAATATCATCTAATCACATGCTTCAATAATAAAATTCAAAACAACATACTAAACTAAACATATTCCCCAAATTTTCACCCTTTAAAATTTTCATAATTTTTTTTATAGTCAAACATATTTTTATTTTTACACAATTTTCAATAAAATATTGAAATTCCATGTCACTAGATGGAAAATAACTTTTCTCATTGGAATGAAAACTATAGAACCCTTTATTTTTTGTTTTTAGATGCTTACTCATAGAGCATCCATCCACGATGGAGTGGTTCAAGTTCAAGTTTTGACTTGAAGTTTGAACTTTATTGTTGCCATTGCGGGAAATTCCATAATTGCAAATTCAAGTTTGCGTTCAATATATTGAACGTGGTTCAACATCAATTTGTGTTCAATATATTTGCCAGTTGGACTCAATTTGAATGATGAATTGAACTTGAATTTACCATTGTGATAGTAGGAGACCGTTTAGTTCAAGTTAATAGGGCATTGTGGGACCCGCAAAAAAAATGAACTTGCAACTTGGTTGGTCGAAGATTTTGCACCACCCAATATAATTGAACTCTGATGCTAAGTCCGCCTTAAGGCTGCAAAACCATTGTTAGAAAAGGGGGTTGAAGAGATTTCCAGTATACCCTCTTCGACGCTTAAGTCAGAATCAACTTTAAGAAAGAATGTGATGCAGAAATAGCAACAATATTGAAAGTGTGTATTAGAAAATCTGACACGAACATGTCATTTGATGAGCTATTTATACGTTCTTAGGATTATGATTTTCTGAAAATTTGGGATTAATTAGTTAGAGAAATTTAGGGTTTTGCAACAGAATTGTTGAGTCAGCTCTTTATCCTCCCGAAGCTTGTGATAGAATTAGGGTTTTATGACATTCCAAGCAGTATGAGCTTAGGAGATCGGGATACATATACAGTTTTATCATGAGAACCTAACATGTCAGCCTAATAAGTACCTTGATCTTCAGAGCTCGGGACAGACCTATGACTTTAATTTTGTCCACAAGAGTCTAACAGGTCGACCCAATAGGCCTCACCAGTTCGGCTCTGTTTACCTTGATCACAAGTCGGTCCATATTAGCTCCCATATTCACAGCTACCATTGTGATGCTCTTAGCTTAGTTAACAACAATATCATTCTCCAATGGCTAAAAAATGAAAAGAATTTTGACTTTTGCCACAGATGAATAATGTGATAGGTTCCCAGGATAAGACGAGAAAATCGGATTACCTATTCCGGCGAACTAAAAAATTATGCCCAAAAATTATCACCAAAAATTACAAAAGCTTTAGGGGAGAGATGGAAATTTTGTGTTTGATTTGTTGTGTGTTTACAAATGGAAAATAACCCATATTTATAGGCAAAATTTTGCTCTTTACTATTCATAAGGTCAAATTGCTTTTACTATTTAAAAAATTAAATAAGTAATTTTATTCAACTTGGACTCAAGTTGTTCATCAACTTGTCCAACAAAGCCTAGCTAGCTGTGGCCTGAGTTGTATTTCTTAGTTCTTCGACAACATCTCTTCCCGTGGCTTAACCATTTCTACACGAATTTTCTCCTTTTTTCTGCATTCTACTCTTCCAAATACACGTTTTCTCCTCCAATCAATATAGCGATATATGGTTTAAAAGTTCCAATTGAAATTTGACATAAGGACTTAAAAGGTCATTTTTCAGCATACCCATGGTTTAAAAGTCTCGATGGAAGTTTGACATAACACATATTCTTTCATGTGTTTGAGCCCACTAAAGCCCAAAGCCAATTGGTATAGACTTGGTTAATTGCTCCAATACCTCGTCATAATGAAATGGCAAATCCTACTTAGGGTGAAAAATAACTAAGTTATCGACTTGAGATCGATCAATACGTTTAACTTGATTTGAACATAAATCAAACCATTATGAATATAGTTTTCATTTGATAAAATCTAAAGCTCAGCTCGAACAAAACTCGAGTTTTAAAAAATGATAAAATATACGTATAAAAAGATGAAATTACTTGAACTCAATGCATGTTCGCTGGATTAAAATTTGTTTAAGGTTGCTCTATGTAACATGCTAGCAAAGCTTAATATAATTTTTTAAGTTTGATAAAAAGAAAATCAAACAAATTAACTTGTACATTAATGTGTTCGACGGCTCAACTTGATTTGTTAATACTTGTATTCCAAACAAGTTCTATCAAATGTTGAATAACTATTTAATTTTGATTGTTTGGGCCTATACCTCAAGTTTCCGCCGAAGGGTTTGAAATAAATTCTTAACCCCATCTGAAGAGGAAATCAGTTAGAAAATACAAACATAAAAAAAATCTTGAAGTTGAAGCCTTCAACTAACTGGGCCACTCAAAGCACAAGCCCATTCAAACCCATTGACACAATGAGACTATATAATTTTTGCCTAATCCGATCTTCCAAACTTGCCCATAGTAAGGAGATAATCTCACTTGAGAAATGAGTAGGATGGCAAATCATGTGGGTCGTATTGTTATTGGACCAGCCCAATCAGAGCCTGACCCAAAAACACTAACCCGAGCACTACCTGATAAGTTTAATGAGCTGGAAATGCTAGTCCAATTCCGGTCATTTCGTGAGTTATCATGTGGTGCCTCAAATTGTCATCTCTAGCTCAATACAAGGACCCATATGCAAGTGATGGTGGTTGCACTCCATTTCGGGCTAGGGAGACAGAATGAAGAAATAGAGAATGGGATGAATAGAAACGACTACATACGACTAGGGGTGGCAAATCATGAAATCGTAGTGTTTTGTGTCGACACAATAATGACACTATACGATAAGGTCAAACACGAACACAACACAATAAGAATCTTTACATACGCAAACATGGTTACGAAATTTTTCGTGTTGACACGACATGATACAATTTGACGCTTTAAGTCAAAGACAAAAAAAAATTGATTTGCATATTAGTACACAGTAGCAAATTACACGATATTACACGACAATATACAATACAAACATACAAAATATCAGGTTATCGTGTTCCTAATAGGTAAACTTATCATTATCGTGTCACTAACAGGTAAATGTATCATTATCGTGTCTTGATCATGTCCTTATCGTGTTATTATCTATCACTAACAGATTAACATTCTATTTGTTATTTTTATTCGTGTTTACACTATCACGATACGAAAGTTTCACGTCTTTATCGTGTGCGCACGATAAGGACATGAACACGAACATGAATTTTTTCGTGTTGACACGACATGCCACGATAAATCAAACAAAGAAAATTTGATTTACACGTTAGTACTAGATAGAAATTACACAACAATACATGATACACAAATTCAAAATATCAGGTTATACAACATGTCATTATTGTATTATTATAGTGTCACTAACAGGTATCATTTCGTGTCCTTGTCGTGTTATTATCGTGCCATTAGCAGGTCATTAGTAGGTTAATATTCTATTTGTTATTTTTTTCGTGTTTACACGAACACGACACAAAATTTTCATGTCTTTATCGTGTCAGCACGATAATTAAGGACACGATAAGGCAAAACACTAACCTATTTTTCATATTATTTTTGTGTTGTGATATCGTGTCGTGTCAAGAATTGTCACTCATACATACAACTAGATGCAAGGTCAGGGGTGAACGCAAGGTAAGAAAAGAGGTCTTAATATAAACTATAATTGGCTTCCTTCGTAGAGATGTCAATAAGGGTCAGACCCTGAGGGCCGACCCTAGCCTGACCCTAAAAATCTAAGGGTTGGGCCTATATTTCATAGGCCCTTATAACATGAGGGCTTTTTAGCCCGGCCCTAATTGGCCCTAGGGCCGTCTAGGGCTAGGGTAGGGCTAGCCCTTAGGGCTTTTTTCCTGATCAATTTTTTGTTTTTTATATATTTATATTCAAATTTTATGCTCGTAATACTATTAATCTATTATTTGATCTCATTTATTAATTACCATTTATCTTAACAAATTATCAAAATTGATCTTTGATCTCATTTATAATTTAGTCTTACTAAATAACTTAGTAAATACTAACTAAAGTTGGTATATAATTGCTAATGATTATTTAGTACATTAATAATTATAAAGAATTAAAATATATTTGGTATAGACTATGTGATTACTAAAATAAAAATGACAAATTTTGAATATTTTAATCCAAATGGAATCTAAGAATTACATGGCATTATTTTTATAAAATAAGAAATTCGCAAGTTAATTTTTCCATCATGATGCAATGTTTTAATTTAGACGAAAAAGTCATAGGACTGGGCTTAGATTTTTCAAACCCTTATAAGTTCAGGACTTTTTAGCCCTTGCCCTTAAGGATTAGGGCCTCTTATCCCGGTCCGGCCCTTATTGACATCTCTATTCCTTCGGGGCAGCTGAAAGGCGAGATTTCGTGAGAATTTTTTTTTCCAACAACCTCGCCACGAGGCCGTTCTATAGCTTGCTGGTCACATAGACCTTCCCGATGGTGGGTTGAAAGGGACTTGAGTTGTCCGAAACTTTAATAAAAAAAAAAAAATAAAACAAATAGTGGCGGGTTTTTAATTTTTTAAACCTCCCATTTCTATGTAGCTTGTTCCTAAAACGCGCCTATCTATAAAATCTCAATTCCCTCCACATCACAATGCTTTGGCAAAGATTTGTCGCATTTGCTCTAACATAAGCAATTAAAAAAGCCTTCATTTTCCTTTGATCTTCCCCAACCCATACACACACACATTTTATGTTTTCCAACCCCTCCCAAGTCATTTCATCATACTAGAAGGCATGAAGACTAAGTAAAGGGTGATTCAAACCAAATATAAGTAAAATGAACCTCATTTAATTTATTTACTAGGATTAAGAAAAACTTAATGAAAATGAGGCGGATTTGAAAAAAACTACAACAATCCATTCTTTTTTTTTTTGGTGATGGGGGAATTCGTAACCACTATCCTTTGGATACGCACTGGGTAAACCCTCGAGTTTAACGCAATGGCTTGTAAACCGTACTAGACAAACCATGTGCGCCAGACTCAACCAAGTAGCACATAGGCGAGGTTTCAAACTTGAGACATCGGGCTCAAAAAATCTACTTACTCAACGAGGCCACTCTAGAAAGGGCATTTAGTGGATAAGAGGAATAGAGAGCATGTTTTGGGATTGGGAAGCACCACAAAGATAGAGAGTGGGAATTCTTATTTTTCAGATTAAGGGTGAATAAAGTTATGAGAAAAAGTGGAATGTTTTGAAGTTTGAACATTCACTTGTTCAACCAATTTTTGGAGGCTCAAATATAGAATCTTGAAAAGAAATCCCACAATCAAGCACAGCCTCACTTTCCCATCCTTTCTATCTCTGATTGTATTGCCTTTTACTCCTAATAATCTTGAGACAAATTGTTTTTTTCAAATTCGGTTATGTCATTATATAGACTCGAACTCAGACTTTTTCCCTAAAGAGTAATATCCGTGGCCAATGGACTACATCCGGTTTAAGTCTTGAGACAACATATCCATAGGCCCATGAATCAAAACAATTAGTAGATTGTATTCCACCCAATCTACCACTTAATAGCAATTTCAAGCTATTTTCACCATAAATCATCACAATGAACCAACAAACCACAAATCCAACACTAATCATAAAAATAAAATATATGCAATTGAATTTTAAGTAGCAATTAAATTACACAAGAGAAACATCAAAAGTGCTTACAAGAAACCAATAATCAAAAGTGACTGTATAACAGACATAACCCATGAGTAATTATTTCTTGGCAAAGAGTCCCCCAAGCCCAAACCCACCATTATCTTTTTTCTTCGGCTGTGGCGGTGGCGGCGCCGCCGTGGTTTTCCGAGAAGCACTGGTGGTGCCGCCGCTGCTCTTCTCCTCCACCTTCTTCAAAATCGGATCGGTCTCATAGAACTGGTCTTGCTTTGTCAATCCACCAAGTATAAAATCCAGCAACCCTTTCTCCTCCGTACTTCCTCCGCCAGAGGTTTTTGCTGCTGTGGCTGCAGTTCTAAATACTCTTTTTTGAGGGGTCACAATTGGAGATAAGAAAAAGTTTAGGGAAGCCATTTTTTTTCTTTTCTGTGCTTATTTCAGAGTAATTTTGGGGAGGAATAAAATGGGGTTGGGTATGTGGGAGAGATGATATATCCTATGGTGTTGTGCAAAATATTGTGAAGAGAATTAATTTACCCTGTTTCTGGCACAAGGTCTCCACAAGTGTCTTATCCTCTTTCACATTATTTATTTATTTATTTGTATTTCAAGAATGAGAGCTCATCTAAAAATAAAAAGCATGTATGGCTGCAACTTTGGCACGAGGCATGAGGCTAATTTGCAAGTTGCTTTGTACATTTGACCACATATTCAAATTGGCAATATCTTGGAACCGGCGGTTATAACTCTGTAACTGGCGGTTTTAATCGTCGGTTCCATGACCGAGGAAC
Source organism: Rehmannia glutinosa (assembly GCA_016081115.2). Lineage (NCBI taxonomy): Eukaryota > Viridiplantae > Streptophyta > Magnoliopsida > Lamiales > Orobanchaceae > Rehmannia > Rehmannia glutinosa. The sequence continues at coordinate 38,238 of JABTTQ020000017.1, read as the reverse complement.
CGTAAGCGGAACTAGTCTACACGGTTTCGGTTAACGGTTTTGGTTTGGGTTTGGAACCCGGTTCCATTTGGCCACCTCTATTCAAATCCTGATCAATACCTTGCAAAGGTGAAGGATACCACTTAAACTACAAGCTCACGGGTGTATAAATGATAACTGATAAAATATATTTTTTAATAAACTTATATTAGGATTAGGGGTGGCAAATCGTGTAGTCGTGTCGTGTTTCGTGTCGATACGATAACGACACGACAATACATCATACAAGCATACAAAATATCATGTATTCGAGTCAGTAACAAGTAAACGTGTCATTATCGTGTCACTATCGTGTTCATGTCCTTATCGTGTTTACGCAAGCACAACACGAACACGACACGAAATTTTCGTGTCCTTATCGTGTTGACACAATAAGGACACAAACACGATAAGGCTAAACACTAACCCATTATTTTTGTATCGTTTTCATGTCATGCTATCGTGTCATGTCAAGAATTGACTACCCTAATTAGGATGTGATTGATGATTTAGAAAAACCGAGTGAGTGGATTGTGTACTTTATGAAAGGTTATACATCAATTGGTGGAGAAAAAAAATTCTCTAATGGAGATTTCGCGAAAACTTTTAAGAAATAAACAGAGACTATTCTTTCTTTTTCACACATACACGCAAAACATACACGGAGAACACAAAAGATCACAAGTGCAACAAAGAATAGAACACTTTTGAAACCATTTTTATGTCTTCCTATTTGGCATTTGTGCTAGTTTTCAAGCAAAAACATAACCATCCTTTACATATCTCTGGGAGAACATATTTCCTCCAACAACAAAATGCTCCATACATGATTAGTTTTTACAAACTACATTTACAATGGCCAAAAAAGTTGTATTTCCAATAGGAAGAAGAGGCATGCACCTCAACATGCTGAATGCAAAAAGAAAAGGGGATAATTACAAAAACACAAGACATTTACAATGTAATTTTTGAAACATCTCTGGATTTTTTTCGTAAATAGCCAAATCTCAGGGGTGTTTTTGTAATTATCTCAAAAAAAAAAAAAAAAAAAAAGCTACACCAACACAAGACAACTCTTTTTTTACATCTCTTTTGCATGATTACAAAGGAAAATGGATTATACCTTTAGTCCCGGATAATAGAAATTACAGGACCACAATATCATGTCCTCACTAGACTAGGAGTCCAGTTTCTCCAATCCAACTTCCCGATCGATCTGTTCCTCAAAACGAGCTCTCTGAAATCGAAACCCTTTTTCCGGCCGTTGTTTTCGACCGTTTCTTCGTTCACGTTTTCGGGTTGTATAACGCCCTCAGGCACACATTCATCCGGAGGCGACGCTTCACTAATGATGCTTCCAAGCATCTCGATGACCTCACTCATTTTCGGGCGCGATCTGGGATGTTTCATGAGACATTTGTTTGCAAGAGACGCGAGTTTCTGAGCTGACTTCATGCAGTTCTGTCCTTCGAGCCTCGGGTCTAAGATCAGGTGGAATTTTTTCGGATCCGACACGTAAGGTCTTACCCATTCCAAGAGCTTTTGCTCGCCACGTGGCAAGTTTCGTTCGAGCACACGCCTTCCTGTGATGAGTTCGTAGAGAACCACACCAAAGCTCCACACGTCACTTTTGGCGGTTAGCCGGCCGGTGTGAACGTATTCTGGGGCCGCATAACCTACTGTACCAACAACCTGAAGAACAGATTATTCTTAACTGGGATAATTACAATAGCCCCCCTGAGGTTTGGACTAACTACAAAAGAACCCAGAGTTGCTTGATAATTACAAAAAAAAAAAACCAATGAAATTTGATTCCGTTTTATGTTTCTCCCTTTATAAGCAAAAACATTTCAATGACCCACCTGACATTCGTAGGAATATTACAGTTCGATGGAATTCAAGAAATCGGACTTACTGATGTAGAAACGTGCGCTGATCCAGCTGCTGGACCCTGTCTAGCCAGTCCGAAGTCCGACAGTTTTGCGTTGAAGTCTTCATCTAAAAGGATGTTTGAAGTCTTGAAGTCTCTAAATATTAACTGATTAAATGTAAGGACAGATCAAAAACAGATAAAAGAAGTTCAAGATCAGAAAAGTAATAGAAGTTACTATAACATTCATCATACAACTAATTATTATTAGGGATAATTACAAAAACACCCCAGAGGTTTGGACTAATTACAAAAAAACCCAGAGATGTTGCAAAATTACAAAAAAAAGACCTTGAGATTTGACTCCACCTTACATTTTCCCCGGTGATTTTCAAAAATATTTCAAAAAACCCCCTGACATTTACAAAAACATTACATTTACCCCCTTAAATTTAACACAAAACGAACCTGAAGGTTTTTTTTATAATTTTGAAACATCTTTGGTTTTTTTTGTAGTTAACCCAACCCTCAGGGGTGTTTTTGTAATTATCCCTTATTATTATTACTACTAAAGAAGAGCTGGAACATCATATGGCTAACATGATTTTTGTTCCAAAAACAACAAGTATCCTCTAATTCTAAATTTCAACTCAACTTGAGTAACATGTGTAAGCTCAAATAGACGCCGTGGGCTCAGAACTTGGACCGGATGCAGCAATTTTATTAAAAATGGTCGACTACTCTACTCAACGTGTTTTATCATCCACGTTAAATATATTCTGGCACCAGCTGTTGCAGCGAATTTTTGTTCAGCTATAAGCTATTCAAGTTTTTTGATCACAATGTAATTTTAGTTAAGTTCGGGATCAGCGTTTTCCTTGGCTCATTACACTTATATATCATTCACCAGATTCTTGTTGTACACCTTGTCAATTCATGAATATTTCGATAACTAGCTATATAAATGAACGCTCAAAGATTACACCGAGAGCTTTTGAGCAATGACAGCTGGCAAAAAATAACGGATCTTTGAGTAGAACTTCTTGAAAAGCACGATGCTTTTACGTATTTGCAAATTTTGAGTGGGGTGCAGGAGTCATCAAGATCATTTGCATTTAGCATATATTGAAGTTCGTAGGAGATGGAAATAATAAAAAAACACCATGATCACCTGAAATTCCATTTCTTCATGAAGGTATGCCAACCCACGAGCTGCATCTTGGGCAATCTTTAATCTCATTATCCACGGGACAGCAGACGCTGATCGGTTCAACAAATGGTCCTCCAAGCTTTTATTACGCATAAGCTCGTACACCAATAGACGCTGAATCCCCCTTTCATCGTCATCAGCACAATATCCGATTAACTTTACAAGATTCGGGTGTTTCACTACACCCAAAAAGTTGACTTCATTTATCCATTCTTTGTGCCCCTGATAACTAGAATGCAAAAATTGACACACATATAAGTTACTATTGTAAACAAAGTTCAATTCAAATATGGAGTGCCCAAATGATCTTGCATGCAGCCGTCCAAGTCTAAACTGGTGGCTAATGAAAATGATGAGTCTTTTACTGATAGTGACATACACAATTTGAACAGAAATGGCTTATTCTAAGAAACGTAGCTGTTTTGAATAATATTTTGAAACCAAGCAAAAGAAGCAAAGTTGAATAGATCTCTTTCCCCTGATCTAAAGAACCCTCAAGAAACAAAGTTTAGAGAGTGTTGGCAATTACTAAGAAACAGTGCTTCTCTGCTTTCGGCTAAAAAAATCACTTTTTAGTGTTTGCAAATGTCATTTTCTGCTTATGATTCTTCTGCATTTAATCGGAATCTGAATGCAGGGAGATGGGTGAGGGGAGATGGGTTCCACTTCTAATTTTATTTCGACAAACAAATAAGAACTTTTACAACTTTTTCAACAAACACTGTCAACTTACGATTCTACTTGCAAACACCAACAACTTACCAACAACTTCTGAATATTAACTATGTTTACTTCTGCTACAGAAAATCACTTCTAAAAGCAAAAGTTTTTGTAAACACTCCTTAGTCCTTACTAATCCTCCCCCACCCCTACCCCTGCCCCCCCAACAACCCCCACCCAAAAAAAAAATGGATAAGTCCTAACATATATGTCACAAAGCTATCCTATCGCACACAATCTACATAAAAAAAAGCTTCAACAGATTTGTGAAACCAAAACCAAAACCTTACAATGCCACATGCAGCAAGAACAATAAATGTGTAAATCATCCACAATGTTTATGAAATGCAAGCTCAATAAAAAAATTCAAAATAAAACTCTGCATTTCCAACTGAAAACCAAATACACAAACAAAGAAATGTTAAAGAGCATGCCTGGAATCCATTTCGATTCAACTGCTTGACAGCAACATCCATTTCGGACTGATAACCCGACCCGGACCCCGCTACCTTGACCCGACCCCGATAGACGCACCCGAACCCGCCTTCGCCGATCATGAGGCTCCGGCTGAACCCTCGCGTAGCCGATTTCAGCTCAGGGAAGGTGAACACACGCAGATCATTGGCGCGTCCCTGGGTCAAGAAATCCTGGAACAACTCGGACGAGTCGGCCCAGTCCCTGCGCGACTCCGTGTCGAACTCGGACCGACGCGAGTCCAGGTTCGTGGACGCCACGCTCAGTGAACGAGCCCACGAGACCTTCCGCGAAACGACGCCGTCCTGATCGTCGTCCTCGTCGCCGCAGGGGCGCCGCTCCCCACTGGTAAAATGAAAGCACTTCATTATCCCCGTCTCCTTAACCCTTTTTCCCACCTTTATTCTTCTTCTTCTTCAAGTGGGCTGCGCCATGAATGGAAGAGTCAAAGACATAAATGTGGGTTTTTGCTTTGTGATTGGTTGAGGAGATCAAGAAAACAAAAACTTGGGAAAAATCAATTTTGACTGTTACATAAATAAATGTTTGAAAAATACCAACTTCTTTTTACTGTTATTGATTGAACTTTTTAATATATATCTGATTATTATAAGAAGTAGGTGGTATTAGACTATTAGTTAGAGAATGGGGATGGAGATGAGCAGTTTTTAATGGTGTCGTGATGGTAAAGACGTAGGGAAAGAGAGGGGTGGGGGGACACAACTCACGAGAGGAGTGCAGTGTAGCAGACCTTTCATTTGAAACAGTCAGCGGTTTGCTTTGTTACTTTTTTGAACGATTTTTTCTTTTAATATTATTTCTTAGGAGATTTCAAAAGGAGCGGCTCTATTCACCTACATTTCTTCTAACTGCACCTAGAGTCTAGAGATGACAATTTGGGATTGGTAATGGTATGGGGACAAAAGGCCAATCTAAACCCCAAAGTTTGAGGAGCGGAAAGGGTTGGACCTAGGACTATAAACGAGCCAAATCGAGCTGAATAGGAACAGACTTGAGTTCGGTTCGTTTAGTTTTTGGATAGGCTCGAGTTTGATTCGAGCTTTCATAATTGAGTTTGAGCTTGACTCATTTGAAAATTATTAGGTTCGCGAATAGTTTGAGCTCGGCTCGTAAAAAGCTCGTTTAATATATTCAACGCGCTTAGCTCGAGCTCGGTTCGCAAAAGTCACGTTTAAGTTTTAACGAGCTTAGCTCATAAAAGGCTCGTTATATACTTGACTAGCTCATGAAATCAAACTTAAGTTCACTAAAGATCGAGTTCGAGTTCGCGAGCCTGTAAACATATATGTTCGTGACTTTTTGAGCTGAATATCTGTAAGTTTCAAGTTCGGCTCGTTTAAAAGTTCAAGCAATAATTTTAGGCTCGAGTCCGGCTCGTTAAGCCTGGTGAACGATCTCGAAGAATATTTTTCCGAATCGATACTCGAATAGCTCGCGAAATGCTGGCTTTTTCTTTCGCACTTAGTTGGGCTTTATTTGGTCAAAGTTAATCTGACCGTTTTGAATATGGATGGCAATATGGACTGACCTACCTGGCGACCGACCCCGTGGTGTTTGGGGCGGGCGGGCCCGCTCGAGGATCGAGGAGCGGGCGGGCGGACCGCCCCAGACAGACGGGCGAAGCGTGTCCGGGTATTGTAATTGCCCCGCCCGCCGCCCGCCCCAAGATATATATATACACTAATATTATTATTATATGATATTATAAAAATAAAAAATACATTTAGCTTTCACAAAAAAATACATTTACAATAATACATTATAGAATATTATAAAAATATAAAAATACATTTAAATTTCACAAAAAAAAATACACTTTGTTAAATTAATTTTAAGCTTAAAAATTTCAAAACGGGCGGGGCCGCCCACAAAGAAGGGCACGGGCGACCATTTTGGACCGTGGCGGGGCACGGGCGGGCGGGGCGGGGTAACTAGACGGGGGTCCGGTATTCAATTACCCGCCCCGCCCGCCCATTGTCATCCCTAGTTTTGAAGCAAAATACATTACATGAATAATGTTAAATCTGGATTGACCCAATTGTGTTTTTTGGCCCAGTGGACATGTATCAAGTTGGCCATGCTGGTCTAATTGTCATCTCTAACTACACCTAAATCTCTTAAATACACTCATCCATATATTATTTTATGAGGAGATCCTATATACGAGTGTATATTTAAACTCATAAGACGTAAGAAACACAAAAATATAGATTTTTTCATTGGGTTTGGCTCACCACACTATAGTGTTCTGGCTATGCCATTGCAGGTTAGGAATAGAGTCATAGACTTTAATCGTATTGAAAGGAAAATATTATTACATCAAAATTAACTTATTATACCTAACCATTTAAGTTCAGATTCTTTTTTTTTTTCTAACAATATCAAACGTAATTCCAAATAGTTTACTTCATTTTCACTCCATCCCACGACCAACACGCGACTGCAATTCTACAAAAGAAGATATTAGATTATTAGCTGACATATATACTCCATGGAAATAATTATAGACACAAAAAAAACATATAATTACACACCCAACAAAAAATCTTGGCAAGAAAGCCAACAAATTAATTAATTAGGATTATGTACCCACCATCATCACATTTGTACGTCGCTTCACAATGAAACTATCTAAAACAACAATTATAAATTTTATCATGGGTGATCGTAGAAAGTAAACACTTTATGTGGATGATCATGGAAGTGTGCTAGTCACACTTGAGACTATTGATATTATTACTTTGTTTTAGTTTTCTATCATTAGTTGTACTAACTAATACCTAGAGCTGTCAAAATATCGGGTCTAAACCGGGCTGGTGTTGGTTTGTCGGGCAATGGGGAAAACTGAAACGGATCGGGCAAGAATTTCTCCGGACCACTATTTTAGGGAGCCTAACTCAACCCATATATTAAAAATACACTTGATTTGCTTCAGATTGACCCAGTGTTTCGAGCCTAATTTGGCTCGACTTTTTTCGAGTGTGCAAAATTACAACCCAGTCCGCCCCTATTTCTGACCCGGTTTTTTGTGACAGCTCTTATTGATGATTGACTAGATTGTATACCAAGGAGGTGGGATTCAATAATCCTTTAAAGCCCACAAAATTTACTACTCCATCCTATTCACAATAAGTGTCATTTTGGCACATAATTTTTTTTCCAAAAAGAATGTCCTTCTCACATTTCAAGGTTAGTGATAGAAAGATTTCCCAAATTACCCTTAAATATATTATTTTCCAACTAACACTAATACCTAAATTTAAAAAATATATTATTTACTCTATTTTACTTGTCTAATCACATCGAATCATCATTTTACATTTAAAAAAGTCATCAATTCAACTTTCCTCATTATATTTTTATCTTATATCCAATTGAATTCTCGAAATCCAATCTTATTTTTCCAAACAACATTTTGATACCAGTCTTCCCAAATATATAAAAATCCGAGCAAAAGGGATTACCCCTCTTGTTTGCAAATCATATCTACTTTTAGGTTTTGAATTCCCAAAAGCTTAAAATAATGATTCCCCAAAATATGAGCTACCAATCATAAATAAAATTGTTTCCCCAAATTTAGAACAAAAAAAAATTAAAAACTATGTACGTCATTGTCAAAACTATTTTCGCCATTGCAATTATATATATATGTACACAAATTGTCCCATGTAAATATATTACAATAAAAGTATTATGTTTATATCTTCTCCGTTATCTAATTTAGGTTGTGTAGAAAAGAAAAATGAGGTATAAATCAAGAAAATTCACCTTGAGAATGAGAAATAAAAAGAGGAGAAAATGAAAATAAAGAAGAAATAAGAGATTTCAAGAATAAAAGAGGAAAATTGAGAGACGGAAGAAAGAAATAAGAAATGAGAGAAAAAAACCACTGGGGTCAACCCTCGCCACGAGTATTACTTACAATCACGAGGTTCGGGTTCGAGTATCTGCAATGACGGAGTCCATTTCTTTTTATTGTAAAAAAATGAGAGAAAAAGGCAGGAAAGGAGAAGCAAATGAGAAAAAAAAATTGTAGAAAGGAAAATAAAGGAGAAGAATAAGAAAAAGGCCAAAGAATTTTAAAAATAAAAATAAAAAGGACAAATAATAAAAATAAAAATAAGTAAAAGGACAATAAAATAAGAAAAAAAGGACATGAACAAATTTGGCGCGTTCATTAGTACTCTCAATTTTCTCTTAATCGTTTTCTTTTTGAGGCAAAACCCTCTTCGTCTTGTTTCGATTTCATCAGTTCAATAACCCTAGCAATCACCTGAAGTATTCGGACTCTGGAAGCCATTGTTCGTGTTGAGGAATTGAACGCCTTAATTTCTGCTGTTTCCGTCAATGTAAGTACAACTGTTTTCATGAAAGAAAAAATTTAGAGAAAAAACTTCGTTAGGGTTTTGGAACCCTAGAGAATTTCGGATATTTTTTTACTCATGAGCAATCGCTCGATTATATCTACGAAGAATCTTGATTTTTGAGGAACAACCCGCAAATTCTCCACCTACGTGAGTTATGAAAATGCTGAATGTACTGTTTTTCGTGTGCTTGCAAGAGTATTGGAGTACAGTCTGCCGACCTGCTTATTTCGTGGAGAGTTTTTCTTTCTCTTTATTTAGTTTTGATGATAACCGTATATTATTCGCTGATGTCGAGGTAACCATTTTATTTGTATATGTGTCCTGTTTGATTTTATGCAAAGAAAATATAATTTGTGCTTTTGGCCTTCGGCAAAGGAGCCAAAAAAGGAAATTTCAAAATCTCAGACTTTTTTGGTTGTTTAGAGGAAGCAAGACATAGCTTTGTGAAAGAGATGATTAATTAGTGATGGTTAAACAAAAAAGTGGAGGGAGGGAGTAGAGTTGGAAACAGGACAAGTTGCTTTGAGGGATCAGGCCGATCTCTCAGCCTTTTCGCTCTTTTCCTCACCTTCTTGTGAGGGAAAAGAGTTCTCTTGAATTAGCTGCAATGTTTTTTTATTTTTTCCATATAATTTTAGCTGCCCTCTTTTCCTTCATACCCAAACAGGAAAATATTTTCTCCTGTTATAAATTCCTTGAGCCGAACAAGTTGTTATTAAGCATGCCTATATTTGGATGTTAATTTTAAGGCAGTAAATCTAAGAGCTTGTGATGATTATAATTTGAATGTGTTTTTATTTAATAAGTTTTCATGTATTTTCTTGGGGGAAGTTATTCTTTAGAGGGTTTAGGTTCTAAGAGGATCCATATTTTTTTGTTGAGATAGATTATCTGCATAACGCAGCAACCTCAACATGACATGAAACAAAATGGAACGAACATGGAACATGGCACTTCTCTAAAATTTTAGGACAACACATGCTATCCAATATATACAAAGTTTATATATTATACAAGTATTTATGTATATACACACACACATGTAAGTACGTAAGTGGTAACATGTTTATAGAGATATTGTTGCAATTACAAAAAAAATGAGGTGTTCTTACTCTACTATGGTGATTTGTCGAATAAGTATTTTGAGAGATTACAAAAGAATAGGTTTTTTATTTTAATAAAAAATGTAAAAGATGAAGTGGTAACTTGGAATTTTAGATGAACTACCACTATTTTCTCAAGCAGTTTTAGAAAACATACCAAACAGCCTGCAGCCATTTTAACTTTGCTGAAATTGAAACTTCCATTTTGCCATAAATTGCTGATTCGCTTATGTGAATAAAGAAGCAAAAGTTAGTGAATTTCGTGCTGTGGTTCAGTTAGGTAAAGTTTTTCATTAGCTTAAAGCAAGATTTATGCCTACTCTTTCTATTTTCTGCAATGTTACCTCATTTGTAGTTATAGACAAATCAAATGCAGCTTATTTGGCAAACCAAATGCCTATATGGTGTTGCATTGCATATAATATTTTTCCGATTTACTTTTCTGTTTGATCATTTTTGCTCTCTTTTCTTCTCTAAGGAATGCAGGTTGAAGATGTCTCACAGAAGAAAAAGCAGTGACAGTAGGTACTCAGAGCTACAAGATTTAAAGTATATGTACTATGAAGATTTGAGAGATAAAAAAGTCAGAATTGGTGGTTCCGGGAAGTATCTTCAATGCCCTTACTGCCAGGATCATAAGAGAAAAGAATATGATTTATTGGAGCTAGAAAGACACGCATCTAGAATTGCTAGAGAGTCAAAAAGTGCAAGCTTTAGAGACATTGCTAAACATTTAGGACTGCTTAAGTACTTGGATTGGTATGGGCATAGGAACGAGAAATCATCGCGACCAAAAAAGAGAATTCCTGAGCTTTCTGAGAGATTTCAAGATGATAAGGGAAAATCTTTAGAAACTGCTGGAGAACCAAATATTGTAGAGCGGAATGATGCACTGATCCATACTGCTGCCGGAGCTATTGAACCAGGTGAAATTGTGGATGATTTAGGCATTGAACCCGGAGAAATAATTATTGAATCAGCAGATTTTGGTGTGAGTGCGAAAGTTACATCGGTAAAGCCTTGCGAAAGAATTTTCAAACAGGACATGCAATCCCGATGTCGTGGAGATGTTAACCGATCTATTAATAAAGGTGATGATGAGCCTATCGTTTGGCCTTGGATGGCTATTATTGCGAACCTTCCAGTTGAAAAAAGGATGGAAGGTATGTGGGTGAAAGTGGTCGAAAGCTAAAAGAGGAGTGGGTTGGCAAAGGATACAATCCTATAAAGGTTCATCCTTTGTGGGGTTTCCGGGGTCATTCAGGATTTGCAATTGTTGAATTTAGCAAAGACTGGGAGGGGTTCAAGAATGCTATGGCTTTTGAAAAGGCATTTGAAATGGATTACCATGGAAAGAGGGATTGGCATGCGAGAAGGGATAAAGGAGATAAGCTCTATGGTTGGCTTGCCCGGGAAGACGAATATCGGGGAGGGGGTCTTATTGGTAAACACCTTCAGAAGAATGGAGATCTTAAGACTGTGTCTGACATACAAAGAGAGGATAGAAAGAAAGACACCAGCCTAATGTGCAGTTTGACTAATCAATTGGAGTCAAAAAGAAAAAAATGTGAAGAGATAAAGAAGGACATTAGCAGGACCGAAATATTTATGGGGAATATCATGGAGCAAAAGGAAGAGATGATACAAAGCTACAACGAAGGTACGATATACGGCCCGGCTGTTTCAATAATATGCTTTATTTGTTGTTCTTTAAGCTACTTGTTCTTTAAGCTACATAAAAAGATAACTAAAAGTTACTATATCAAATCTGCTCCAGGAATAATGCAATTTAACAACTTATGCTCTTCATTGTTTTAATAGAGATGGAGAAGATGCAGGATAGTGCATCTGATCAGCTACGCAAAATTTCTGAGGAGCATGAGAGAAGTAAAGCGGAATTGGAGGCTCGGAGAGAAAAATTGAAGTTAAGGGAGAAAGAACTGAGACAACGCCGAGCTCTGAATGAGAGTGAGAAGAGGAAGCTGGATAACCAAAAGAAAATGGTACTGCTTTTGTTAATGTGTTCTTTCTATTCCTTGAATCAAATGATAGCAAACTTGCTGCAGGTATGATAAGTGAAAGACATGGTGGATCGGTTTGGATTTGAACAGGGTGAGGGCTTTGTAGTACTTAGCCTGTCTACTTGTTCTAAATCTCACCATATAATATAAAGGTTCATGGGTTATTTGTGTATGGAAAATTAATGACTTATCCGTCCGTCCTTGTCCTTATCTCCCAGAAAAGAACTGTCAAACATTAGAATGACCTAGTGACTTTCTGCAGAATGAGATGGCAATCATGGAACAAAAGAAGGCTGATGAAAAATGCTGAAACTTGCAGAGGAGCAAAAGGTTTGATATCCATTTCATCCTTTTCAGATTTACATAAGCTTCTGGCGCTTAATATTTTTGTTGTTTTTATTAATAACAGAGACAAAAGGAACTCCTTCACAAAAAGATCATAGAACTTGAAGTAAATCTTGATCAGAAGCAAGTACTAGAGTTGCAGATACAGCGCATGAGAGGTGCTATTGAGGTAATGAAACACATGACTACCGATGAAGAAGGAGATATGGAAGATAAGAAAAAGTTGGAGTCAATTGAAGAGGAGCTTAAGGATAAAGAAGAAGAACTTGATGGTCTGGAATCTGTAAACCAAGCTCTTATTATCAAGGAGAGAATGACCAATGACGAGTTGCAGGAAGCTCGCAAGCAACTAATAAATGTGAGTTTTCGACTCTGTTTGATTACAAAAGAAACATAGCCTTTTCTCTTCCTTTTGTTTTTCTTTATTTTCATTATTGTGCAAAGTCAATTTTCTTCTTCATTTTTAGCTCTATGCACTATCATTATTATATTTATTACTGTCTTCTGCTGATTAACACAGAATTCTGTGGCTCTTTAGGTGCTTTTTTTCTTTTTTGGTAGCACTAGGCATCTATGAGTATATATATATATCTATATATCTTTCATGTTACATAGATACTAAAATGAAATGCGAATCTGAAGTGAAAATAGTATTTTACTAGGGGATTAAGTTTGGTTCCAAGGCAAAGTGAGTATTTCCTTTAGGAAAGCCACACACACATTTGACCAATTAAAATTAAAATTTAGATGATATAACTACTTTTGTTATTCCCTCTCTGTTTTTCTTCCAACATGTTTTTTTAACCTTTTTTCTTCCTGAGAAAGGACAAGATATTCACCAGTATTTTACCTGCAGATGCTCTTTGTCTTCCAACTAGTTGCAATGTGCTAATAGCACTTACTAATGCATAAAAGTTTTATGGTTAATTGTGTTTTATCTAGAAATGGACTTGAAACTCATAAAATAGTACTATGCCCTAAGAAGTGTCTTCTTTGTTTTGTTACTTCATCTCCTTATTTGCTATTCGAGAGGTTTATTTCCATAATTATGATTTATGCAACATGCTGTATTCTGGTAGGGTTGTGGGTAAGCCTCATCAAACGTGTATTGTTGCCAAAATTTATACGTTGTGAGGGCTCCCTGTTGACTTATTGCATCGTTATATTTGTTCCTAGGTGGCTCCTTGTCACTTGATCACCAATAGCAATAGTTAAGGGAGCAAATATAATGTTCATAAAGATCATACGACGTGAATCTGTAAATTCGGTATATCAATCCTTTGATAGTAGGAACCTCACCTATTGAGAAGATTTATGAAGAATGTGGCCATGCCGTCAAATATACACAAGAATTAACTAAATCATTCGCCAACTTCAGCAAAAATTAATATAAGACTCCCAGTTAAGCAATTTCGGGATTTACAGCCTGCTCATCCCTGATGTAAGCTGTCAACTGTGCAAGCGTTCTTGTCATAATCATAAGATATGTTATAACTTAGCTGCTGGAGAATGAGGAAGGGAGGGATTTTGATAAAGGAGCTTTCTAGTTTAATCTTGTATTTCATAATGTAAGTACAGTTGACTCTGCAAGTTAGGCGACTACCCATTGGAGGACATTGTTATAGCTTTTAATGCTTCACCAGGACTAGGCAAGGTAAAAAGAGTTACATCATTGGCTCAAGTCTAGATTCTTAAAAAAGCACTTTTGGTTTGATTATTTAACTTTGACTCTCTTTTTATAATTCCTGGACGTATGGGAGTTCCTTTTTTCCTTTCTTCAAACACTAAAAAAAAGCTTAGAAACAGGTGGCAGAATTAACTAGGAATAATGTCACTTGATATCGCCTCGAATTGCCTTCCTTTATCATTTTCCTTGTAGGCCGTGCACATGATGTAAGTATTATCAAAAACTTATTAAACAATTTAAACTTGGGATAATAGTATCATTGTGTAATTGTAGCAGAATAATGTAAAAGTTACATGAGAAACAAATTTTCGTTGCTTTTATTGATAGATAATGTGAAATGAAGTATATATACTGTCTTCATCAAGAATGTGATGTTAACATTTCTTTTCCGCAAAGGTCTTCAACGATAGCCAAGCTAATATTTGTGTCAAGAGGATGGGAGAGCTTGATGGGAAGCCTTTTGCCAAAGCTGCAAAGACAAAATATGCTGGTGAAGATTGGAAAGTAAAAGCAATAGAACTCTGTTCCTTGTGGGAAGATTACCTCAGGGATCCAAGCTGGCATCCTTATAAGGTGGTCATGGTAGGAGAAACTCATAAGGTATGCTTTTTAATTGACTACAGCAATGATTTGTCACTAATTCATGCTTTCTCCATACTGCATTGACGGGATATCTCATGAGAGCACGCTACACTCATGTGGATAAGCTCATGCTTAGAGATGGCAGTGGGGCGGGGATTCCCCATTCCCCGCGGGGAATCGCCCCGAATGGGACGGGGAATCTCCGAAATTTCCCCCCGTGGGGACGGGGACGGGGATTGATTTCTCCCTGTTGGCGGGGACGGGGCGGGGATCATACTCCCCGCCCGTTCCCCACGGGGAACTGATATTAAATATATAATATATTATATTAAATATATATAATATATTATAAATATATCCACATTAAATATATAAATAAAAAAATCTTTAATTTATTTTATATAATGAGTGCTTTGTTAGCCTTTTTTTTATATAATTTATATATTTTTTAAATATTAATTTTTTTGTTTAAAATTCAGTTTTTTACAAAAAAAAATAAATAAAAGCGGGGGACGGGGAATCCCCGCGGGGGCAGGGATGGGGGAAGTTTTTTCCCCGTTTGTCTCGCGGGGACGGGGATTCCCCGCGGTCGCGGAGACGGGGATGGGGATTGCTCCCCCGCCCCCGCCCTGCCCCGTTGACATCCCTACTCATGCTTTGCTCTCTCTGAAACGTTTAGATTCTGGTGTGTGAATTTCAAGTGTTTGGATATAATAAGATAATGGAGCTTTTACGACATTAGTAGGAGTTTGTTAAAACTAGATCTTGTTTTCAGAATAAGTCTGGGTGAGCTTACTTTTCTTTATAAGCTCTCAAACAGCTTTCTTTTGGATCGTATAAGCTCTTTTCATAGAAAAAAATCATTTGTCGAGGGCTTATAAAATGGTTTAGAGAGCTTATAAACTTAGGACCACGAGCTTGTAGCTCAAGTGGTATCGCTCACCCTTTGTAAGAGTGTTGACTGGGGTTCGAACCCGGTATCTTTCAGTTTCTTTGAAATTTATCCCCTCCCGTCTAACCACTACTCCCAACTTTAAAAGAAAAAAAAAAAAAACTCAGGCAAACACCCGTGAAGTCAAGCTCGGTAGTTGGTATGTACGTAAACATGGATGTATATTTCTGTACTTGTGTATACAGAGAGAGTGATAGGCTATTTCACATCAACATTGTGACTATCAAGATTCAAGCATCCTTTGCTGTGAACTTACCCAATTGTTGTTTATTATTTAAAACTATTGTTCTTGTTATTTGTTAACAAATTAACTCAAATCTGAATATTTTAGCTGTTAAATTGTAGGGATAATTATAAAACTACCCTTGGGGTTTTGCCTTATTATAAAAAAACTCCAGTTATCTTTCAAATTTACAAATTCCTCCCACCCCCTTAAGATTTGTATTTACCTAACAAATACCCCCCAGGGGTGCAATTTATAATAGAAACAAATGTCAAGGCGGTATATGTAATTTTGAAAGATAGTTAAGATTTTTTGGGTAATTAGGTTAAACCTTTGGGGTAGTTTTGTAATTATCCCTAAATCTTTTATAAATCTGAACTTGCATACTGTGCAGTTGCATTGCATGAGAGTGGAATCTGCTACTTCTAGTGATATTGTTCACAAATGTTACTGTGTGCTCTATTTGAGCCCTCACCCTCAGTGTTAACATGAATGTGTGGACCTAATCCTGGTGTGGCGTCTATATCTTGGTTTCGTCGGATATTTTATTTTGTCGACTATAAGGATATTATACCAAATCATTATAAAAGAATTTGCCCTAACATTGTCCTGTTTTCAGCTCCAGTAGAAATCCGTTCTTTTACTCATTCTATGACCTTCACTTTGCGTAATTGGTAGGAAGTACTTGATGAAAATGATGAAAAATTGAAAGAACTGAAATCCGAATTGGGCAACGAAGTGTACGAGGCTGTGACAACGGCTCTGAATGAGATGAACGAATACAACCCAAGTGGTAGGTATCCAGTAAAGGAGCTCTGGAATTCCAAGGAAAACAGGAAGGTTCTCCTGAAAGAGGGAATTGAGTATTTACTTAAACAGTGGAAGATCCACAAGAAACGGCGTAGGAACTGAAGGTTGGAAGGTTACACCTATATTGTACAATAAAATGGTTTTCTTACACATTCTGGTAATCATATTAGTAATTTTAAGGGTTAAGTACGAAAACACCCTTGAGGTGGCCTAATTACAAAAAACCCATAGATGTTTCAAAATTATAAAAAAAAATCTTCTAGTTTGATTCTGTCTTAAATTTAAGAGGATAGCTATAATATTTTAATAAATGTCGGGGTGATTTTTGAAATGTTTTTTCTTATGAAGGGAGAAAATGTACGATAGATCGAACCTCAGGCGAGTTTTTGCAATTTTAGAAAACCTCCGTTTTTTTTTTTTTTTTTTTTTGTAACGTATCCCTAATTTTAATAATTTGTGATGCAGGAAAATTTAAGTGCTGGAGTTGGTGCTTCTTTCATGCTGAACTAGGACCAACATTGCTGCTTTCTTATTTAATGTAAGCAATATGCAATGATTCATATTCTTGAAATTTGCTCAAGTTCCAATGTATAGTCAAGTAGTTCTAGAAACTAGAAATTTAGGTGCTAACTTATCACTTAGAATGCATGAATGAAGTTCAGCTTCTTATCACTCGCGACTCGATATAGCAGTTGAGAATTGAATTTGTGGTTGTTTATCAGCTTTTTGGCCGAACTTGCATGTCTAAGCTTAGTTTCGTTTCAGTTCTGGATGTGCAATCACTAAAAAAAGCACTTCTTAATTTTTGGCTGAAAAATATCACTTTGTAGTGTTTGCAAATGCCAATTTCTGTTTCTGCTTCTGCTTTGTTTATCATAATCTAAAAGCAGGGAGAGGTGCTTTAGATTTTTGCTTCTGCTTCGGGTTTGACTTTTACAAGCAAGTAAGCACTTTTTCAGCAGATACTCTCAACTTTTGATTCTCAAATTCTGATTCTATTTTGAAACACTACCAACTTCCGATTTTCAAATACTTTTACTTCTGCTACGATAAATCACTAGAAGTTTTTGCAAACTCTCCCCATATGTCTGTGTGAATGTCATCTTGAGCCATTCAAATTGATAAACTGTAAGTATGCTGGCAAGTTAGAATATAATTTGTTGCTTGTAAAAGTCTTCTGATATTACTACCTTTGAGTCGTGCAATTAGAATTTACATATGCCAACATTGCCTTTCAATAAGTTAATAGTTTCTACTTTTAGGTCGAGTATGTATTATGAAACTAAATCAAATTAAGTTTAGCTTTAACCTTGGGATCAAATTTAGATTCAAATTGAAGTTATCTTGAATTATGATACTATATCAAAGCATCTGACTACTAATTAATTAATGCGTACTACAACTGATAAGACACTAATATACAACAAGAGAAGACCATTTTTAGAGCCTCTCAGTTATGAATGCACTATCTCTATGGAGCTAGGGTAAATAATTAAAACAGAAAAGAAAATTAACATTAGAAGAAATTAATTAAAAGAATACTAATTAAGCTAGTGTAAGAAGAGAGCAGCGTAGAAGAGCTGGTTCCAAGTATCGGGCAATCCAGGCAGACACCAATGGCTGCAATCAGCAGAATTGTCAGGGTTAGCTCGTTGCCCGGGTGTGAGGTCTCCGTTATAGATGGAGGGGTGTGCGTCTTTCCTCATGGCGGATAGCAAGGTAATGTCGAGCAAGAAAGGAGGGTTGTTCATGGAAGTTAGGACTTCTTGCACTACTTTCATTTGATCGGGATAGGTTCCTGGGTAGCCGCCCGACGTGCCACCAGTCATAGGCATCGTCTCTCCCGTAACAGCTCCTGGATGTTGTCATACCCCTGCATTCCACTCACTTGGGCTGCACAAAGAAAAAGAAAAAAACATAAATATTCATCTTCTCTAGCAACTTATGATTTGATACTTTGATGCATGTTACAAGATAATTTCATTTTTTTCCCTTTCTGATTAAGGGAGTGTTTGCGAGCTGGAAAAAAAGTGATTCTAAGTTCTTCGATGCAAAAGACAACTATCTTTTCCATTTAGAAGCTGAGAATCACTTTTCTTTAAGAGTTTGCAAACACTCCCTAAACATGTTACTGTTGTGTGGAATTGCTTTGGACTACTTGTGGCAGTTTTAGTGTATCAGAATTCAGAACTCGTCTCTATCTATCTATTGTAGTTGCAATGTGACAGGATAAGTCATACATGTTGATATTTGAGAGTTATATCACACAAATAATAACTCGTTGATGAATTGCCCCAAGGGCATAGCTCAACTGGTAAAAGACTTAAGTGGTGTGATGTTTGCTTCGCTGGCACTCGTAGCGTAGAGATTCGAATTCCCCTGGTAACAGGGTGGAGATGAATTTCTTGTGTGATGACTCAATCTAAAGCAACTCAATACTCTGAATCGTTGAGGCATATCCATCGATTCACCTCACCTACGAAACTCTAGGGGCGGGGCAACGGGGCCCTTGGGGGGTCATCCTTTTAATAACTCATTGATGAATTAGAATATGAATGTATAGTCAGTCCAATTCGTCTGTCATTCTTTCAGGGTCCCACAAAACCCAGCAAAAATAACAGTTAATTGTGGTATTCCATTTGATCTCAGTAATGTATGTTACATATATAGCAAAGAAATTGTCTTCTTATCATTTTTTATTACCATTATTATTAACTTCATCACTTGGCTGATTAAGTACGTCAAAGTTAAGTACTCGAACCTCGTTCTTTTTCCACATATTTGGGCACAAGCATGGGAAAATGATAAACTTAACAAATATTGGTACTTAGGAGAAATTACAACAAAGGCCCTTTAATTTTGGGTGTTTTCAAACACCCATTAAATAAACTCCTATAACCCAAATTTATAAATAATGTGGTCAATGCATAATATAAAATATCATTATTCTAAAAAAAGCTAAGCACTAGTCGGGCGGCAGATTGAGGCCTAATGCCTAGGTAGAACTTGGGGGGAGTTAGGTGGGGTCTAATCGGAAGAATAACGTAGGCGGACAAGAGGACTAGTGCCTAGGCGGGGACTAATCGGAGCTAGGCGGAGATTTTTAGAACAACGTAATTAAAAAGTGAAAATCCATGCATGATGCACTAAAGAGCAACCTTTATGTTTTGTTTAATGCAACAACATTACTCAACCTACGCATTTAAATGGGTTGGTTGGTCTACTTATGAGGGTACCACAGAACTTGAGTGCCACCGACGGCAACAAAACCTGACTCTTGTTTTTGTCAAAAGCTCACATGTACCTCCAAAATATGGCTCAATTCACAAGTAAACTTAAACCTAACCAAGAACTTGAAGTTCGTGATTCAGGGGTGGGTCTTTAATGGGATATTATGTAAAATGGTATACCATTGGTGTATGAATGAAGGATAAATGTCATATTTTATATGTAAAAAAGAAAAAAAGAGAGTGAGTAGGATATTGAAATGGTGAATCTATGTATGTGCACCAGGTGTAGTAATATTTTTAGGGTACAAATTTCCTGTTCTAGTTTTTGTGTTCCACTCCCTATTCTGATATATTGGATGTTGGACGTGTATTAACACATAAGTATGTGTTGTTAATTTTTTAAATGTAAATACACGTGTCTATCATCCAATGGAGTGGAACAAGAAATCTGATTTCATATTTTGGTGGTCGAACACCAGTCAAATATGAATGAATACAATAAATACAATATTTCTTGTTGATTATGTGGTCAACACAACATCTCTTCATTCAATAACCTATTTGTTTTTCACGATATGTGACCATTGGCATATGCAGTTTAGGGGTAATTATAAAACTGCCCCTGAAGCTTAGCCTAATTAGTAAAAACTCCATTTATATTTTAAAATTACAAATATCCCCTTATGATGTTACACACACTCCTTTGAAGACTTCAAGTTTGTATTACTAACATAGTAACATGTGTTCCCATCCTGAGGTGTAATTTGTAAAATAGAAACAAATATTTAGGAAGTAATTGTAATTTCAAAAGGTAACTTAGTTTTTTTTTTTTTGGTAACTAGACTGAACCTCGGGGTAATTAGGTAAGAGCGAAACTCTTGTAAGACGGTCACACATTGCAATGGATTGCACTATTAATATAAAAAGTGATACGGTAAAAAATGATATTTTTTAGTATAAAAAGTGATACTTTGCCTGAATACACTTAATTTTAGTGTATTCATATTATTTTTTACACCAAAAGTATCACTTTTACACTAAAAGTATCATCCATTGCACCGTGCAACCGTATTATACAATTGTTTGCCATTTTGTAATTGTCACTTATGTATGCAAAAAGTTTTTCCGGGCTTCTGATTTTAATTCAAATTAATTATAGGGGAAATTAAATTATTAGGTATTTATTTTGGATAGACAAATTATTAATTAGTAGCCCTAAAATTTGAGCAGTTTGCTACTATAGCTCTCATCATTTATGAGCCACTATTTTTTGTTTTTTAAAGTTTAGTCCCATCATTGCAGGTACTCGAACTGATCCTCGTCATTGCGAGTAATACCTATTATAGTCACCAATTTTGTGAACCACTACTTTAGGCAAAGACAGTTCACACTAGTGTTAAGTCAACATCTATCATTCTTGCAACTTGAACAACCTACATCACCCTACACTGCAATTTGAGCTTTTTATGCCCCACAACCCCAAAATCCACTTGTTTTCAAAAGCAAAAAGACATAAGCAGCTACAAATAAGCTGGCACTCAACTATAATTTTCAGACATAAAGATAGAGATATAAAGTGTTATATGCATTATTCATATTTACTACATTCAATAATTTATCTAAAATTAAAGAGCCAACAAAATTAGAAAAAAGAGAAACATACTTGTAATGTGTAGGAGAAATGCCTTGAAAAAAAACTCTGCTTTTGCTAATGTCAATATTGTTGTCAACCCATTTGGCCCATGTTCTTAGCCCTTTTTCCAGAGCAACCAATCTGTCCATGTCTTGGTAATATGTCCCTTCTGCTTCCATGTAATCCCATCTGCAATTTTTTTTATATATATTTTTTGAAAAAAAAAGTCAGTTTCACTTGGTTGAAAAGTGAATGAAATTGGTGAAAACTATAGTCTTTTGTAGCTGCTGCTTGCTTCAATGTTTTTATTTAGGGATAGTTACAAAAAAAAAAAAAAAAAAAATTGATGCTCGGCTAATTACAAAAAAATCTAGAGAGTTTTGAAAATTTGCAAAAAACCTCTTGAGGTTTGATTCAGTTGCCTTCATTGATTTCCGACGAAGGAAAATAATTCAGACCACCCTGATATATCTATAAATATTACATTTGCCCCTTAAATTTAAGATAGAATTAAACCTAAGGAGTTTTTTGTAATTTTGAAACATCTTTTTTTTTTAAAAAATTAGCCCAAACCTCATGGGTCTTTTGTAATTACCCCATATTTTTATTTAGGATAATTACAATAACCAACCATGAGGTACCACTAGCTTGTAGCTCAAGTGGTACCACTTATCCTTTGTAAGGGTATTGATCAAGGTTTGAATCCGGTATCTTTCAGTTTTTTTGAAATTTATCAACTCCGCTCTAACCAGTATTCCCAACTTATTAAAAAGAAAATCAGCCATGAGGTTTTAGCCATTTTTTTAAAAAAAAAAAAACTCAAGACATCTTTAAAAATTACAGATATCTTATTGTTTTTATTTTACAAATTACACGCTCGACTCAGGGTTTATTTGTTAGGTAAAACACAAACTCAAATGGGAGTCTGTGACACCTTAATGGATATTTGTAATTTTGAAAGATAACTGAATTTTTTTTAAGTATACTAAACATCAGGGGTGGTTTTCATAATTATCACTTTTTTTTAATTAATTACTTTGAAGTTTTTACCCTTGGAGAGAGCCTTTATGAGACCACCAATGACCTGTATTGAAAGAAAGAAGATCAACACCTCTCCAAGCATTGGCATTACCCCTAATCTCACCCAATCTCAACACTCTTTTCCCTTGCACAGAATCAATATCCACCAGGTATGGAGCCCTGTAAAACGACACCGTCACCCCATATTCCTGCAAACAACAAAATTATTTTGTCAGAATAATTACATTATTGACCCAGATAAATATATATATATATATATATATATATATATATATATATATAACCCAAAGATTTTTTAAACTTGCAATAACTCCCTTAAGGTTCATTTTCCCCTTTCGTAAAAAAAAAACATATCAGAACCACCCTTGAAATTTATGAAAATATTACCGTTGTCCTCCTTAAATTTAAGACAGAATCAAACGCGAGGGAGTTTTTGTAAATTTGAAACATATTTGGGTTTTTTTTGTAATTAGCCTAAACCTCAGGGGTGTTTTTGTAATTATCCATAAATATTATTTTGAGGATTGCTTACCAAGAATTTGAAAGTGGAGAGAGGGTCTCCTCTGAAGAATTGTGTGGGTGATGATGAAGGCAATCCAGCTGATATCATACAAATCAAAGACTGCCATTGGTTCCTACCCAATGAATCACCCACAAACATCACACTTTTGCCTCTCATTCTCATCAAGAAATCAGCCCCATTGAACCTTCATCAAATGATTCAAATCATTAATCAACAAAACCACTCAATATGATAAAGGGATAATTACAAAAACACCCCTGAAGTTCGGGCTAATTACAAATAAACCTATAAATTTTTTAAAATCGCAAAACACCCCTTGAGTTTGATTTTATTTTCCACTTTCTATCTTCATAAACCAAACAAAAAAAACATTTAAAATACCCTGATATTTATAGAAATTTTACGGTTACCCCGTTAAATTTAAGATAGAATCAAATCTGAGAGGCTTTTTTTGTAATTTTGAAATATTTCTGTTTTTTTTAATTATCACAAACCTCAAGAGTTTTTTTTTTTTGGTAACTATCCCTATAGTAAATACTATTTATGGATGAATACAGAAACCACCCTTAAGATTTAGCTAATTACAAAGAACTCCAATTATTTCAAAATTACAAATACAGTGGGTAGATTTGTAAAAAAGAAACAAATGTAGGGTATTTCTGCAATTTTGAAAGATAGCTATTTTTTTTTTTTTTGTAATTAAAATGAAACCTTATGAATAGTTTTTGCAATTAACCCAACTAAACAACAAACTTCACTATTTTTATCAAATTCAAGAAATCAATACATATGAACCTTCACCAAATCATTAATCAAATAACCAGTCAACAAAATATATACTATTCACTGACAATTACAAAAACCACCCTAAGATTCCACCTAATTACAAAAAAACTCCCATTATTATTCAAAATTACAAATCCCCTAAATTTTGTAAAACAGAAACAAATGTCTTAAAGTATTATTTGTAATTAGACTAAAACTACATAGTAGTTTTTGTAATTAACCCAACTAAACAACAAACTTCACTAGTTTTATCAAATTCAAGAAACCAATACATATGAACCTTCACCAAATCATTAATCAAATAACCAGTCCATACAACATATACTATTCACTGACAATTACAAAACCCACCCTGATATTTCACCTAATTACAAAAAACTCCCATTACCTTTCAAATCGCAACATTACCCTCTCGAGGGTGGATTTGTAAAAACATAAACAAATGCCCAAGGGTATTCATGCAATTTTGAAATATAACTATTTTTTCTTTTTTTGTAATTAACTTCACTACTTTTATCAAAGGGATAATTACAGAAAACCCTCGAGATTCGGGCTATTTACAAGAAAACCAGAGATTTTGGAAAATTACATTACATGCCAAAAATACTTCAAAAATCCCCTCATGTTTATCAAAATATTACATTTACCCCCTTAAATTTAAAGGCACAATCAAACCTCAATGAGTTTTTTGCAACTTTCAAAAATCTCCTAGTTTTTTTGTAATAAGCCCAAACACTAGGGGGCTTTTTGTAATTATCCCTTTATCAAATTCAAGAAATCAACAGCTCTCATATCTAAATCAGACAAGAATTAATGTGATTTATACCTGGGGATTTGGCAATTGATAGGTTGCCAGCGATACTTAAGGTAATCCGTATCTGGTCTACCATACATTTGACAATTAAATTGAGGATCAATCATGGGACAAGAATATTGGTAATCTGGATAGGTTTCATCCCTAACCCATGAACCCATGAACAGAGCACAAGAACTCTGGTTTCCGAGCATTGGTCGCCTGTGGTGGGCATTATTGTTGTTATGGTGGTTCCTCAGCCCAATCAACACCACTGATGAAACTATGATGTTTTTGCTGTTAAAATGTAGCAGAAGAAATGTAGATAGAGCAATAAAGTGAAATGGAGATGGAGGACATTTTGGAGTAGCCATGGAGGGAATAATAGTGATTGAACTTGAGGTAAAGTAATGAAAAAGGAAGAGAGAGAGAGATAAAGGGGCTTGGTGGGATGGGATGTATCTATTATATATATACACATATGGTATATAAAATTAGGGGTGGTAATTTGGGTCATCAATTCGTGTTTGTGTTTAGTTTTTAGCTCTGTTGTAAAAGTTCACGTATACAAAGTCCGACAATCACGACATGCCGCTGCCAGCCCTCGTCCATCTACGTTTTCTTCCGATTAGGAAACCCGTCAAGGCTCCCCTTGTCCGCCTACGTTTTTTTTTTTATTAGGCTCAGTCTAACCCTGCTCACATCCTGCCTAAACCCGCAAAGGCTTTCCTTGTCCGCTTACGTTTTCTTCCGATTAGGCCTTGTCTAACTCCGCACATATCTTGTCTAACCCCGCCAAGGCTCTGCTTAGGCGCTCAGCCTAGTCTGTCGCCCGACTAGCGCCTAGCAATTTTTACAACATTGGTTTTTGGTCAATTTCGAATTATATTCAAAATACATAAAGAAAAATTAAATAAAATATAAAATATTTTGTTTTTAAGACAAACTGGTAACATCGTGCCAGATTCATGTTTGAGTTTTTTCATGTTGGGGTTTTTCTCAATAACTTTGGATCGAATTCGTGTTCTATTATTAATCGTGTCAGAAATTGACATCCCTACATAAAATTAAGGGATTTTGGTTTTTTTTATGGGCTTTGGTTTAACTTTTGTTGTGTAGTGTGCATGTGAAGGTATAAGCTGAAACGGTTCACGTGTTTGTCAATCTATTCTGATATTTGCTCCTTTTTTTAATAAAGGTTGATTGGTGTTGGTTTTAGAATAAATGTAAAAGAAAAAAGGTCACTTTTATTCACCGTCAAGAATAATTATTAGGATTCTTAAAAATAAAAAAAACAATGAAAAATAAAACCTTTTTCTCCCCTTATCTCATTGATACTAGAGAAATCAAATAGTAATTTATTCATATTTAAAAAGAGTGATGAATTGCCAAAAATGATTCGTTGTACTTGATATTCAACTCGAGCTTGATTATTAAAAGCTCGATTAAATTTAATTTGTTAATGTGATTTTTAGCATATTTTTTTGTTCAACTCGACTAAAGATCATTCAGATCCATGTGATTAGTAATCGAACCAACTCAAATATAATTCGTTGTACTTTTTGAGGTAAAATGCCATTACTAATTTGTGGGATGTTGAGAGCACAAAGGCAAGTTGTATAGTGCAACAGCTAATATGCATTCAATAGAACTGAAATTGACATGATTTTGTAACCAACATATATATATATATATATATATATTTATAACTGAGGTTACATGTTCCCACATGACTAGTTCTCTGGGAAACAATTTTGACCTCTCGAATCGCTAGCTATAAAACCGAGAGAATGCACAATGGCTCTCACTCTTAGGTCCCTAATATCCTCAACTACCGCGCAAACATGTATATGTTGATATTCTTTTGAATTGTTATGCCAGTTCTGTAAGTTCAATTTTCATGGTTACAGAGTATTTACAAACTCTAAAGAAAATGATTCTCATCTAGTTGCAGAAAAAACAATTATTGTTTCCGCCTAGAAGTTGAGCATATTTAATCACTATTTTTTAGAGTCTACAAACACTCCCTATATCTTGGCTTGTTTGTTTTAAGATTACTTATTTAAATTCGGAACTTCCTAAATAACTCTCGCAAGCTAGATATGATATTTTAGCATGTAGCCTCAATGTGATTTCTATTTTAAAATGGTGTTTCATCTCATATTCCACTACTATGAATGATTGATTAACACATATTTTTTTATTGGTTATCATTTACCTTATAACAACCCACAATTAATGCTTGAAATATAATACGATAAGTTTAAACACGTGTTAATCATTCGTAAAGATAGAATATGAGATAAAATACCATTTTGAAATAAAAATATCGTATGCACTCAACCACTACCTCTAATGGAAATAATATAAAGATATGCAATTTTTTTGCTTTTTTTCAACTCTTGTCTAACTCTCAGCCACTACTTTCCTCAGAGTCAATCCACTTTTACACAAATGTGTAACTTTTGAATATAATCAGCAAACTGTATTTTGATTCGAATTATATTCCACTAAACTTTATATTCGTCCTATTATGTATTAGGTCGTTTTCATAATGATGTGAATATTTATGCTATATATTCGTCATTGTAACAAATTACAAATTAACAATATTTCACATATACTATGGTTTTGCTAAATAAACTAAAACCACATGTAAACTATATTATATATGACAGTCGGTAGGAACAGTCCAATGCACTTAAAAAGTCACAAGAATGTAAAAAGTTAGAAAAGTGTAGCAAATGTCACTTTCTTGCAACAATTGAGGGTGGAGCAATATACTTTTGGTTTTGTTTTTATCTTTCTTGCATACCAGTGTATCCATATGGATTTTATTGTTAATGACCCACTATTGTTAAAATTAGAGAGAGTCCAGTCTTTTAGGGTCTACTTTTAGAGCCCTGAAATGAAACGGGTCTATTTGATCCAACTTATTTGGCCCGAAATATCGATCAGGTCCGATTGTCTAAAATTCTATGTGCATTTTCATAGGTTGGTCAGAGATGACTCCAAAAATAGCGGTCGATCACTATTTGGTTCTGCTCGGTCTGATTTTTTCCTTTGGCCTAGTGGGCTGGCACCAGAGTGGTACAATCGGCCCGTTCAACAGCTCTAGTTAAGATCCTCTTTAGCCAAACTTGGTTTTGATCCAAGCTAGGAAGCACGCACGAAGAGTTTTGTATTGGATTTTGTATGTAAATTGAATGTTTTTGGACAAATAATTTAAAAAATATTTAAAAAAAGGTTTTGGGAAAATAAGAAAATATTTGGTTGAGTATATTATTTTATAGATTCTTGCAAGAAGAAATGTGCTGAATAATGAGATTCTTGATTTTATAGTGGATTTGTATTTTATTAATGTTTTGTATTAGTATAGTGTTCATAATTTGTTAGAGGCGGGTCCATATTGAAACATTTGAAATGTGAAACAATGTGTAATGGCAAGAATTGCATGGGATCCATATATTTGAATTATAAGCAATGATTGTATATTAATTTTTTTTTTTTTAAGATTGCTGAAGCTAGTCAAAATATAATCCATCAAGTATGCCTAGGAACAAACTATTACATGTCTAATCCATGTTTTAGCAATCACTTCTTTACTAAAACTATTCCTCCAAGGCGATGTTTGCGAGATCAACTTTGTCGTTGAAAAGTGTGTAAAAAAATAAAATTGCACACGACTCTTTTTCCACTTTTAATTGTGCTACTCTAAATTCAATATTGCATTCATGAAATTAAGATTTTCCTACACTACATGGATCAATCTTATTTTTTAATGGTTGAAGTTTGTGTTTCCAGGGCATTTCGTCCCGATTCGATCAAGCATGAGTGCGTGTATCTCCTACCTCCACAAATATAACATCAGCATTGTATTGTGATTGGGGTTAAAAAATTAGTAGGCGCCGCAAAGTTTGATTAAGCCATGTCCGTTGAACTCCCATGGGAAGCAAAGGACAGTATATGGAAATTAACCTTTATAAACAACAAAGCATATACTAGAAAGCAAATGTTCTTTACTTCTCCTTGTTCCTGCATAATTGCAACTAAATTATTCCTTCCCCCATTTTGTGTTGAGTCATAAAAATACAGAAATGCATGGATGTAACTGGAGGTGGCAATGGATCGGGTCGAGCTTGTAATACCTGGCTCTTAATAAATTGGGGATAGAATTAAGGCTCGATTAGAACCGATTTTGGAGGTGATTTTTTTTTAAAAATTCGAAACCCTAATTTTCTAATTTGGAAATAATATTTTCTGATTTTATTCCAAAAAACGAGAAGGAAAAATCATGTAAAAATGACAATAAATCAAACATATGAAAGGGAAGGGAAATCCTTCATATATGGCAATAGATTTCAGTAAATATACTCTTACCATATATTCCTTGAATCCTTGGCCTATAAATTGAAAGTCTCCCCTAGGGTTTTTCCTCACAATTTTCTACACCAAGCAAGAAGATAAATTCTTATTCTCCTTCTTCCTCTAAAACCGCCGCCACCATCACTGCGGTGCTCCACCGCCGCCACCGACACCTCCACCATGGGCACCCTCTTCTAAAATCCTAATCCCCATAATCAAAACCCAAGATAAAAACCAAGCAAGGGGAAAGAGAAATAAAGGAAGTGAGAGAAGCCAGCTACCGCCATGACCGCCGATCGCCATCGCGGGTTACTGCTGCCGTAGACGAAAGAGAGATGCGGAAGGATATGAGAAACTTGAACACTATGCATTCACGTTTGCATTATTTCATGAAGTTTCTACATTCAAGTTGGGGTTTACTGCTTATGTCTATTTTAAATGCATGTATGATTATTTTGTATATGTCCACGTTAAACATGAAAAACATGATGGTACTTAATTGTACAAACATGAAAAACAAGATGGTACTTAATTGTACAAGCATGAAAAGCACGATGATACTTAATTGTACAAGTATGAAAACATAGGTGTGTATGCATGAGTGATTGTGACGGTGTATTTAATTTAGACATTCTGCGTCCCACCTTCGTTTGTATACTCACCCTATGTTTTCCCCATAGATGAATGAAGGAGCCGGAGCATGGCAAAGGACGGTGGAAGTCGAATCAAGAATTTAAAGGGCCCCTTTATTTTGATTTATTTAATGATATTAAATGCTAAATAGCTTTTATGGGTTTTTGTTTTTAAATTTTTAACACTGCGGTTTCGATTTATGACAAGTCGTAGTATTTACTTTTTTATCAAATGCGTTTTCAAGCTTGAGTTTATTTTTTAGCGCTTTACTAAATCGCAAATCATATATTTTTATTTTTGTGAAATTGAGATGTTACTGAGTTAGTCCATCAGGCTTTCTAATTTTTTTTGGCGTGTGGGGACCGTGCCTGCAGCTTGGCCCAATTAGGGGATGGCAAACGGGGCGGAGTTTAGCCAAACCCGGACCCGCCCCGCCAAGGAGAAGTAAGACCCGGGACCCGCCCGCCCGCCTCAAGACCCGCCCCGCCCCGTACTAAAAACACCGGAAGGGGTTGTCTAGACCCGCTAGACCCGCCAAATATATTTTTTTAAATTATAATAATTTATATTTTTCTATTTGTGGCCAAATTTTCAAAAGTAATCAAATGCCAATAGATTAAAAAATAAATAAATATAATTATGCAACTTATTATAACTATTTTTTTTAGAATTGGCTACTATTAAGATTTTTTTAAAAACAAATACTATTAGTATACTACATAGTACTCAACTAATACTTAAAATAAATATTCAAAGTAGAATATTACAAGATATTATATTAGTAAATTAAACTTTAAAAAGTAAATAATATTATAATAATATACTCAACTAATATTTTTAAA
Organism: Rehmannia glutinosa; assembly: GCA_016081115.2. Lineage (NCBI taxonomy): Eukaryota > Viridiplantae > Streptophyta > Magnoliopsida > Lamiales > Orobanchaceae > Rehmannia > Rehmannia glutinosa. The sequence continues at coordinate 7,989 of JABTTQ020000017.1, read as the reverse complement.
TATATAACACTCAAATTTAAAAGTAAATAATGCAAAATATTTTAATATATATTTAAAAATTTAATAAAATTAACATGCGGGGCGGGACCCGGCGGGTTTTGCAACCTTGGGACCCGACCACGGACCCGCTTTATCCAGGTCTAGACCACGCCCATCATCGGGAGGCGGGTTTACGCGGGGCGGGTTTTGACCCCCATTGCCATTCCTCGCCAATCCAACCCGACTGAAGCATGTAAAAACTTGTAGGGCCAAGCCAAAATCGTCCGATCTTTTTTTGGTATAAAAGACTATGACCCAGCTCAATCCAAACCTCGAGTCGGGTTGGATTTTGTCACATCTAGATGTAATCCACTTATCTTATTAGTGGAATTATGGAGGGGTCACGTGTCTTGAAAAAATAAGAGAAATTACCAAAGAAAAAAATAAAGAATATTTAATTTACGTTGTTCATTTCAATCGAAAAATCGTTTGTTTTAAGTATGAGGATAATAAATGTACTCGTGAATCTTGATAGTCACCATCAAAATCAAAGTTTTGAAAAAAAGGGGCCATATCTAATTAGAGATTTTCATATGTCTGACCAGTGGCGGGCACAAAAATTTATAATTGGGGGATGAAATTATAGTTGGGAAGAATACAACACATTTATTAATAATTTTAGGGGGTTGAACACTAAATTTTCCTCATAAATAATTTTAACATTTAAAATTATACATAGTAAAAAAATTTGAAAATTTGGGGGAGGAGGCAGCAACCCCAACTTGTGTCTGCCCCTGTATCGATTTTCGACTAAAGCAACTCCCAACTTGAGTCCCGGATCAACTCGACAGGATGTTCGGTTGGGCTGAACTCGCCAACTCGGCCATTTTCACATCCCGTGATTTATATCATTTCAGCGAAGGGCACTTTTAAGACTTTAAGAGTCTAAGATTAGTCAGATATAAACCCGGATATGTGAGTTATATAAAAAAAAAAGTCAAGGAAAATGCTTATCATTTGCTAACTTCCAAGTTGTAAATTATCACTATGCGACAAGTTTGAGTAGCGAAGCAAAATGCAAGTTTTATCCGTACACAATATATAGTAGCTGCTCTTTTCCGAGAGAGATTCAAGTTGTGATTTTTTTTTTCTTCCAAAAAATAAAAATAAAAAAGGATATATGTTTATATGTTAGATAATTTTTATGTGACGTAATTGCAGATTTGCAGAGATCCAACAGCTTTCGCGGATCTAGTGACTTTAAATAGGATTCATGATTATTAGTAGTTCAAATTAAATTGAAGTAATCTCATGTTAGATGGTTTAACGATTAGAAGGATCTAATTTGATGGATCCAACCGACTCATATATGTATTTTTAGCAAATAAAATAGAGGTCCAAAATAAAGCCCAAATGAAAAATCGGACCACACCGAACCGAAATAATTTGATTTGGTGTGGTTCGATTTTTCTAGAATGCTTTCGCTTCCGATTATAAAATTAATTAAAATTTGATTTTATTTTTTTTTCAGTTCATTTTCGCACCGAACCGATCATTTGCTTCACCCCTCGTCTCCAGACCTACCTGACAATGGTCTCAAAGTTCATCTCAATGGGCGTGAATTCATGACGAGTCCAAATTAGGAAATACCCTTTGTCTTTTGTAAAGCCCAATAAACAAAATATTGGGCTGAAAGTTCTTTGAAGCAGTTTGGGCTAATTATATTGTGGGCTGAGAAGTTCCTTAAATCGAGTACTAGCGTAAACTCTGAGAATAGCCAGTGGCTAAACCCACTGGCAAATGAGAATCCTTCCTATCGTACACTTATATATGTTGCTTTCAGTTTTTTTTTTTTTCAAGCAAAATTATTTTTGCCCAATAGGATGCTTGCAATAATATTTTAGCGCACAAGAGTGTATGCAAAATTATTTTTTGAGCATGGTTACTCACAATGATAATTTGTTGTGCATTATGATGCATGCAATAATTATTTTTGCACGATGTATGAAAGTTTTTTTTTTTTTTTTGCCGCATATATAGGATGCTTGAAAATGGAATTATATTTTTTGAGCAAAACATTTTATGTAGTTATGTATTATATAAGTTGCATGCTTTATAGTGTGTAAGTAATCCTTTTTTGTGATAAAATTAATTTTGTTGGTGTTGATGAATTATGGATGAATTGATATCGACATACGGGTGATAACATACCAAGCAACACAACAAATATCACACCAAAGGGATGCACCCCTGCTGCAGCATTACCTCATACCGTACCAGGAGTGGTGGCCACATAAACCAGCTCATATGCCCTTGTACTACTCAATATATACCATTGGATCATATTGGATATTTGGTGATTAGATTACAGTTGTGATATATCTAGAATGATCCTTAGAATCTATTTAAGGTTGTATCCATCATTGCGATATCATTAAGAGATTAGAAATACGAAAGCTCTGTTACTATTACATTCATAATGCTTATCAACTTAATATCTTTCATGTTGTTCCATTCAAAATCCTTTCATGGTATCAGAGCTCCAGGTTGAATAAACTTGGACTCTGGGCCACACTTTCTTTTATTTTATTCTCCCTAAAAAATCCAACCATGACTACAAATCCATTTTCTGATTACTTTCATCATATCCCTCTTCAAGGGCAACTGGTTACAGTTAAGCTCAATGAAGGCAACCATTTAATATGGAGGCAACAAGTGTTGACAGCCATCAAAGGTTATGGACTAGAATCCTTCATCAATGGTACTGCCAAAATTCCTTCTCAGTTTTCATCAGATGATTCAGGGAATGAAGTACTGAATCCCGAATATATAGTCTGGAGTAGGCAAGACCAACTCTTTGCCTCATGGTTACTTTCATCTCTCTCTGAATCCATACTTGTCACCACCGTTGGGTTAGGCAGCTCTAAAGAAATCTGGGATTCTATTGAAACTTGCTTTGCCAGCCACTCACAAGCAAAGATTATACAACACAAAATGCAACTTTCAACAATAAGAAAGTGAGCATGTCTATGAGAGATTATTTAAACAAAGTGAAGGCATGTTGTGATGTCATTGTTTCTGCTGGACAAAAGGTGACTGACACAGAGCAAGTCATGCACATAGTAACAGGTCTGAGCAATGAATATGATTCCATTTTTGTGTCAATCACTTCAAGAGTCGAAACTTGATCCTTAAGAGAAGCCCATGCATTACTCCTAAGCTATGAAAACAAACTAGAAGGACATGGAGGTGTCAATCATAATTTGTACGAAGGATGACGCAATCCCACTGTCCAATCTTTGCCAATCATGCCAAATATCAAGAAGAGGAGGAGGCTTCTATAACATAGAGCAACGAGGAAGAGACAATAGCTATTCTCCTAACACTGAGGATGAAGATTCAACTATAGAGGAAATATGAACAGAGTAGAGAGCGAGAAATTCATTCCCTGAAGCGAGTTATCGTTGTCATAAAAACAACCACATAATGACAAATGTTTCTATAGCCGATCTCAACTATATATCCGTGGACAAAGACGGCAACAACTCTCGCCCAAGGTAATGGACCTTCAGCAACTTTGTCAACAACAAGAAGTGTTCTTTGAATCCATTCAGGAAGCCTATTGGTTCCCAGATTCTGGAGCCACCAACCATGTTACTCCTGACTTGAGTAATTTGAGCATAGCATCTGATTATCAAGGAGAAGACAAAGTTCAAATGGGTAATGGAACAGGTTTGAGCATTTTTCATATTGGTTCTTCTATAGTTAAGCCATCACATAATGATTTTAACCACTATTTTATTCTAAAAAATCTATTACATGTCCCTAAAATCGTGAGTCTTCTTAGTGTTTCCCAATTTGCTAAAGATAACAATGTTTACTTTGAGTTTCACTCTAGTTTTTGCATTGTAAAGGACAAACTCACGGGGAGGCTTTGCTCAAAGAGAATGTTAGAAATGGTCTATATGTCTTCAATCTTGCCAAATCCAGAGGAAATGTTTCTCATAATGATCACTCGCAACCTGTCAACCATCCTATCACCAGCTCTCTAGAACTTCAGAATAAAGCTAGTTTAGATTTGTGGCATTCTAGACTTGGTCATGCCAATATTGATGTTGTTAAGAAAGCTCTTCAAAGTCAGAACATTCTCTATGATGATAATATAAGAAATTCTGTTTGTTCATTTTGTTTGCAAGGCAAAAGTCATAAACTTTCTTTTCCATTCCTCCTGAATCAATGTGTCATGGATTGCTAGATATCATACATCTTGATTTATGGGGGCCATCTCCCATTAAATCCATCAATGGCTATTCTTACTATGTCATTTATTGATCAACATTCACTTCGTTCACTTGGCTATATTTCCTAAAGCAAAATCGACACCGTTAAGCCCGTCCTTCATTTCAAAACACTTGTTGAGAATCAATTTAACAGGAAAATTAAAATTGTTCAAAGTGATGGAGGAACTGAATATAAGCCACTAACCACATTTTTCCTTGAGAATGGCATATCACACAGAATATCTTATCCTTATACACCTGAGCAAAATGGCCTTGCAGAAAGAAAAAATAGACACATTGTTGAAAACAACTCTTTCTTTCTTTGAATAGTCTCACATACCTCAAAAATATTGGGATGATGCATTTTCTACTGTTGTTTTCCTAATTAACAGAATCCCAACCAAAATCCTTGATTTTAAAACACCTCTGGAAATGGCAACAGGACAAAGACCAAATTATAAGTTCCTAAAAACTTTTGGATGCTTATGTTTTCCCCATATGAGACCCTATAACAAACACAAACTAGAGTTGAGAACCACACATAAGTACCTTTCTTGGATACAATCTCCTTATAAAAGGATACAAAATCCTTCTTCCCAATAAGAAGATTATCATTTCGGACATGTTGTCTTTGATGAAAATATTTTTCCATTTCAAGACAAACGAAAAACTGATATTAGTCCCAATGAATGGACTACCCACTCGCACCTCTCATTAATGTCCCTACCCATCCCCCAACCACAATAATCGTGATAATTCTCCCACCAACATGCAATCTTTCTTCATCTAACCCCGGCTTCATCCACTCCATCCAGTAATGCTTTCATTCCGGCTCCCGAGCCTACACATGCTTCATCTTCTCCTACATCCCCTAGTCCACCCCAATCCCGCACTATTCCACCTCATACACATCTTCATGGTGGCGAATAACTATAGAATTACCAATAGAGAATACCTCATTACCTATTTCCACTTACTAATCTAAACTCGAGAATGTTGCGGTGGTCATCACATGATCACAAGATCTAAATCGAATCGAAAGGCCAAAACTTATCTTCTATTCTCAAGACAATTACAGAGCGTAAGTCCATTTAAAACCGCCCTTGAATTCCTCGAATGGAGGGCAACCATGAAAAGGGAATATGATGTTTTGCTCAAGAACAACACCGGACTCTTGTTGATATGCCATTAGACAAGAACATCATCGATTTGCAAGTGAGGTTTTTAAATTAAAAAGACATCTTAATGGTTCCATTGCTAGACATAAGCCTCTATTGGTTGCACGGGATTTACTCAACAGTGGAATTGATTATCTTGATACATATAGCCCCGTAGTCAAACCTGCTACAATCGGGATGGTTTTTATCTCTAGCTCTTGCAATTCTCGACCTATTCGGCCGACATTGACAATGCTTTTTTAAATGGAGAATTAGAAACACCTCTATACATGCAACAGTTTCCGTTTTGAACACAAGGTCCGTGATGGACAACAGCTTAGTCCGCAAACTCCACAAGTCCTTATATGGTCTCAAGTAGGCATCCGTAGTTTGGTCATCCAAATTAACTCAAGTCTACACTCTTTCGATTTAACACATCCAAGGTCGATGCTTCTCTTTATTACATGAGTCAAAAAACGGAGGTCGCGTTCTTGTCTTGCATATGTGGATGATATTATCATCACGAAGCTCCACTTCGTAAATTTAACACTTGGTTGATGGGCGCCCTGATACAATGTTCTCTCTCGAGGATCTTGGTCGATTGAATTATTTTCTAGGCATAGAAATACACTACACCAAGGATGGTTTGTTACTCACTCAAGAGACATACATCAGGGATCTACTCAAGAGAGCTGGAATAGAGGGGGCAAAAGGACTCAGTTCACCTATGGTTTCTAGTCCAAGTTTGTCAAAGTATGATGGTCAAGCTATAGCTGAATCTTCTCTTTATAGAAGTTTAGCAGGAGCATTGCAATATGCCACAATATCCAGACCAGACATTTGCTATAGTGTCAACAAGATAAGTCAGTATATGCAGAATCCACTGAGTACACATTGGAAGGCCATGAAGAGAATTCTACGGTATCTTGCTGGAACAATTGATTTTGGATTGCACTTCAGATCTCGGTCACCTATAGTTCTTAATGGATTCTCTGATGCTGACTGGGGGTCAGATGTTGATGATAGGAAATCAACTTCAGGAACCTGTGTGTATTTTGGACACAATTTGGTTGCATGGAGTTCAAAAAAACAACCAACTGTGTCAAGGTCCTCTACGGAAGCCGAGTACAGGAGCATAGCCAATGTCACCTGTTATATCATTTGGCTACAGTCACTCAAAATGAAATTGGGATGAAATTAATAAAGCCAAGCATAATATGGACAGACAATATTGGAGCTAAGTCATTGTCTTCAAATCCTGTGTATCACTCCCGACCAAACACATTGAATTGGACCTTCATTTTATCGTGAAAAGGTTCTCAATAAGGCTAATCACCCAACACGTTCCCGCTTATTGATCAAGTACAGAACATCCTAACTAAACCATTAAGTGACAACTCTTCGCCGACTCCGTAACAAGATGAACATTTGTTCTAAGAGCTCGTTCGAGTTGAGGGGCATGATAACATACCAAGCAACACAACAAATATCACACCAAAGGGATGCACCCCTGCAAAGATTACCTCATCCGTACCAGGAGTGGTGGCCACATAAACCAACTCATATGCCCTTGTACTACTCAATATATACCATTGATCATATTGATATTTGGTGATTAGATTACATACTGTGATGTATCTAGAATGATCCTTGGATCTATTTGGGTTGTATTCATCATTGCGATATCATTAGGAGATTAGATATACGAAAGCTCACATTCTGTTATTCATAATGCTTATCACCATAATGTCTTTTCATCATGTTCCATTCAAAATCCTTTCAACCTGCAAGTTAATGTAAATTGAGTGTTCATTGTTTTATATTGTTAGAGATAATTTGTGACGATGGTGGTAACTTGGTTACCTTATTTTTATTTGGAAGTACGAGCACCCACTCATCCAAGCAAAAATCATAGTCCAGTGAGCGTAATCTGAAAGTTAATTAATAATCTATTATTTATGTGTAGATTTTGGTTATTTTTCCCTTTCCTTGTATTGATAGGTGGGAGTTCTTTGGGTTTCCCCCAATTAGTTTTAGGATATTGTCAGGCTTATAAACGAAGCCGAGCCCGAACGAACGAGGTTTGTTCGTGTTCATTCGTTTATTTTTAAAGGTTGTTATGTTCGTTTGTTTAATAATCGAACGAACATGTTCATGAACGCTCATGAACAATAAATTTGAACTCCTCATGAGAACAAGTCCATAAGTCAGCTCACTGGCGTATAAAAAAGTTAAATACACTTTGTTCATGAACACTAACTCAAAATAAATGGACATTATGATGATTACAAATGTAAATATGTTGTAATATTAAACTAAAATAAATTTATTTTTCATAATAATTAAAGTAATTAATATTAAGCAAAAGAATGTATAATTAATAATTAAAAAATGAATAATAAACAAACATTAATGCTAACACTAAATGAACATATTCGTGAACAATTTAACATAAACGAATATTTTTTTGTTCGCTTATGTTCATTAGCTTTTAATAAACGAACATAAACGAACGCTAAACGAGGTCCGCCCACGAAGCCATTTATCGAAAGCCCGCTTTTACAACCCTAATT
>JABTTQ020000392.1:0-80128 GCA_016081115.2 Rehmannia glutinosa | reverse complement strand
CATTTTTAAAAGGACTAAATCGAAAAGTTGGTAAGGTTTCTTCAACCCCCTTATAAACCTTACACTCACACCCCTTGGGACCAACAAGTGGTATCGAGCGGTTGGTTCATTGAGCCTTCCGCACCGGTTACCGAACTAGATCTCCAAATTTTTCAAAGTTTGTTTTAGTACTTAATCTTTCAAAACTCTTTTATTCAAGAAATTTATTATCATGAAAGCAAATCACACGCATCCCTATGTTCACAATTGAAGAATTTGATGATTGGAAAATTCGTATGTGCTCATCTATCGATTACACGATGAGATGTGGATAGTGAAAGAAGATGGGCCACTCCAAATCCTAAAAGTGAACACAATCGTAAGAAGAGTGCGCAAAATGAAGGAGAAGAGGATGTTGCTCCCAGACAAGCTTATGGTTGAAAACCAAGAGTCGAATGGACAAATGATGACAGAAAAGATATAACTTGGACAATGTGGCCAAGGACATTCTTTACAAAAACTTTGGACAAAGCCATGTGAAACAAAGTCAAATCATGCAAAACGGCTAAAGAAATGGGGACAAGCTAACATTGATTTGTGAAGGCTCGAGCAAATCAAGGAAAATAAACTATCGGTTCTCAGACAGAAATTTGAGAATTTTAAAATGCTCAGGAGAGACCTTAGATCAACTGGATGCTCGGTTCACAAATGAGCTATCTCGCACTTGGAAAGGAATATACAGCGAGAAGAAATGTGTATGAAAATTCTAAGAAGTCTCCCAAATTGAATGGGAAATGAAGGTCATGGCACTTCGAGACATTCCATGGACCTATCCAAGACATCCAACCATGAGCTATTCTCGGATCTCAAAGCCTACGACTTGAGCCGAGAAGAAAAGACCAGAAGAGACACCAGGCCCAAAACAAATTTTCTAATTGTTAAGGATGGCAAGAGAGTCGTCAAAAAAGTTATTGACTAAGAGGAAATAGCCCTGATGGTTAAAGGTTTAATAAGTTCTTCAATAAGAACTACAAAAAAGAAGCAAAGGTGAATCCTCCGAAGACACTCAAGACCTCCAAGTCAAGGGAAGATAGACCATCCAAGAGAGCAGAGCATCAAAAAGTTGAATATCAAAGAACTGACAATCCAAGGATGGAAAGAACCCGATCAAAAAGTTGTAAATCTATGCTGAAATGCAGTAACCCGGGTTCACTATGCCATTAAATGCCCATATCCTTAGTCAACAAGACAAGAATGAAGAGGGAAAGAAAAGTCTTGAGGAAAGAAGACAGAAAAGAGAAAGGCAATGTTGGTCGCAGCGATCACGAGACAATAAGTCAAAAGACACAACATTGATTGAGTAGTGAAGCCGACTACTCAAGTGACTCACGAAGAAGAAGCCTTGATTTGTCTAATGGCTAAAGAACAAGACCAACCCGACCAAGAAGATGAGGTACACTCTAACTCATCACACTCAGTGAGTCTAGTGACATGATGGGATCGTGATACACACTTCATCACCCACCGATCTTTATGATTCGTTAGGCAAAATGATGAAATATTTTGAGCACATTAAATCCTCACACACACTACTAAATGAGAAAACAACCTACTCAAGAGCCAAAACTCACACGGTGACTAAGGAGCCGAGTACTCTAAGTCAAATAGAAATATGAGAATAAAAGTCTAAAGGCTGAAAATGCTAAGTTAATAAAGCAGAATAAATAGTCATATAGAAAAGAGGAAAATGACCTCAAAAATGTGATTGCTTCATTCACTAAGGCATCTAAATCCTTGATGACCTTATTATGAGTCAAAGAGAATGTGGAGACAAGACAGGGCTTAGGATTTAATTCCTCCGTGCTATGTCAAGCTCCAAAAGTGATTTTGGAAAAGGGTCTTCAAGCAATGAAGTATCTCTAAAATCCAAAACTCCAAATTGTGCACACACATTCATTCCAAAGCACAATCACAAGCAAACCGCCTTGGTTATAAAGGAAAAGGAAAGTGCCGATTAAGTGTCTTTGAGAGGACAATGAGAAGAAATCAAAAGAGTTCCTCAAAGAAACTCCAAATAGAGATACTCAGTAAGAAGAACAGAACTACCAAAACCCCAGAAGGTCTATAAAGGAAACTTATATGATGGGAATGGTAGAAACTACCCAAGCCAAGTCGATTGGAATAATGTGAACTATCGCCAAAGATCTCATGGAATATAAGCCTAAGTGGCAAAGGCCTAACTCAAGAAAGGCCATTCCAAAGATATAAGAGCTTTCATCAAAGACACACATATGCACCTAGGCACTACACTCGGAGATATCACAACTACCCAAAGAAGGCAATTGCTAAAACACATACATAGGCATACGGACAAAAGAGACACTGTATGAACCTAGAACCCCAAGTAATTTGCCAAAATTAATTATGATTATGGCACGATAGATGGCAACCCCCTTAGAGTCAATTAATTTGGCTATAGGTTGGTTGGATCATCTTACAATACTAACCCCTCGACCCCAGGCAAGTATGGGTACCTAAAACCTAATTTCCTTTGATTGCGAGGTTCAGGAGCAAACCGAAAGTGCCAAGGAACCTGGTACATGGATAGTGGTCATTCCCGGACACATGACGAGAAAACAAGAAAAATTTATCAAAATTCAAGGATATTAAAGGTGCAAAAGTCATATTTGGAGGAAATGAAGCTCGGAGGAAATAAGAGGCATTGGATCCATCAAGAAAATGGATTAGAAATCACGGATGTTGCATATGTTGAAGGACTCAAATTCAATCGCTCGATTAGCCAACTCAGTGACAAAAGGCTGGATTTAACATGGGTATATGCCAAATCAAGGACACTTTGTATCAATGAGGTTGTGTTGCAAGGATGCGGACAAAAGAACATGTATGTGGTAGATTGGTCAATCGCAACACCAAGCACTTGTCTACTAGCAAAAAGCACAAAATTTGAATCAAGTTGGTGTGGCACAAAGGAAGTCTTGTAGAAGGACTTCCGGACTCGATATACAACAAGGAAAGTGTATGTGATGCATGCCGGATGGGAAAGCAAATCAAGTCATCATTCAAAGAAAAGACATGTCCATGTTCAACAAGAATATTGACACCGCTACATATGGATCTATTTGGTCAAGTTGAACCAACTAGTATAAGTGGAAAGAAACACACCTTGGTGGTAATAGATGACTACTCAAAATATACATGGACAATATTCATGTGTAAGAAGAAAGAAACTTCTGCGGAAGCTACCACAAATCATGAAGAGAATCCAAAATGAGAAACGCCAAACCATTATCAAAATAAGATCCGGACAAGAGGAACCGAGTTTGTCAATGGTATAATAACTCGATTGTATTGACAATGGTATTGGTCATGAATTATTAGCGACAAGGACTCCACAACAAAATGGAGTTGCGAAGAAGAAATAGAACTCTCAAAGAAGTAGCGAGGACCATGTTAGGTGGGCAGGTGCCTAAAAGATTTTGGGTGAAGCAATAAACACAACATGCTATACTCAAAATAGATGCATGATAAACAAATGACAAAAGACTCCTATGAAATTTGGACAGGAGAAAGCCAAATGTTGCATACTTCAAAATATTTGGATGCAAATGCTTCATCCATAACAATGGCAAAGATAATTTAAAGGCTTTTGATGCTAAAGTCGATGAAGGTATCTTCTTGGGATACTCAAATTTGAAAGCAAAGCCTCGAGTACTTAACAAGAGGACTATGGTTACGGGGAAAGAATCCATTAATGTGGTGTTTGATGAGCCAAATGTAAATGGAGAAGACATTGAAGAGTCGGCGGATAAGTCAATCAACCAACCATGCGAAGAGTCCCTTTGAAGGGCAAGTCGGAATCATAAACCCGGATGAAGATGAGATAGTTGAGTCTCAAAAATAGCCGGAAAATTTGCAAACAAGTGATGATGAAAGAGCCGATCAAAATAACACAAACAACAAGACGATCAATCCACTAACTTACTCCAACCTGATGTAAGATGGGTGAGAGACCATCCACCAGAACTACTCATTGGAGATGTAAGAGAAGGTGTCAAAACGAGATCCAGAACTCAACAAGAAGCAATGTTCACATGCTCCATCCCACAAATAGAGCCTAAAGATGTGTCATAAGCATTGGATGACACACATTGGGTTCAAGCCATGCAAGAACAGCTGAATCAGTTTGAAAGGAATAAAGTATGGGAATTGATTCAAAGACCTACCCATCAAAATGTTATTGGCACTAAATGGGTGTTCAGAAACAAGATGAACGAGGAAGGTTCTGTGGTAAGAAACAAAGCAAGATTGTTAGCCAAAGGATATTGCCAAGAAGAAGGAATATATTTCGATGAAACTTTTGCTCCTGTAGCAAGATTAGAAGCTATAAGGATGTTTCTTGCCTATGCAGCTCACAAGAACTTTACTGTATATCAAATGTATGTAAAGAGTGCATTCCTTAATGGTTTGTTGGAAGAAGAAGTATATGCTGAACAACCTCCAGGATTTGAGCAGAAGACTCTTGGAGATAAAGTATACAAACTCAAGAAAGCTCTATATGGATTGAAACAGTGCACCCGAGCATGGTATGATACACTGCTGTCACAATTCTTGATTGAGAATGGATTCACAAAAGGCAAAGTGGATAGAACACTCTTCAGAATTCAAGATGGGAAGAGCATACTGCTTGTTCAAATATATGTGGATGATATCATCTTTGGATCCACAAATAAAGAGCTGTGTGATAAATTTTCAAATCTCATGCAAAGAAAATTCGAAATGAGCATGATGGGAGAGTCGACATTCTTCCTTGGACTTCAAGCGAAACAATTTGAAGGATGGAACCTTCATAAGTCAAACAAAATACACGAGAGATTTAATGAAGAAATTTGGTATGGAAGAGAAGTCTTCTCGTAAAAATACCAATGAATACATCAATCAAAATGGACATGGATGCAGATATAGCAAGCACATAGATCAAACAAGATACAAAGCACTTATTGGATCATTGCTCTATCTTACAACAAGCGGGCGACATCACCTTTCTTGTAGGTGTATGTGCAAGATTTCAATCTGCTCCAAAAAAAGCCAAATGATCACAATGAAGAGGATCTTGAGATATTTGAAAGGAAGCCAAGAAGTTGGCTTATGGTATCCTAAGGAAGGTGGATTCAAGCTAATTGGCTATTCGACTACGACTATCTTTGGATGCGAGTTGACGGGAAGAGTACCTCGTGCACATGTCAAATGCTTGGAAATAAAGCTAATTTCCTGGTTCAACAAGAAGCAAAATTCAATAGCCACCTCCACACCAAGGTAAATACATAGGGTGGCAATTTGTGCCCAAGTCTTGTGGATGAGACAAAGAATCGAGAGACTATGAGGTTGAAGAAAAGGAAATTCCAATTATGTGTGATAACACAAGTGCAATTGCAATCACCCAAAATCCTTTGTTACATTCAAGAACGAAGCACATTGATGTTAGATATCACTTGAAGAGATCATGTTGAAAAGAAGGACATCACTTTGGAATATATCTCAACCGATAAGCAATTAGGCGACATATTCACAAAACCGTTATGTGAATCAAGATTTGAAGAACTCAAGCATGAGTTAGGGTTTATTGAGCTGGGATAACACTAAGAAGACTCAAAGAAGAGAGATGAAACTCGAAAGAGGAAAAAGAGTGAACTCTTAAATCGCCTAAGTAAACAAACAGATCGGAAAGTCACCAGTACATGCAGGTTAGGCGACAAAATGAGTATTTACATGCGAAGAGAGAAAGTTAAATCACTAAGGGACAAGCCGAGTCATTTATGAGCAAAGTGACAAAAACGCAATCGTTTTTACTAAGCGGGAATGTTTTTAAGAATGACGTCAAAGATAATTATGACGCGTGTACGATCAAAAGTCGGACACAAAGCCTATGATTGTATATAAATGTTTGCAGCGCATTAAATGCGAGAACTCAATTGCTAATTGGCGTGCAAGATCTAAGCCGTTGATTTTGATCACATTTCAAAAAACCACCCACACGCCCTTTCATGAACTATACTTAAACCCTTTCGTCCGTTTCTCTCTTACTTTACCAAAAACTGTTCATCTCTCTCTCAAAAGCAAAAGAAATTTTTTTCTCAAAACCCTATCAATCCTCGAGATCATTTTCTAAGTTTCATTCGGTAAAATCTTGAGAAATGGCATCCACTCATGATTTTGTCAAGATAGGAAAGCAAATCCACACCGGTCTCTTGTGGATTTGAAGGTATGGTTAAACAGGGTCCGACGACACCTCGTGAAGAAGATCACCGAGAAATTGGAAACGTCTGGGCTGAAACCATTTCGCATTTATGGAGTTTCCAATGACCTATGTGGAAGAGGTCGCAGTTCTACGTGAATGCTGAGGTTCACGATGAGGGCATCAAGTCCTCTGTTCATGGAAAGGAGTTCATCATTACGCCCAAGGATCTCGCAGAACATCGCTTATTGCCGCGGAAGGAGCACCGGAAATTAATGAAGCCGTTGACCGGGCCGCTTGGAAGAAAGAAGTAGCCAAGACATCTTGAGAAAGTAGTCTACATAGCTAATAAGAGGTCAAAGGAGGACTACCACAAATTCTTTGACATCGTTGCCAAATGCATAAACATCAAATTTGGCGGCTTTGACCAACCTGTCCCAAAGCAAAGTTGATCGTAATGGCCGCGATCATTGAAGAAAAGAAAGTGAACTAGGCTGAGTTTGTCTCACAGCAGACTGCGAGAATGTTGGGAACAAATCTTTCGAGGAGAATGGAACATTTGGAGGTTCCCCGGATACGGCACGGTAATTGGCCGAATGATGGAAGTAAAGAAAGTCCCTCTTCGACATGGAAAGGCATTCCTTGTAAACAAGAGGATGTTCCGATCAAACCTCTCTCCGGCGCACGAAGAGAGCCTACGCTAAGAGAGTCATACGAGTGAGGGGGATCAGGTGACCACTGAAGATACAACTGTCTCTCCTCCTCCAAAGAAGAAGGCTGCCCTGCGGCTAAAGAAGATTGTTGCCCTGACAAAGAAAGAAAAAGAAATCGCTCCTTTGCTGTGAGAGAAGGAATCCCAAATACCTTCTCCTATTCAAGAAAAAAAACTCGATAAGCCAAGATGGCCACTCCTCGAAGAAGAAGACGACAACACCGCCCCCACCGCCCGGACTCGTAAAAAACCTTATCCGAACCAAAATCCCTCTGGAACAAACAAAAAGAAGAAGAATAATTTTCAAAGCGTTCCCGAGCTTGAGAAACCGGCCGAGTCACCACTCACCGGTGAGAAGATATCCGAGACTCGCGGGAGAAGTAGAGTCTCCGAAGTGATCGATGAAACTTTTGCTCTGTCGTAGCAAGATTAGAAGCTATAAAGATGTTTCTTGCCTATGTACTCACAAGAACTTTCTTGTATATCAAATGGATGTAAAGAGTGCATTCCTTAATGGTTTGTTGGAAGAAGAAGTATATGTTGAACAACCTCCAGGATTTGAGCGAGAAGACTCTTGGAGATAAAGTATACAAACTCAAGAAAGCTCTATATGGATTGAAACAGGCACCCGAGCATGGTATGATACACATCACAATTCTTGACCGAGAATGGAATCACAAAAGGCAAAGTGGATAGAACACTCTTCGAAATTCAAGATGGGAAGAGCATCGCTTGTTCAAATATATGTGGATGATATCATCTTTGGATCCACAAATAAAGAGTCAGTGTGATAAATTTTCAAATCTCATGCAAAGAAAATTCGAAATGAGCATGATGGGAGAGCGACATTCTTCCTTGGACTTCAAGTGAAAAGTGAAGGATGGAACCTTCATAAGTCAAACAAAATACACCGTAGATTTAATGAAGAAATTTGGTATGGAAGAGAAGTCTTCAGAAAATACCAATGAATACATCAATCAAAATGGACATGGATGCAGATAGCAAGCACTCGTAGATCAAACAAGATACAAAGCACTTATTGGATCATTGCTCTATCTTACAACAAGCGGGCGGACATCACCTTTCTTTGTAGGTGTATGTGCAAGATTTCAATCGCTCCAAAAAAAAGCCACATGATTGCAAAGAGATCTTGAGATATTTGAAAGGAAGCCAAGAAGTTGGCTTATGGTATCCTAATGAAAGTGGATTCAAGCTAATTGGCTATTCGACTCGACTATCTTTGGATGCGAGTTGACAGAAGAGTACCTCGGTACATGTCAAATGCTTGGAAATAGGCTAATTTCTGGTTCAACAAGAAGCAAAATTCAATAGCCACCTCCACACCGGGCAGAATACATATAGGCGGTGGCAAATGTTGTGCCCAAGTCTTGTGGATGAGACAAAGAATCGAGAGACTATGAGGTTGAAGAAAAGGAAATTCCAATTATGTGTGATAACACAAGTGCAATTGCAATCACCCAAAATCCTTTGTTACATTCAAGAACGAAGCACATTGATGTCGATATCACTGTAAGAGATCATGTTGAAAAGAAGGACATCACTTTGGAATATATCTCAACCGATAAGCAATTAGGTGACATATTCACAAAACCGTTATGTGAATCAAGATTTGAAGAACTCAAGCATGAGTTAGGGTTAATTGAGTGGGATAACACTAAGAAGACTCAAAGAAGAGATGAAACTCGAAAGAGGAAAAAGAGTTGAACTCTTAAATCACTAAGTAAATGTGTAGTATCGGAAAGTCACCACTGCCGAGTTAGGTGACACCGAGTATTTACATGCGAAGAGAGAAAGTTAAATCAGCTAAGGGACAAGCCGAGTCATTTATGAGCAAAGTGACAAAAACGCAATGTTTTACTAAGCGGGAATGTTTTTAAGAATGACATCAGATAATTATGACGCGTGTATGATCAAAAGTCGCACACAAAGCCTATGATTGTATATAAATGTTTGCACCGCATTAAATGCGAGAACTCAAATGCTAATTGGCGTGCAAGATCTAAGCCGTTGATTTTGATCACATTTCAAAAACCACCCACACGTTCTTTCATGAACCATACTTAAACCCTTTCGTCCGTTTCTCTCTTACTTTACCAAAAACTGTTCATCTCTCTCTCAAAAGCAAAAGCAAAATTTTTTCTCAAAACCCTATCAATCCTCAGATCATTTTCTAAGTTTCGTTCGGTAAAATACTGAGAAATGGCATCCACTCATGATTTTGTCAAGATAGGAAAGCAAATCCACACCGGGTCTCTTGTGGATTTCAAGGTATGGTTAAACAGGGTCCGACGACACCTGCGTGAAGAAGATCACCGAGAAATTGGAAACGTCTGAAATGAAACCATTTCGCGATGGAGTTTCCAATGACCTATGTGGAAGAGGTCGCACGATTCTACGTGAATGCTGAGGTTCACGATGAGGGCATCAAGTCCTCTGTTCATGGAAAGGAGTTCATCGTTCTCGCCAAGATCTCGCAGAACACCGCTTATTGCCGGCGGAAGGAGCACCGAAATTAATGAAGCCGACGCGTTGACCACCGCTTTGCTTGGAAGGAAGTAGCCAAGACCGATCTTTGAGAAAGTAGTCTACATAGCTAATAAGAGGTCAGCTTGAAGGAGGACTACCACAAATTGGGACATCGTTGCCAAATGCATAAACATCAAATTTGGCGGCTTTGACCAACTCGTCCAAAGCAAAGTTGATCGTAATGGCCGCGATCATTGAAGAAAAGAAAGTGAACTCAACAGTTTGTCTCACAAAGCAGACTCTGCCGAATCGTTGGGAACAAATCTTTTGAGGAGGATGGAACATTTGGAGGTTCCTTCGATACGGCCGGTAATTGGCGAATGATGGAAGTAAAAAAGTCCCTCTTCGACATGGAAAGGCATTCCATGTAAACAAGAGGATGTTCCGATCAAACCTCTCTGCGCACGTAAGAGAGCCTACGCTAAGAGAGCCGTCGAGTGAGGGGAATCACCACCACGAA
The DNA here is from genome assembly GCA_016081115.2 of Rehmannia glutinosa. Taxonomy (NCBI): domain Eukaryota; kingdom Viridiplantae; phylum Streptophyta; class Magnoliopsida; order Lamiales; family Orobanchaceae; genus Rehmannia; species Rehmannia glutinosa. Next base: position 70,177 of record JABTTQ020000392.1, on the reverse strand, counting down.
GATACAACTGCTCTCCTCTCCTCCAAAGAAGAAGGCTGCCCTGCGCAGTGCTAAGAAGATTGTTGCCCTGCAAAGAAAGAAAAAGAAATCTGCTCCTCGCCCTTGCAGCAGAGAAGGAATCCCAAATACCTTCTCCTCGTCGTCAAGAAAAGGAGAACGATAAGCCAAGATGGCCAGCTCCTCGGAAGAAGACGACAACACCATTTACCCACCGCCCGGGACTCGGGAAGAAACCTTATCTCGAACCAAAATCCTCTGGAACAAACAAAAAGAAGAAGAAGAATTTTCAAAGCGTTAGGAGCTTGAGAAACCTACTGAGTCGCCACTCACCGAGAAGATATCCGAGATCACCGGAGAAGTAGAGTCTCGAAGTGATTGATGAAATCGCCAAGTCTCTGCTGAGAGGCCGATCGGCAGAGGCAACTCAAGACCAGTTGTAGACGAATGCATTAAGGAACAAGGAATGGCCGAAACAACCTAATCACCTGTTGACAGGGTTGTTTCTCCACCCGTAACGAGGCCGAAGATGTCGAGCGGCGAAGTCTGCTACCCCTAATCCTTGGAAACGATGGCCAGCAAGAGAATGATGAAGACGATGTAATCATGTACTCTCCATTGTATCCGGACATCCAAAATCGTCTGAGAGAGTGGAGAAAGTGGAAGGCGAGCCTATCGAGAGTGCGGTTTGAACGTCCGAGTTCATTGCTTTGAGGAAAAAGAACTCTTGAGTTTCTTGAGGTGGACACATCTTTGCAAGCCCTTGACGAGATAATTGCATCAATATACTGCAGATTCAAAAGAAAACAAACAAACAAAAGAAGGCGAGGACGCAGAGGCACGTGAGAAGGCTAGCATCGACCTCTCACCGGCACCACCGATCATACACACTCTCACCTTGACGTCCTATCGTAAAGTGATGAGGATCTAGACCTCGTTCTTTGCCACGAAAGAATTGCAAATGCAGCGAAGCAATGCAGAATCTAGAATCCTTCATGAGCAAAGAATGATGGAGGGACCAGAGAGTCCTCCAAATCACAAACGGAGATAAACCCTATGGGAGTGGTGCGACATATTGCCATTTGTCGTGCCACCACTTCCCCACTCATTCGGAGGAAGGTGTTAAGGAACGGCGATGAAACCGGGACCGTGGGGACCCCGATCGAGCCAACCCCTAATAAAGGTGTCTCACCACCGCCCCAACGGCTGAATACTTAGTGGGAACAAAATGAGTCCGAGACGAGTGACCCCATTCCAAGTCACTCACCTGGTGGTGTGCCGGTGGAAACTCCCTCTCCACCGCAGCGGCAAGGTCGGAGTATCTTTGCAAAATGATTCCACAATGAATCTCGGAGGCAAAGTGGAGAAGGAACAATCACGCAGTACACGAAGAAGTTGTCATCAACGAGGCTCGGACAATTGAGATCTGTCTCGGTGAGGTGCCAACCGCTCAAGGCCAATGACGCTGATGCGGTCGAAGCACATGAAGGAATCGCCCGGGAGTTAACACTGCGGCGATGAAAGTGCAATCCATGGAGTTGAGACTCCAATGGATGCCACCTCGAAGACCCCAAGACAAGCGACACTTTGTCGAAAGGGATGTCAAGGCCTTGCTGCGATTGAGACTGCGGGAGGTAATGAAGGCCAATGGGAGGTTGAGACTTCCTGGGGTAGAGAAACTGAAGCACAAAACATCCCTCCTGCTATCATTGATCCATCAGAAAAGGAGATAAGTGCTCTTCACGATTCCCAGGATAATCCTGATGTAACCTTTCTGGGATCGGAAGGAGACGATGAAGCTGAGTCAACCCCGTGACTGATCCAAAAGACTCAGCTGAGGATGTTCCAACCACGAGTAAGTCTGACCTCAAGACTACTCGCCAAACATTCAACTTTGATGATGAGCCACCCATGGAAATCTCATCATCGTCCGATGACGCTTCTGATAAGGCCGAGGACCAGTCAACTCATTTGGAAAAACCAGTTGAGACCGACGAGTTGTTGAGACAATGAGGCTCGGCAAAGTCGGGTCGACTTCACAATGACCACCACGGTGAACCGAGTCCATGCGCGCAGCTACCCAAGCCGGCAGCAGGATCGACTTCACAGAGGACTTCACGAGCACCACTTATCATTGAACAGATTCCAGTTGCCCGTGATGATCCCTTTGTAGAATCATTTCCCTTCTCTCTGGAGGTACCTGACCTCCCTGAAGAATCAGCCAGAGATCGCGAGCGCTTCCACAAACCTGATCCTGTTATTCCATCAGACACCATTGTTCCAGCTAACTATGACTTTGACGCTGCTTGGCCGTCAGCTGAAACAGAGGTGACAGCTGAAGTTCGTGACGTGTTCAAAGCCTTATTTGCTGAGATTGAACGGATGGAGAGGCACCAGGCCTCACTGGACATGAGGCTGGATAACAGAGACGCCAACCTTACTGCTGATTTGCGTGGCATCATAGTCAGGATCCGTGAGTGGTGGCAACAGCAGCAGACAATGCGTGTGGAACAAGCTCGATATTTCAGGACATTGTTCAACAAGTTGTTAGTCTGGCGGGCTGAGAATGCTGATGCAAAGACAAAGTTGCAAGAGCACATTGAACAAATGCATGAATCTCACACTACCGAGATAAAGCTGCTGCGTGAACATAATAAGAACGAGCTCCTGCGTGTGAAAGAGAACATGGATCGAAAATTCAGTCTCCTCATGGCTGAGATGAAGTTGGTCACAACTGAATCCAACGCCACCCGTTCTGAGTTCCGTGCAGCATACTCCGCAGCAAATTCGAAGCACCTCAACTATCACCCGACTAGACTTCTTGCTTGCTAGCTTGTTTCGGGGTTCCTCTCTCTTTGATGATGCCAAAAAGGGGAAGAGAAATACCCGGGCGAAGGGATCTGAAGGCGAGAAGGAGGAAGCGGTTTGTGAAGGGAAAGACAATTGAGGAAGTAATAAGAGAGAAAAAAGGGAAGTCTGTTGAGGGGAAGGTTCGAAAGATGTGACCTTGATGATTGCTAAAACCCCTCAACAAGGTCTTGTCACACGGTGATATTATCAAAGAAACTCTCAATGACTCGCCACTCCAACACTCTTTTGTACCTATGGTGAAAAGAGAAAGACAGATTGAAGCGATGATGAAGGAAGTGGAAGGAAGGATGGATGCGAGTTATGGATATTCGAAAAAACATGGAGGCATTCCAAATGACAGAGACACCTATGCCATTTCGGATGCCGGAACCGAGCCAAGATCGGTTGATGAATTCAAGATGCTCGCATCTCAAGGATACTTCGCAAATATGTCCACGGCTCAAGCACGGGATTTGTCTTGGGAAAAGGGTCTCACACTATGTGAAGAAGTTTGAAAGACAATGAGACCATCGGGCAAATACTAAAGAAATATTAGGCATGGAATGATGGATATTATTACTGAATATTTCAGTAATAATATGTCCTCGGATAAAGCACTGGCTTCTTAACAAGGGGATTTTATCTAGGAAAAGGATGGAATGATGGATATTATTACTGAATATTTCAGTGATATTTTTACATCAAACAACCCGACGAAGGAGGAGATTGAAGAAGTAATTCAGTGCGTTGAGAGAAAAGTTACTGATGAGATGAATGAGTCATTATTCAGACCCTTTGATGCCAAATATATTAAAAAGGCTTTGCTGGATATGTCCTCGGATAAAGCACTCGGATCGGATGGTTTATCAGAAGTATTGGAATGTTATTGGAGACGACGTCACTAAAGAAATATTAGGCATTCTTAATGACAGAGCGATCTCGTACCGGAAGAAAGATACGATCACTTTGATCCCCAAGGTAACTAATACGATGCTTGTGAAAGAATTTCGCCTGATCAGTTTATGCAACGTATTCTATAATATTATTGCTCGCGCAATTACTAATTGAATATGTGTGGTTTTAGAAGATGTTGTAGATGATTTTCAAAGTGCTTTTATCCTGGGTCGACTGATTACTGATAATGTTATCTTGGGTTTTGAATGTATTCATTGGATTCGCAATCACAGTGTAAGTAATATAGGATACGCGACGCTAAAATTGGACATGAGCAAAGCATACGATAGGGTTGAGTGGAGTTTTTTAGAGGCAATCTCGAAAAAGCTTGGCTTTGCGGATAAATGGACAGAATTGATGATGACTTGTGTACACACAGTACGATACTCCTTTTGTTTGAATGGAGAAGTGGCAGGTTCTATTAAACCGAATTGAGGATTACGACAGGGAGACCCATTATCCCTGTACTTATTCGTGTTATGCGCACAGAGCTTGTCGTCGATGTTCAGTAATCACTTGGAAAATAGAAGGATTAATGGAGTACGAATAGCCGCACGATGCCCACTGATTTCGCACCTATTTTTTGTCGATGATAGTCTGTTTTGCCGAGCGACAATGGAGGAGTGTATTTGAGTTTCTATAATGCTAAAAGCATACAAGAAAGCATCTGGACAACTCATTAATTATGGGAAATCAACTATAACATTCATTCCTAACAAAAAAGCTAAGAATATGGAGTTTTTTAAGGGCGTTTTCAAAGTGCCAATTGTACAGGGACATGAGGTCTATTTGGGCCTGCCAATAGTTTCATTAAAAGATAAATGGCTTCAATTTGGTTATTTAAAGGAACGAATCCTTAAACGGATAGAAGGATGGAGTGGCAAAATATTTTCGGAATGGGGTAAAGAGGTGATGATCAAGTCAATGCTACAAGCTATACCTACTTACGCTATGTCGTGTTTCCAAATTCCACAGTCTATTTGTGAGCAGATAGACCGAGTGTGTGCGAATCTTTGGTGGGGTATGGATGGAGGTAGACGAAAAACACATTGAATGAGCTGGAAGTCGTTATGTCGTCCTAAATCTCAGGGAGGAATGTGTTTTAGGCACTTAACGGAATTTAACCGGGCACTCTTGGCAAAACAAATATGGCGAATTATTAGAAAGCCGGATAGCCTTGTGGCAAAAGTTCTTAAGGCAAGATACTTTCGTCATTGCGATATCTTGGTGGCAAATTTGGCAAAACCGTTCTACATCTAGCGTTCACTTCTTTGGAGCAGGGGGTTGATGGAAACAGGGTTAATATGGAGGGTTGGGAATGGTAATAAAATTCCAATTTTTAAGGATAGATGGATCCCTTCTTTGCATCACTCCCAGACACTCACAGAATCGGACGTGGTGGAACAATTAATGGAGGGGAATGCATGGGATGAAGGTGTAATTAGTGGGAATTTCCTACCTCATGTGGCAGATGATACTCCAATTGCTTCCTCCGAACCGCTTACACGATGATACCGGATATTGGAGATATCACTCCAAAGGGGTGTATTCAAAGAAAAAACAGGGTATCAAGTTGCGATGGGCTTCTTCCAGACGGACGCACACAACACAACTATGGATATGGGCAAATGGTGGAAATTCATATGGGCTCTATCCATCCCACCCAAAACGTATGTTTTGGTGGAAATCATCGCATAATGTTCTCGTGGCACAAATGAACCTAATGAAACATCATGTCCCAAAGAGACGGGGATTGCTCAATATATCGTACTAGTAGAGATAATACACCATATTTGCTCTTTTTTAGTGTGGGTATTCGACACTTGTGGAAAAAATCAAATTTTTGGGAGATGTTAAAATAGGCAAAATATGGAGACGTCCTGGAGGTCGGCTTTTGGATGCGAAGAAATCTGGATAAGAGTCAGTTTGAAGATTTTGTTTGTCAGACGTGGGCAATTTAGAAAGAAACGCAGCGTTTTTTACATGAAAAAAATGGTAGGTGCATGGCCAACTCTGTACAGTGGGTAGAGGGCTTTTTGGAGGCATACAAAGCAGCACAATCTCAGGACAAAGCGAGTATTGTTGCTCAGGGGTAGACGGATGTTGTGTGGAGAAGACCACTGCTGGGACATTTTAGACTGGATGTGGATGCATGTTTTGACCCAAAATAGGACCGCTATGCTACATGAGGTGTAGTACATAATGCTGAGGGCAAGGCGATCATGGCTTTTGGAAAAAAGCTACCCGCAATGGGTAGTGTACTGGAGGGCGAAATCACAACATTGAAAGACGGATTGCTTCAGGTGATGGGAGCGGATATTGAACCTATTGTTGTTGCGTCGGATTCATTATTGGTCGTGCAAGCAGTCACGACTAATCAAGAAGACCTTAGTTACAACGGCATTTTATTACATGATATTAATCATTTGTTGTAGTGTTTAGGAGTAACCACAATTTTGCATATGCATGACACGGCTAATAGTGTTGCTCATAGACTAGCTTCTTTTGCTTCTTTATCCTCATCGTCTTTTTGTTAGGCGAATGGGGATATCCCTCATCGGGTTGAAGAAATTGTACTAGCAGACGATTCATTATTATAATGCAGCTATGCAATTTCTCTCGAAAAAAAAATAATATAAGATGATTTTCATAATATATAAAATGTATTGTTATCTAAAAATCTACTCAATAGTAATGTGGTCTTCATAACTACTTTGTTCTATTACTATCATTCCTTTTCAATTATCGATAATGATATTATAAACAAGTAAAGAAAATGACAATTCCATTCTTTTCACATTCCTTTTGTGTACCAAGCATATCAATTGATATATATGCTAACTTCATTCATTATCCGCCATTATTCCATTTCCAAATTCATTCCATCATATATCGATTAGAGATGTCAATAATGTCTTAGCCCTGAGGGCTGACGCTAGCCCAACCCTAATAATTTGAGGGTTGTACCTATATTTCATAGGATCTTATAACATGATGGCTTTTTAGCCCGTCCCTAATTGGCTCTAGGGCCTGCTAGGGATGGGCCAGCCCTTAGGAACTTTTTCTATAAATTTCTTGTATTTTATAAATTTGAATTTAAAATTTATATATAATACTAACAAATTTAATTTATGAATTTATTTATAAATATCATTTAATCTTAGCAAATTATAATTGATGAAGATGAAAGGATATAATATTATGATCCATGATTTTGTTGCTAGAATATTATATTAATTATAATTTTTACTAATTAATAAAATTATTTAGAAGAGACCACATTTAGTGTTACTTATTTTTATTATATTATGTTATATTAGTATTTTATTTAGTTAGAAATATAAAACATATAACGACATGATTTCATCAAAAAGATAAAAAAAAAAAATTATAGGACCAACTCTGGTAGGACTCTGACATTGTAGGGCTAGGGTTGAGCCTAGATTTTTCAAGTCCTTATAACTTAAGAGGATTTTAGCTGGTTCTTAAGAGTTAGGGCATTTTATGGCAAGGGCAGGGTCGGGACGGGCCGACCCTTATTGGCATCTCTAATACCAATCACCCTCTTAGATTTTTAACACATTTATGTATCAAAAGAAGTGCATGGCACGTTTAGGCACTCTTTTGTTAAACACTAAAGGATGATGTTTTTCCTATGTTTTCTTTTTTTTTTTTAAAAAAAAAGAAACAATTGTTATTTGGGTTGATTACAAAAAGTACTATTGAGGTTTGACCTAATTAAAAAAATACCCGGTTAATTTTTAAAATTATAAAAATATCCTCGAGGTTTAATTTGTCTAATATTAAAACCCATCATAAGCAAAAATATTTCAAGATCCCTCTTCATATTTATAAAAGTATTGCGCTTACCCCTTAATTTTAACACGAATCAAACATCATGGGTACTTTCTCAGAACTTTAAAAGTTAGTTGGGTTTTTTATAATTAGGTAAAACCCCAAGGGTATTTTTGTAATTATCCCTTGTTATTTAGTACTATTAGTAGTGGTCCTATGTATAAAATAATTAGTTTAGAATATACAATGTCATTTAATGTAATTCCAAATGATAAGATTGACTTTGGAACTAGTAGACTTCCTCAATATTAGGGCTAAAAGTTCTCCTCTCTGCGTCAGAGTGTGTCACCCGTAGGGTTCCGTTAGGGTTTGGCCTTTTGTTGCCTCACGCTGCGAGGCTTTTCTTTTCCTTTTTCTATCGTCCGTCTTCCACCCTCCCATGAATTCCCCCACCCCTTCTAATCTTTCTTTTTGCGTCTTTCTTCGTCGCTCGCGTGTTTTAGGGTTCCGGTCCTATTAGGGTTTTTCCTGCTTTTTTCTTTCTTGCTTTAGTTAGGGTTGGATGTGCTCAGGTCGGTTTTCCTTTCTTTTTGTTGTGAAATTTATTGTTTAGATTTTGATGAATGCAATGTAAAACTTAGACTAGAAAGTTGGCACCTCATTTTCCTTGTAATTTGTATTGTAATAGATAGGGTTGTATGAGCTGAGTCAAGTCAGTTATGCCTGGATATACAAGAAGTCAACTGAAGACTAGGATGAAGACCCCCTGTGAAGCAGATGAGTGTGGCAAGGAAGTGATGTCAAGGACTCGACTGAAGGAGTATCAGCTGGGATACAGCTGTATGAAGAGTCAGTCAAGTCAACTCAAGAAGCCAAGTCTCAAGTTGAAGTGACGATGAGTCATCCATTGATTGGAAGCTAACTCAAGTCACCTGGGAATAAAAGGACTGCATCAAGTCAAGACAATCAAAAGAATCTGCATTGCCTGAAGTCAAGAAGTTTACTTAAGTAAGTAATACTTCCATGTTGCCATGTCTTAAAGTGCTCGATCCCCGAAGCGTGCAAAAGGAATAAACCAATGGGAAGATCGCACCTCGTGTCGACTCGAAAAGTGAACATTCATTTAATACGAGGAAATGTCAACATCAAGGATCGCAACAAGACAAGCCAACGAACACAAGTGACTTTTGAAAATCACTTATCTCTTCAACGGGCGATTTTTGAAAGTTCGCTATAAAAGGCCGAGGAATCTCATTGAGAGAAGGTTACGAACCACGAATAATCAATCAATTATGTAAATTGTAACCTCAATATATTCTCAAGTTATTCAAGCAAATCCTCAAGCCTAAATCTCGAAGAAAAACGATCCAACACTAAGTTGTGAAGGAAAGACAACTTCAAACTATTGAAGAGGAAACTTTTGAAGAATCAAAAGGGGTCTACTTTCCAAGGAGGATTGTAGAAAGGTTGAAGGTCGAACCAATCTCAAGGTATTGGAGGGCTTCGTGATCAAATCCAAGAGCTTGAGAAAGTGAGCTGAAGTAGCAAGGCAGCCGCCTTGTGAAGTAGCCGAGACGGACGAGAAGCCAGCTGTGTGACCAAGGCATCTCTAGACTGAGTCCCAAAGAAGCAAGTTAGCTGTGTGATCAAGACTTGTATCTGGACTGATAACCACTTTGTACTCTGATCAATACTTAGTGGATTCCTCCAGGAGTTGGAGAAGAGAGGAGTAGAAGAATTACCCCATCTTCGAACCTCTATAAAAATTATTGTGTCATTTACATTTCAGCATTCTATTTTTGCATATCACTTTAAATCTGCTAATAATTTGCTATCCAACTGATAATTAACAAAGTGCTAAAATCAAGTGTTTAAAACAAAGTTAAACCAAATTCAAGGGTGTTAAGTCTTCCGCTGAAAATCTCATCACAGCCAAGTTAAGGTTTAGACTAAACAAATTGGTTATTCTATCAACAGCTCAATCGAGTCTGTTGAGTGGCTAACTCTGCTGGTTAACTAACTTACCTGTACCCCAAGGACTTAGCTGTGTATTTAACTCTGTAATACTTTAAAAGGACTAAAATCAAAAAGTTGGTAAGGTTTATTCAACCCCCCCTTCTAAACCTTATTCACACCCCTTGGGACCTACATTTTTAGGGTATGGTTGTGCTTATTGTTATCTTCTGTTTTTATGTGGCTGATATTTTTTGCAGGGTGCCTTTCATTTCTCGATTCATCTCGTTATTGGGCTGCGTTGGGGAATAGAGAAGCTTCATGGAGGATCCAACTGAAGAGGAAAAAACCATACTTGATCTGGACGAGTCTGTTGGAGATAGTTCGATCGAAAATTCTTCGGGAATGAACTGTTTGGTTGGGAAACTAATTACGGATAAAAGCTGGAAATCATTTTACCTCATTGAGGTAATGAAAAAGGCTTGGAAAGCTAAAGAAGAGATCACTACGCGTGAATGGGGAGGGGGTCTGATACTCTTTCGTTTTAGCCGAAGGAAGGACATGAATTGGTTTCTCGAAAATCAACCATGGCACTACGAAGGGGGATTATTTGCAATAAAGGCTCTGAAGGACAATGAACAACCCTCAATAATTATGATACAACATTCAACATTTTGGGTGAGGCGTATGATATTCCGATTGCTTGTAAAAACCCCACGGTGGCAAAAACTTTGGCTGGGTCGTCTCGGAGATATTACGACACCGGACCATTCAACTAAGGTCTCTTTGGTAAGTTTCTGAGGTTCAAAGTGTACCTTGATCTCACAAAGCCGTTACAACATAGCATCACTATCCGCATCAAAGGGAATACACCGACAATACCTCTAAAGTACGAATCTTTGCCAATCTATTGTTTTTGTTGCGGAATTATCGGCATTTTTTCCACAATCGAATATTATGATCGAAACGAATGCATGGATACATCTAGCATGAAATACGGGTCATGGTTAAAAGAATCACCCCTCAAATGAACCCCACCGACCGTCCCACCCCTTCCTTCCCTTATCCAATCCTTCCACGACACGTTACCTCTTCGGCCAAGAACCAAGAAACTAAACACCCTCCCAGATACAAACTACTGACAAGAACCTAAATATTATTATCCACCAAAGACGACCACGTACCACACATCCTTACCACCCAAACCATGAACCCATTGAGCAAATCGACACCTATGATCCCCTTGCGTCTCCTCTTAATACTCATCTTAGACGCTCCCTTCAATCCTTATCCCTTTTCACTTTGCCAAAAAACCGAAATGATCCTGGACCTGCGACCACCACAAACGCTCCCCCAATACCTTCCAACTTTTACCTTAATATACCCTCAACAAGCATCTCCCCCATTCGACAAAACGTCTATACCGATAACCCAAACCCTGAGTCCCCTAAATCTATACAATCCTCCACATTTGCGTCCCAGGCCATAACCACCCCCATTATACCTCGTAATCCACCTGGACCTGCCCCTACAAAATCAGTAGCTAGCCCACATACACACCCCCTCTCTAAACCGAAATTCAAAACCACTCATTCTAAAACCTGGTCTCTGTTAGATAAATGTTTTTATCAAGATTTTGATGATTATGTTTAAATGAGTTTTTATACCAAAACAATGATAATAAATGTTGTCCAAATACTCCTAAATAATTTAAAATATTTTTGCTAATTTTTGGAGTATTTCTTAGAATTTATTTTTCGATAAAAATGGACAACACTTTTTGATGGTTTTGTTTAAATTGGTTTTTACACCAAAACTATGTTTATAAATGTTGTCAAAATACTCCCAAGTGATTTAAAATGTTTTTACTTATTTTTTGGAGTATTTCTTGAAGTTTATTTTTGACAAAAATCGGACAACATTTCAATTTGGAGGTCGGCCAAATCGCCCAAAGCGTCGATCGGTACCGAAGCAAAGAATATCGAAACAGATCATTACGAACTCTTAAAAATGAAGAGGAGACGGTCAGGGTGAGGCCGACGGTCACACCCTAGAAGCGACGTCGCACCCCGTCGACCCGTCGACCCCCGACGACACTGCACTGGATCGCACTTTCTTTTTCAAACGTTCGAAATCTTAAACAGGGCAACCGGTCGCCCTATGTTATTTTGTGACAGCAAAATTATACCGTTTGAATTCTTTGACAACAAGATTTACTTTTTATTTTTGTACAATATTTCTACATCTTGTGATCCTCTTTTTGTAGACAAAAGTGAACAAGAAGGAGCCTATGTTGGTGAAGACTCTCCTATAAATAGAGGATGAATTGAAGACACAAGAAATAACAACACAAGCAAATACACAACAAGAAATCTGCAAATTTCCAAGCTTTCATATTCAACACTCTTGTTGTATTTATAGCCTAAGTATTTCACTTTCACATCTTGAGGTCTAGGCTTTATTTCTTGATTACACTTGCACTCAAATTGTAATATTCATTATTGAGTTGTAATCTTGATTTTTGTCATCATTCAACACAAGACATCCTTGTGAGTATTCTTGTGGAAAGAATACACTTGGGTGATCTAGGTGATAGGTGTTTCAAGAGTGTGGTGCTCTTGAGGTATTGAAGAATTTGGTATTCTTCAAGGTTGAAGATTGTGGTAATCTTCACAAGGTGCCGTTGGAGATTGTGGTAATCTTCAAGAGAGATTGTGGTAATCTCAAAGGTGGTGTTGAAGAAGAGTGTGGTGCTCTTCAAGGTGATGTTGTAAGATGTTGTATTAAGTGTGGTAATTAATAAAATCTTTTTCTTTTTTGAAATCCATCCCAAAGATACTTGGGGTGGTAGAGGATTAGGCCCTAGGTGGGTTGAACCTCTATAAATCGACGCGTGTTGTTTACATTCCGCACCTTTATTATTGTCTTGGCGTAATTGAATCGAAAAAGAGGGCGAAATCGAAAAGATGGAGATAATCTATTCACCCCCTCTATATTATCGTAACCGCTTGGACTTACAAGTGGTATCGAGCCAAACTCTTTGGCAAGCTCGTTCCACATCGCGAGTAAAGAGGAACGATCATCGGCTACGAAGAAGTCTACCTTACCGGCGCCTCCACCACCAAGCCACCACTATTCGATTCCAAAAAATTTACATTTTGGAAAGAAAGAATGGAATTCTATCTACAAGGTTGCGATTCGATATTTGGAATATGGTCGTAAATGAATAATCCATTCCAATGATGGACACACCACACAAAGGCCTCAAAGAGCTCAATTATGAAGAAAATAAAAGCATCTCCTTAAATGGTAAAGCTCTTAATATTTTGTATTGTTCACTTACCATTTTGGAATATGATCATATTGTAGGAATTAAATTGGCACATGAAGTATGGAGAAAATTAGAAGAAGTATATGCAAATAAAAGGAGCCACTCAAAAGCATCTACTTCTCAAATGGATACAAACCCAACATGGGATGAGCTTCCTACAACTTCCGACGTCGATGAAAACGAACGATGTCTTATGGGCTTCGAAGAAGAAAACGAGGTAAGCTCAAAACCCTCCACTTCTTATGATAATGAATTACAAAATGATTATAGTGATTCGCAAAATGATTTTGATGATCTTCAAAATGAATTCCAAAGCTTACTTGTTAAATACAAAAATTTGAAAAAAGAATTCAATATTTTGAAAATTGATAAGGATAATTTATTTTCCTCTTATGAATCACTTTCATGTGATCACACCACCACACTTGACAAGGTTAGAAACCTTGAAAAAGAAAATAGTACTCTTGTTGAGAATATTAATTGCATGAAAAAAGATTTATCAAAATCCAACTTGAGTACCGATAAAATGACCGATATTATTGATGTTCATAGTTGTGATAATTTGAAACAAGGACTTGATCATAAGCCTAGTGTTGTTAATTATGTTAAAAGAAATCAAGTCCCATTGCATGTTGGTCATTATGCTCCCAAAATTACTACTTGTTTTTATTGTGGTAAAACGGGTCACACGGTTAATACTTGTCGGGCTAGAAATAGCTCTAATTATTATTGGAGACCTAAAAGTCTCAAAGCTAATTCCGAAGGACCCAAACACTTGAGGGTACCACAAAATAATGTCATATTAGGTACCCGGAGGAATAATAATCGAGGAAAATACATACCGCAAGAAGACATCAAATAACCATCTCATTTGATCAAAGAAGAAAACACCACCAAAATGAATTTCCATGAAGGAAATATTATCAACAAAGGGAAGGATATAATCCTTGGAGATGGAGTAATTGGAGAATCCACCATCAACATGAAGATTTTCAAACGGAAGATATCATCAACAATGGGAATGACACAACCCATGGAAATGGCGAAATTGGTAAACCGTATCTCCCTATTTAAATATGCATTTTGTTTTTGCATGTTTTTTATTTGTGTTTAAATCGCAAAATGAGTTTTAAAATTTATAAGGTCTTTTACATATATTTATGTGTTTTTAAAATACTTTGAAAAATGAGACCTTACATGTTGTGGACTTACTTAGACTTATATGTTTTTATCTCTTATGGATTTTTATGGCATAAGCTTATTTGTGATATATCTTATTACTTTAAGCCTACACTTGTACCATATTGTTTTGTGCTAGTCTTGTTTTTAAGAATTGTGTAGACTTATGTATCTTCACAAATGGCTATCTACGTCATAATATGTCAAGAGTGACATAAACTATCGAGGTACGATCATCAATGGTATTCATCTTATAGACTCGATACATTTGTGCCATATGACTATGTGCTTATTTTATACAACTGCCATTAAGAGGATGTGTTGATTTTTTTAAGGGCATTATTTGACATAGCTTGTTTTATCCAAGTTTTGTAAAGGATTATATTTTGTTTTGATAAAACAATTGATCTACTAAGTTATGCATTTTATTGCACATATAAATGCCACTATTCTTGGATACTTATGTCTAACCTCTTGTTCATATGATTCTTGTAAATGAGGTCTCAACTATGTGCTCTCTTATTGTCAAATTTCAAAAGAGACCTTATGTAGCTTTCTTAAGCTTATTTGACCTTGAATGATTTATTAGACTATCGATGATGCATAGTATGTGGTGCTTAAAATAGTGTATCTATTATTCGATATTACTATGCTCGTGTGCAAAATATCTTGTTAAGATTTTGCAGAAATTTATGATATTTCGCAACAAGTTTGATGAACAAGACAAGGTTAGTAGCTCAATGATATTGTCAAGAAGAAGGTAATGATTTTGATGTAATATTTGCACTCATAGCACATCTAGAAGTTATTTGCACTTTACTTGCCCATTCTTGTTTTGAGAAAATTTCAAGCTTTACCAAATGGATGTTAAATCCAATTTTCTAAATGGTTTTATTCAAATAGAAGTCTATCGGAGTTTAAAATTTTAGGCCATATGATTTTTATAAAAGGCCTTGTACGGTTGATACAAATACCCCGTATATGGTTTGATAGACTTAGCTATTTTTGCAAATTAATTTTACAAAAGGTAAAGTTGATACTACACTTCTTGTTTTGAAAAAGGGCAAGGTTGTTTACTTGTGCAAATTTATGTTGATAATATTTTTGGTGCTACTAATGAATATTTGTGCAAGATATTTTTCCAATTCAATGCAAGGTGAACCTAAGATGATCATGATGAGGGAAGCTCAAATTTGATCATTGGAATGCCAAGAAGGTGATTATATTCCACACTCAAAAGAAGAAGTGAGACATTGAAGAAGAAAGAACTATTTCAACCTATATGGCTAGAAATGCGAAAATTGACAAAAGGTTGAAGTAAGGCATTGACAAACGAATTCGAGGTATGTTCATTCGTTTATTACTCCTTAGACTCGATATTCTATATGCCTTATGTCTATATGCTCGACTTAAAACAATCCCAACGAATCTCTTTAAAGTGCTGTTGAAAGAAATTTTCAAATATTTGTAAGGCATTTCTTCTTATGACTTGTTCATTCAAAGTTTTAAAACGTTATTATTTTTCGGGATAACAAGTCCGTGTAAATCTTATTTTTCAAAATATGGTTCGTCATAATCGAACTAAACATATTGAGATTCGATATTTTTTTGGGATTGAATGTTTTAACAAAAACTTGAGATGTGTTTAATTCTGTCTCAAAAGATAACTCACGAGACTTTTTAATCGCTCATCGCCGAGTATTTTACCTCATTTCGAGCTTGATTATGACATAATGTATATTGAATGAGGTCTACATTTGCATTTTGCACGTTTTAAAACTTAGGGGTGAAAAATCGGATTTTTGGTTCAAACCTCGGATTTTGGAAAACGAGAATGAAAAATCGATCCGATTGGGGCAAGGTCGACCGACGGCCGCCCATGACGCCGACCGGCGCCCATGCCCCCAACCGTCGACCATAGCAAAAATTTGGTTAAAAATGTTTCTGTTCTCAGCATTTGCCATTTTGGTCGTTTGTGTTCATTTTTCGTCCCCTTCGCACTTTGCACACAAATTTCACTTCAAATTTGTTTTATTGCATACATTTTATATTTTGGACTTCATGAGGCTCGATTATCATCATCATTGCTCATCTTTACCGATTAAATGGTAAAAATTTCTCTTTTCTATCTCAATTGGGTTGAACCCTTGAGAATGTGTTTATATCTTGCTACTTTGATAAATTTCTTGTATTAATATGTTGTATATGATGATTGTTGATGGATGAATATTGTTGTATTGCAATTGGTGATGAATTTTTTTGCTTAAACGAATCACAAAGGCTTTATATTTCTCTTGTTTTATTCAACGCACGCCAAGTGTTCGACAAAACGTTTCAATGAAAAATTCATCACCTACATGATTCTCTCGATTTGAAAAGTCTTCTAAGTTTATAGAAATCATGTTTTATCAATCAAATGAGCTTTTACAAATCAAATGAGCAATTTTTTCACTTTTATTCGGAATTTAAGCTTAAATGCTCAATATGCTCGATAAATCTATAAAAATTGCGCACTTTGATATAATTGTATGATGTTTTATCGTGCTAACATTATTTTTGATGATTCCAAAGGGGAGAAACAAGAAAAACGCTCATAAGCTCATAGAAGCGTAAATAAGCTCGCAAGAAAAGCTATAAGCTAAAGCTCTTAAAAGACAAAAGCTATGGATTATACTTGGTCCATGTGATGTATTATGGACTTTTATACTTGACTTATGATGCTTTTGTGACGGGGGAGCTTATAAGCTCATGATATTCAAGCTTAAGTTGTAAAAGCTAAGCTTTAAGCTTTTAGTTGTTGCTTGTATACTTGCTCTTGATATGCATATTGATAGGGGAGCTTGTGCAAAAATGATTTTGAAAAATCTTTGCTTCTATCCTTGTGTGTTTGTACTTATGATAAATCTTGCTTGTAATAGTTTGATGTTTTAGACCGGAAAATTGGTTTTGTTTTAAAATTAACTTCCTAAAATTGTTTTGGTTTGTAATCATCAAAAAGGGGGAGTTTGTTAGATAAATATTTTTATCAAGATTTTGATGATTATGTTTAAATGAGTTTTTATACCAAAACAATGATAATAAATGTTGTCCAAATACTCCTAAATGATTTAAAATGTTTTTGCTAATTTTTGGAGTATTTCTTAGAATTTATTTTTCGATAAAAATGGACAACACTTTTTGATGGTTTTGTTTAAATTGGTTTTACACCAAAACTATGTTTATAAATGTTGTCAAAATACTCCCAAGTGATTTAAAATGTTTTTACTTATTTTTTGGAGTATTTCTTGAAGTTTATTTTTGACAAAAATCGGACAACATTTCAATTTGGAGTCGGCCGTGCATCAAAGCGTCGACCGGTACCTAAAGCAAAGAATATCGAAATAGATCATTGTGAACTCTTAAAAACGAAGAGGGGGACCGATCAAGGATGAGGCCCCGACGCACCCTAGGCGACCGACGCACCCTCTCTGTCGATCGGTCGACCCCCCGGCGACTTGTACCGCATCACACTTTCTTTTTCAAATGTTCGAAATCTTAAACAGGGCAACCGGTCGCTCTATGTTATTTTGTGACAAAAAATTATACCGTTTGAAATCTTTGACAAAGAAGATTTACTTTTTATTTTTGTACAATATTTCTACATCTTGTGATCCTCTTTTTGTAGACAAAAGTGAACAAGAAGGAGCCTATGTTGGTGAAGACTCTCCTATAAATAGAGGATGAATTGAAGACACAAGAAATAACAACACAAGAAAATACACAACAAGAAATCTGCAAATTTCCAAGCTTTCATATTCAACACTCTTGTTGTATTTATAGCCTAAGTATTTCACTTTCACATCTTGAGGTCTAGGCTTTATTTCTTGATTACACTTGCACTCAAATTGTAATATTCATTATTGAGTTGTAATCTTGATTTTTGTCATCATTCAACACAAGACATCCTTGTGAATATTCTTGTGGAAAGAATACACTTGGGTGATCTAGGTGATAGGTGTTTCAAGAGTGTGGTGCTCTTGAGGTATTGAAGAATTTGGTATTCTTCAAGGTTGAAGATTGTGGTAATCTTCACAAGGTGCCGTTGGAGATTGTGGTAATCTTCAAGAGAGATTGTGGTAATCTCAAAGGTGGTGTTGAAGAAGAGTGTGGTGCTCTTCAAGGTGATGTTGTAAGATGTTGTATTAATTGTGGTAATTAATAAAATCTTTTTCTTTTTGAAATCCATCCCGGAGATACTGGGGTGGTAGAGGATTAGGCCCTAGGTGGGTTGAACCTCTATAAATCGACGCGTGTTGTTTACATTCCGCACCTTTATTATTGTCTTGGCGTAATTGATTCGAAAAAGAGGGCGAAATCGAAAAGATGGAGATAATCTATTCACTCCCCCTCTAGATTATCGTAAAACCAAACCCACAACACCCCAAATTCGTTACATTACCCCAGCTAAACGAACAAACCCTATACCAACCCCAAGGAACCCAATACATATTCACCACAGGCCAAAAACCAGAAAGAATTTGGCCTGTTTGAGGTTCCTTCTACATTTTCGCTATCGGCGGAGGTTGCCAAGAAGCAACCCCACTAGGAACAATGATTTGCATAAGCTAGAACTGTCGGGGGCTTGGGAACCCACCGACAGTATAGGCGCTTAAAAGATTAATTCGTTCATAAGATCCCAGTTTTGTTTTCTTGATGGAAACAAAATTAAGTTATGAGGAATATGACGAGATTCACAGGGTTTCGAGCTTCGATGGCCATTTTATAGTAGAATGTGATAAATTAGTCGGGGGAAGACGAGGTGGTTTGTGCCTACTTTGGAAACATATGTACGAGGTTACCATTGCTTCATTGTCTTTACACCATATTGATTGTGTTATATCCGAAGGGGACGCTAAGTGGCGATTAACAGGCATTTATGGTTGGCCGGAGGATGGACTCAAAGATAACACATGGTTGCTAATAAACGAGCTTGCGCAAATTGACCGGGGATTGGGATGGCTATGTTTAAGTGATTTCAATGAGATCCTTTACAGCTTCGAAAAAATTGGGGGTCGACCAAAGGAAAATGGAAAGATGGACGCATTTCATACATGCATCCAAATGAATGGTTTGACTGACCTTGGATGTGAGGGTTTCTCCTTCACATGGACTAATGGCCAAAGCGGTGAAAACAATATTTAGGAAAGATTGGACAGATGCCTCGGCAATGCGGAGTGGATTTATAAATTTCAAAAATATAAAGTGACGCACTTACCTCGGGTGGGTTCGGATCACTGCCCAGTCCAAATTGCATAGAACGACACCTCTCGGAATAAGAGTAGCGGGAAGCAGAAAAGAAGAAATATCTATAGGTCCGAATTGACGTGGTTGTTGGACGAATCATGCAAAAAGGTTGTGAGGGAGGCTTGGCACACCAAAGGGGCTGTAACTAGTGCAGATAATGCGGTGAAAAAAATTAAAGGTTGTGGAAACCAGCTCAAGCTGTGGGAAAGGGATCATTTCATAAACATCAATTATTAGATTCGCATTTACGAAGAAAAACTACAAAAAGGAACCATGTCCCTTCCATCCTTGGGCCGGCTAATAATATCGAGAAAATCAGGGATGATAACAACGTTTGGGTGGAGGACGAGAATGAGATTACAAAAATGTCATTGCATACTACAAAGGCCTATTCTCTATGGAGCCTAATTTGGAGATGAATCGAGCACTGGATGCACTCGACAATACGATGTCGGCCGACATGAACGATGCATTAACCCAACCATTCACAAAAGAGGAAGTGAAAACAACTATGATTCAAATGTACCCGACTAAAGCTCCAGGACCGGATGGTATGCCTACGTTATTTTTCATAAATTCCTGGTCTCTTATTCATGGATATTCTTTCTATTGTCCTTGATATTTTGAATGGTAATGCTAGCCCAGGAGCTTTCAACGAAACCTACATTGTCCTTATCCCTAAGAATAAAAGCCCCGAAAAGGTTACCGATTTTCGCCTAATTAGTCTTTGCAATGTTTTATTTAAGCTTATTAAAAAAACCATAACTAATAGGCTTAAATCTATATTGTCTAGACTAATTTGTCACACACAGTCAGCCTTTGTGCAGGGTCGTCTAATTACTGACAATGCCCTTCTTGCCTTTGAATTTTTTCACTCTATGAAGAATAGCAACGCCAAAAAAAGAGGGAACTTCGCATTTAAACTTGATATGAGCAAGGCTTATGATCAGGTTGAATGGGAATTTCTTCATTGCGTCATGCTTAAACTGGGTTTAAATTCTTCTTTTATTGAGCTAATCATGAAGTTGTGCATCACTCACTCAGATCTTTTTCGATTCGATTAATGGCCACCGGAGAATCTTTCTCTCAACTCATGGGCTCCGACAAGGAGATCCGCTTTCCCGTACTTGTTTTTCTTTTTTTGAGCGAGGCTTTCTCCTTAATGATTAGGAAGGCGAGTCATGCGGTTCTTTACATGGAATAAGTATATGCGGAGAGCACCGCCCGAATCTCGTATTTGTTTTTGTAGACAGCATACCATTTTTTGAAGAGCCAACGAACGAAGAAGATTGAGGTGACGAGACATAATAATTCGGGATTATGAGAGGGCGTCTGGCCAAAAAATCAATTTGGAGGAGTCGGAAATTACCTTTAGCCGGAATATTGAGGGGGCAAAACAACAGAAACTAGCCGATAAAATGGGCGTTAATCTGGTAGCTAAACACGAGATATATCTTGGTCTTCCCACGGTGGTTGGTCGTTCGAAGAAGGAAGTTTTTCTGCTTCTAGTTGATCGGGTTCGGAAAAAGCTTAAGCATTGGAAAAGCCAATTTCTATCAGCCGCCGGAAAGATGATTCTCATTAAATCAGTGGCGCAGGAAATCCCCTCCTATATTATGAGATGTTTTCGTATCCCCCTAAATGTTTGCCAACAACTAAACTCAATTGTTAGCAAATTTTGGTGGGGCCAGAAAAGAGAAGAAACGAGAATCCATTGGGTTTCATGGCATAATCTAACCAAAGCAAAGGATGAAGGAGGTTTGGGTTTTCGAGATCTACACGGCTTTAATGAGGTGATGATTGCTGAGCAGAGTTGGCGTCTTCTTCACGAGGATAATTACTTACTAGCTCAGTCCCTTAAGGAGAGATATTACCCTAATACTAATTTTCTCTCCGCAAAATTAGTTATAATCCATCTTATACGTGGAGAATCATTCTCGCGGGAAGACAAATTATTACTAAGGGCGTGAGATGGAATGTAGGAAATGGGACGGATGCCTTAGTTTGGAAGGACCCATGGGTTCCGTTTTCTAAATTTCAAATTATTACACCACACGGGGGATTGGCCGGAGGATCTTCGAGTTTGTGAACTAGTGAATGATGATTATACTGGATGGAATCTTACAAAGTTAAGGGAGATGTTCAACACTCAAGAGCTTTAAGCGATTCGATCGATTCCATTAGTGTCGATGATGAGAAGGGATAAGATCATGTGGCATTACACGAAAAATGGCATTTATAGTGTTCAATCCGGATATCGTGTGGCGAAACAAGATCAAGGACTTAGACGTGCAACAACTTCAGCATCTGGAACCAATTTCAGAATATGGAGATGGATGTGGCGATTGGAAATTCCCCCGAAGGTCAAGATTTTTCTGTGGAAGTGTCTTAAAAATATCCTCCCTGTCAAAAAAGCTCTAGTAAAAAAAGGAATACAGATGGATACCATATGTAGCAGATGTGGTTTCGAAGAAGAAACAACAATTCACGTGCTTATGGACTGCCATGGGTCTCGTTTGCATGGAAAGTATGGCCCCTACGTATTCAAACAGAACAACATGAGGGAAGGGGTGATTTGGCTAACTGGATTGCGTGGGTGGTTGATAATATGGTTGTTGAGTCCCACAACATCTTTGTAATGTTGTTATGGAGCTTTTGGTATGGTAGGAATCTGCAGGTGTTCCAAGGAAAAAATGTGAACCAAACTTGGTGCTTGGATATGGCCAAAAAGTGGCTCGAAGAGTACCAGGAATTGAACAAACGGACATGAATGGCGGCAAATAGGAAGAGGCAGCTCGTTGACAAGTGGGAACCTCCAGTTTCTCCCGCATACAAAATCAACACATATGCGTCCATTGTACCGAAGGTTGGAACGGGGCTGGGCATAATTATTAGAGACCATGTCAGGCAGGTGCAAGGAGCTTTATCAAAATTTAAATTGGAAACCATGGATGTGGATGTGGTGGAGGCCTGGGCGTGCAGGGAGGGAATTCGGCTTGCTATTGCAAAAGGTATCCGGACGGTGGTGATAGAGATGGATAACATGAATGTCTTCCATGCCCTATCGAGAAACATGAGTGATTTCACCTACCTTGGGAATATTATCAATGACATAAAACTTCTCTTAGATAGTTTTTCTTTCGTTTCTTTTAATTGGGTTAGACGGACGGGCAATTATGTTACATATCATCTAGCATGTCATACTTTTTCTTTAAGTCCTGTTGAGTGGGATTCTGGAGCCGTCCCCCATAACATTATTGATTTGATAAAGGGAAAGGCTCCATCTTTGCCTAATTAATGACATTTGGTTTTCATTCTAAAAAAAAGACTTACTCAATAAGTTGTTTGTTAACTGCACGACTCAAACGCATGGGAAGACGATATCCAATACAAAAACATGGGATTATGGATAGCAATGTTGAAATCAAAGATGTCATAAAGTATTTGTATTCTTATTATGCAAAATCAAAAGTGAAATACAAAGAAACAAAGGAGAGCCTTATATAGGCAAATAGAAACCTAACCCTAAAAGGACTAAAATCCTAACCATAAAATGACTACACTTAAATAAGGAAACTAAATATATATTATATTTCAACACTTCCCCTCAAACTCACGATGCAACCACAAGAAGCATTGAGAGTTTGTCAAACAAGAAATGAAAGCGCGAAGAGAAATGTGCCTTGATAAATATATCAGCATTTAAGGAAACTAAATATATATTATATTTCAACACTTCCCCTCAAACTCACGATGCAACCACAAGAAGCATTGAGAGTTTGTCAAACAAGAAATGAAAGCGCGAAGAGAAATGTGCCTTGATAAATATATCAGCAATCTGCACAGAAGAAGAGACAAAAGGCAATGTGATGATACCAGTCTGATAATAATATTGAATAATATGGCAATAAATCTCAATATGTTTAGTCCTCTCATGAAAAACTCGTATTATGGACAATCAAATAGCACTCTTATTATCACAATGCGGCGAGTAGACGATCAATAAAAACACCCATATCTGCTAGCAACCAGCGTAACCAAACTATCTCATGCAGCGAGTTGCCGTGGCACGGCACTCGGCTTAAAAGGGAAGATCTAGAAGCCACATCTTGTTTATTATTCTTCCAAGAAATGAGAGTCACCTTAAAAACACACAAAAACCAAACCGATAGATTTGTGATATGTAGGATCACAATCCCAATCAAGACGTCAGTATGCACGCACTCCAAAGAAAAACTAGACGGAAATAAAAGACTATGAAACTGAGTTCCCCGAAGATATCTAAGAATACGCAGAACAAAAGCCCAATGAACTATAGAGGGAGAAGTAACAAACTGACTAACCACATGAACAACATGTGCAATACCTGGACGAGTAACTGTGTGATAAACCAAACTGCCAACAACAGTACAATATAAACTGGGATCCGACAAGGGAGAACCATCAGAGGGAGAATATCGAGCATTCATCTCAAGCGGAGTATCAACAATCTTGTTATCAGTAATACGTGCACGATCAAATATATCAGTAATATACTTTGATTAAGACAAAAGATAACCCTGTGGGGAAGAGGCAACCTCAATACCAAGAAAATAACTGAGCGGACCCAAATCTTTCATAGCAAAAGAACGAGCTAACGTAGACTTCAAAGTTACTATACCATCAAGATCATCACCAGTAATAATCATATCATCAACATATAAAGCAAGTAAAATACGACCTGTTGTAGTACTTTTGACAAACAAGGCTGAATCATGATCACTTGGTCGGAAACCAAGAGAAGTAACAACACAAGTAAACTTTTCATACCACGCTCAAGAGGTTTGCTTAAGGCCATAAAGAGCTTTACAAAGCTTACAAACTTCACCTGGTTGATGGGCAACACCAAGAGGAGGTCGCATGTATACTTCGTCAACAAGATCACCATTCAAAAAGCATGCTTCACATCCATCTCGAGATATACCCCATCGACGAACCGAGGCGATCGCAAGAAGGGTGCGAATAGTTGTCATCTTTGTAACAGAGCAAATGTCTCCTTATAATCGATCCCATACTAAGTATAACCCTTAGCAACCAGTAGGGCTTTATATCTTTCAATAGACCCATCAGATTTGGTTTTGATTTTGTAGACCCAACGACATCCAATTACATGTTTTCCCAGTGGTAAAGGTACCAAGTCCCAAGTATGAGTATGATGTAAAGTAGTAAGTTCCTCAGCTATAGCATCCTGCCAAAGTGGATCACGAATTGCCTCTCTATAGGATGAAGGCTCAGAATGAACAAGATCAAAACGCGCACTTAAACACAAACACTTTTATTGAAAGGTAAAGCGAGAAAATTTTGCGGTTGCAACCATTATAATACGAAATATCATAAGATTTCAAATCTCCTAAGACACCAAAGAGAAACTAAAAACTGTAAACGAGAAGCAGACACATGACCTAAATGAGAATGCCATAAGTAAAAATCTGAAGACGAACGACTCAAACGAAAAGATGACAAATCCACACGAAAGCTGTAGCTTCCGTTATTTTGAGCTGATCTAAAACATAAGGTCCTCCTTGCTTACGGCCGGTCCCAATCGAACCGAGATCGTGGGTCTGTATAGAATAAGTAGAAGACGAAAAGGAGACTAAATAACCAGACGCACATAATTGGCTAACTGAAACCAGATTCAAGGTGAGATTAGGAACATAATAAACATTATGAATGGAAAAACAAGGTGTGACAATGGAACCAATTCCTGCTAATGCCATTGGAGTATCATTAGCAGTTAGAACTGACATAGACGGATTAGGAGACAAAGAGACAAAATACGACATACTAGGTGACATATGATGGGAAGCTCCAGAATCTAAGATCCACAAGAGTGAAGACATACCTGAAGAATTGGAATGAGACAAACCTATATTTGATGAGGCAGACATAACATGTGGCTGTGAGGCAACTTTTGAAACTGCTCAAATATATACGGATCCAATGATGGTGCGGTGATTACATTGCTCGGCGGAGGTGGTCTAGGAGACCATTGGGATGGCGATGGTGCTGGTTGCTGTTGTGGAGGACGTGAAGCTCGTTGTTGCTGCAACCTAGGCTGTTGTTGCTATTGGGATCTCGGCTATTGTGGTTTACCTTTATTCAATAACAGGGGACACTTAGCCTTCGAATGATTCTTTTGGTGGCAAAATGCACATTCATCAAAAGGTGTCCTCTAATTCACCTGATTGGGATTATTATTATTCGGCTTTTGTGGTGCGGCAAAAACCAATGCAGTAGATGTTGAAACGATCCCCTTATCGGATGAGTCCAAGTCGTATCTCTTGACTAAAAGTTCATTGACCATCGAATCTCTGAGAAGGTAATGGGCTTCGATCGAGAATACTACCACGCAACCCCTTAAAATCAGAATGAAGAGCCATCAAAAATTGCACAAATCATTGTTCTTCTCGACGGGTAACATAGGCGAAAAAGCTCGCAAATCGGCCAGATTCGATGGCGACAATTGATCCCAAAATTTGACATAGCGGAATAAAACTCCCGAATACTCATATCCTTCTCGTTTTAAAGCGTGAGTATCGGCCTCAATTGATCTTTGTTTGGCAAAGTTGAACTGTGTATACAACCGTGCGGATGGTCCGTGCGGATGGTCTCAAACTTCCTTCGCACCTCACACTTCGCCAATCGAGCCCCTATAAATTGCGAAATTGAATTATTAATCCAAGTAATAATCTTGAATTATCCGCTTCCCAAGCCTCCAAGGGATCGCACCATCCGAACCAGGTTTCGTAGGTTTAACTTTTGCCCAAAGAAACATAACCCAAATGGATATACCTCGCAATTTTTTCATAACATAACTCCAATACGAATAGTTTTTCCCATCCAATTGCACGCTAATTGCACAAGAGAGTCATCCTTACGAACAACCATGACGAACGAAAAGATCCCCAAAACGTAACCCCAAAAACAAATAAAACTTAACCAAATCGAAACCCAAAACTAGTGATAACAAAACAAAATCGAACCAAGAAACGAGCGAAAAGAAAAGCGAACGAAAAATTTGGCTCTTGATAACATGTTGAAATCAA
Organism: Rehmannia glutinosa; assembly: GCA_016081115.2. Taxonomy (NCBI): domain Eukaryota; kingdom Viridiplantae; phylum Streptophyta; class Magnoliopsida; order Lamiales; family Orobanchaceae; genus Rehmannia; species Rehmannia glutinosa. The sequence continues at coordinate 43,750 of JABTTQ020000392.1, read as the reverse complement.
AGAAGCCATAAAGTACTTGTATTCTTATTATCCAAAATCAAAAGTGAATTACAAGAAACAAAGGAGAGCCTTATATAGGCAAATAGAAAACCTAACCCTAAAAGGACTAAAATCTAACCATAAAAGGACCACACTTATATAAAAAACTAAATATATATTATATTTCAACAAGCAAGTCATTTGTATCTATATTCCAATTGAAGGTTTCGCCAAATTTTGATTTTATATTGTTATAATCATATATATAGAAAGAAAATTAGTTCCAACAATATATTGGAAGTTGGAACCGTCAATATAAATAAATCTGTTTTTTTTTTTGAAGTCGGAACCATATATAGACACAATTACTCAATGGAGACTCTTCATATCAATTTTAGTTTTAACTCACCTAAACATCTTTGTGAAGTATATATCATATATGTCTGCCCGAAGTAAAATTCACACGAAAACTTATTGAACTTAGGACTTAGGAGAATTAATGTTATGATCACTGCTTAATCTTTTGCCGTTAAATTAAACTTATTTTGTTTCTCAAAAATTTGAGCGGGATTTCACTATGAAGAGACTGGAAATTTGGTGCCAGATTGAAGGCGTTTTCGGAGCCGAAATGATTAAGAGGCAACTTAGTCCTTATTATATATACAATATACATGTTACCTTTTTTTGACAACTGCACTAATTAGTTTTAAATCCATCTAGCTACTTTCAGTTAGTCAGCTAATTCTGGCTATATAGATTAATTTACCCTTTTAATTAATCATTTATCAACAAAAAATCGTAAAACGTGTGCTATTGTTTATTAATCACATCTGTTATTATTGACCATGAACATGGGAACATGTGATTGGTTTGAATTTTACCATATAATGAATATATCCAATGATTATGTTCGGACTTTTTTAACATAATAAGCTAAAATAACTTTTTAAATGTTTTTTTCTCACTTAGAAGAAAGTCTGTTCACATTGTAACACCCTGACATTTAAATAAGGGGAAAAATTTTAATTACCCATTTTGGATAAGGGAACATCTTTTTACCCACTTTTTCAAATACACCATTTTTTTGCCCACAATGACCAATATGCCCTTAATTTAAAGAATACTCAAATTTCATGTATCTTTCAATTTTTACTTCTCACGTTTCATTCATAACGTGACAAGCAAATCCGAGCAAAAATCAAGAAAGAAAGAAAGAAAGAAATAGGAAAAATGGATGAGCAAGCCATTGAACTCCCACACGCCGCGCCGCCGAGGCCACTCCATCTATAGATGCCCCTCCTCTTCCGCGGCAGACGATGTCGCCATTGAAGAGGTTAGCTTACAAGCTTTATTCTTGTACAATAATTTTAGGGATTTTAGGGATTGATTATGGATTTAGGGATTGATTATTGATTTAGGAATTTAAGGATTTATGGATTCTTAGGTATTTTAGGGATTTAGGGATTCACGGTTGAATGTTTGAGAACATTAATGGACTGGTTTGAATATAACTGTTTCGACTAGTTTTGGGGGGGTTGAACTCGACTGGTTTTTGGGGGCTTGAATGGGGAAGACGAAGGGTTTGTCACGTTATAATTATATTAGCATGATCTACTTTCCACTTTGCTATAGATCCAGGATTTGTCAAAGCCAACATGTGTGTATAAGACGGAAGCATTTTGAATGATTTGTTGTTATCTCCAAATATCATTCCAAAAGCATGATGTTTTGTACTTAATGCAACATTATAACTCACTTTTAGTCCATATCGAGATTCCAGCTCTGCCATCATATCTCTTGGAACGAGACTAGAATGCTCCACTAGCAATCTAGATGCAAAATAGTGACTCATTACTTTAGAATGCACCTGTCTAGATGCATTTTCATTCACATTCACCCCACATCCCATGTGCTTGTCAAATTTTCCTACTCTCCACATATCATTTTTTCCATGTCCACGCATTCTAAAAGGACAACGTTCATACCGCAAATCACATTATAACGAGACCTATCGAGCGTTCAACTTGGTACTCAACTTCATTTTCAAGGTGATACATGCCAACAGCCATCTCCAAATCAGCTTTGCTCATGTCTGTTTGCACATTTTCGTAGTGTGCCACCTGACGCTTCCAATCGCCAGGTTCATCACGTGTGATGGTGCAACTGGGATTACCCAACCTTGTGATAAACGAGTTCTTTGTTGTTTCCCTATTGTAATCCCATTCAAGATCCTCAACCCGGACATTTGTGTGGGTGTTTGGAATTTGACTTTGATTCTCTGTTGATACGGTGTTGCTTTGAAAAACTCTTTCTTCAATTGGAGTCTCTGCAAAAATTTCTCTTCGTCTCGTCTCCACTCACAAAATTCTTCAAAAATCAAAGACGTTGGTGATCATCTTCAAAATGATTATTACCCTCATTATCATAACCACCATCGCCATCAGTGGCGACATTATCATCTGCAAGATGATTATTACCTTCATCATCAGTAGTATCATTATTATCGTCCTCCTGATTTGTTTCTATAAATCTTGATCTATCTTCACCCCAATCACAACCAAAATCAGGATAACAATCCTCTATACCATTGGGGACTACGTCCTCTATGGATTGATCAATATTAGGTTCTGGAGCGCTTGGGCCGGGTTGTTCAACATTTGGTGTATGCGTAGAAGGGACACAATAGGGTTGGAACTCAATCTGATTCTGCATGATAGGGGTTGAGTATTGTATATTGTTGGAAGTTCCAACCGGTAACATTTGGCCACACATGATATTTTGTGAAGCCATTAGCTGCATAAAACCTCCACCTGCGCCTTGCTCATTCCCAACTTGATTACACCCAAACTGACTACCCACCACATCGTGCGAGGTTGTCTCAAATGTTTTTCTTTTTACGGTAATAAAAACAACGGGTAAATCGGTGTTTGCAAAAACACGATCAATGTCACGATCATTTTTCAGCTTTAACTTTGCAATCTTATTTTTGGGAATATCCACAAAAGAGTACATAATACAGTCGTATATGGTCCTATCAGCTTCAACAATTCCATAGATCTCGTCCAATAAATAATCATAATGAATTTTACCCGGTTCAACACATATCGCCTCCTCATCACCATTTTTATATTCCAAACCATCCCAATGTCCCCCAAATCGAAACAAGAATATATGCGGAATTCATATGTGGAAGATATCACGTTATTAAATTAAAATTTAAGGTTATAACACATTTTTATTACATATCAAGTTATATAGTTTAACGTGTTATATATCACGGTATAAACTATATAACGTGATATTATATAACATTATATGCTATATAACGTGATAATATATAACACGTTATATAGCTATAACGTGTTAAGAATAACACGTTATATGCTATATAACATGGTATGAGCTTAAAAATGTGTTATATGTCTATACTATTAAAAAAATTCATTTGCTCCAAAAATTTGAGGAAAAATTCATTCTATAGGTCTTGAGAATAGGTTCCGTCCCCCAAGTCCCAAATCCTGCGTCCACCATTGCGTAGAATGTCGTCCTTTGTAAGGCATAGTCAGACACAAATTTTGGAAGCCTAGTCATAAATATAAAATAAGAAAATAGTTGAATCAGACTAAAAAAATGATATGTCCTATAATCAAGTTTCCAATCTTTTTTTTAGTATATATATGAGATGGGAAGGGTAATGGGAACCGAACCTCACATGATTTCTGTTATGAGCTTGAAAGTTTTAACCACTCGATCACTATCCAATTTTCATTAAGTTTCCGATTTTTTTCTCAAAATGAATAAAATAATTATATTATTTGTCAATATAATTACTTTTTTTTTCTTTTGGTTTTTTCTCACTAATTAAGGCTATGTTGGAACAAGATTCGAAGAAGGGTTATATATATACATGTTAAATCATTAATTAACGCAAATGACACACCAACATACATTTTTAATTTACGCAAAATCTTATGTGAGACGGTGAAATTCTGTGAGACCGTGAGACGGCGATACCTTTAGTATAAAAACTGATACTTTTAGTGTAAAAAGTGATACTTGTCTAAATACACTAATTTCAGTGTATTTTGAGAAGTATCACTTTTGATACAAAAAATATCATTGTTTACACTAAAAGTATCACGGTTTCATGCGTCTCACAAGAGACTTATTGTTTAATTTATTACATTTATATCTTTTTGTGAGTGATTATATTATTTGAAATAATATTTTTTTTTTTTTTTGATGTTTTTCTCCCTCCTTATGAAAATTCTCTCTACTTCTCTCATCTCCCCCAAAACCCTAACATACAAATCAGCCGCCCCCTCCCTAGGGCTGAAAAATGAATCAAGTTACTCGATACTCGATTCGAGATCGATCGTTAAAAGCTCGTTTGAGGTCGGTTCGTTAAAATAATAAACCAAGCTTGAACATATTTTTTCGTTCGATAAGATTTAAAGCGCGGCTCCAGCTCGACTCGATTAGTAAAAAAATAAAATATGTGTAAAAATATCAAGCTACTCGAGCTCGATTCGTGTTCGGCTCGATCAAAGCTCGTTCGAGCTCGATTCGATTAATAATCAAACAAGCTCAAACATAATTTTTAAAGCTCGATTAAAATTCAAAGAAGCTCGAATAATACCATGTTCGGCTCGACTCGACTCGTTTACACCCCTACCCCTCCCTCTCCCACATATTCATCTTAGTCTTGCCCCTCCTCTTCACCATGGCGGATCGAGACCAAAAGCCCCATGGTGTCCGGCCACTAGCCCCTCACTTTCCGGTGGCTGCTCCTCCTCTTGTGGGTACGGTTCTTCTGAGCTTGGCTTGCGGGTTTAGGCGTTTTTGAGAGTGGTGGCGGCAGTGTTTGGAGGTGGACTTGGCGGGGATCACTACAAGAAAACTGTTGATAGACACCACCAAAAAGACACCGGTTTTATGACTTTACTGGTGTCTTTTCCCATATAACAGCGGTTTTGTAAAAAACCGTGTCTAATTAGTGCTGTCGTTTGATAAACAACAGCGGTTTCCTAGAACCGATGTCAGTGGTGAAAACATTTCCCAAATAGACACCGGTTTTGACATCGGTTTCGAAACCGGTGTCTATTTATATAAATTATTTTAGATTAAACACCAGATTTTTTGACACGGTTATAGAACCCGGTGTCTTTATTTTTTAACACGAGATCTTTAGACACCGGTTCTACAACCGTGTCGTTAGGGCCCCTACCTAATTAATTAGGTCATAGTGAAATTAAAGTTCATTCTTGCTCCCCGTACTCAAACCAAGCGGTCTGTCACCTCTTCTCGGCCCGTCGCCTGTCGTCCATCACACCTCCTCCGCCCGTCACTTCTCCCCTCCCGCCACTCGTCACCGCCACCGCATCAAACCACCATCTTCAACCTCTTTTAGCACTGAGCGAAGGTAGGTTTTTTTTTTTAGAGTTTAAATCCAATTTTTTTTATTTTTTTAGGGTTTAAATCCAGTTTTTCTTTCAGCACTAGTTCAAAATTTTTTGTTTTAAGAACACCATCTTCTACTGCCGTTCACGGGGAAAACCCTAGCGCCTAAGGACAAAGAGGCACGATAAGCTTGATTCGCTATTGTTGGCATATTGGTAATCCCTAATTTATTTATCTTGAAATTTCTTTAAAACATGGTTGGATTAAGGTATTTTCTCCCTATTTTTGTTCCACAACGACAACCTAAATTTCATAAGCTTCAGTTCTCCATCTCTCACACCATTTGTGCTTAACCATCCTTCCAATGGAGCGTCGGGGCCCTACCGTTCTCCCGAGCACCATTTTTATATTTGACTTGTGATTGAAGTTTGAAGCGAATAAATTTGCAAATGCTTTTCTTGATTTTGGGTACTTACAAAAACCCGGAGAATAAATCATTATCTGCTTTCTAAAATGAGAACCAAGTATCTTTTGTTATATGCTTTCTCGACGATGTTAACATTTTAATGTTGGTTCTATTTTTCAAGTGTACACGCAAATGCGCTCCGGCATTACATGACACCGAAAGAACGGATGATATCGAAAGAGGAGGATAAACCTGGTCAAGTTGCGCTCGAATGCAACAACGAGGCGTTTGGTTGGATCTGGGCCTGGTCTCTTAAAACTGCCGCCATCGATATCTCTCATTTTAGATGGAATAACATATGATTTTATGGGGTTTTGGAGCATTTTTCATAAACTACTGGGATTGTATTCATTGTTGGAAGACATATTAGACTCGATATTTATAAGCGTTTGCTTACAACATAAAAGTGTAAGTTGTATTGATGCTACAATTGATAATTGAGCAATAATAATGATCACCATGTTGATCCGCTTTCCCGAATCATCCTATTTGAGCACGGTTTGCGATTTGATGTAATTGCATCTTCCTTTGTTCTTCTTTAATCGCGCCATTAATTAAAATTACTCAAGAGCTCCTTATCATCGATATAAACAAAGACAGGGTGTCTTTAGATAAAGCGACACTGGTTTAAAACCGGTGTTTTGATGCGGTGTCTATTCATCAAAAGACACGGTTTCAAAACCGCTGTCAAATATATCAAAAGACACGGTTTCAAACCGATGTCAAACCGGTTTCAAACCGGTGTCAAATACATAAATTTTATATCTCGACACGGTTTAAAACCGGTGTCATCGAAAAACGACATCGGTTTTAAATCGGTGCCAAAAAGTTCAAACTTTTAACACCAGTGGTTTTAACACCTAATCGGTTGTTTTACTAATAGACACCGGTTTAAAACCGGTGTCTTTCAAGAAACGACACGGTTTTAAACCGGTGTCAAAAAGTTTAGACTTTTAACACCATGGCTTTAACACCGGTTGTTTTAGTAATAGACACCGGTTTAAAACCGGTGTCTATCGAGGATTTTTGTAGTAGTGGATGGACTATGGCCTGGATTTGAGGAGGAGGAGGCAAACTTTTATGTCTTTTGGTTTTCTATCTTTCTTTGTTGTTGTTTTTACATGTCCCCATTAGGTGGCTTTTTGTCTCAATAAGTGGCATTTTCTTCTTCTTTTTTTGATCTTTTTTGTCCCACGTGTGGCTTTTTGTTCGAAGGCTCGGATGTGCTTTTAATCGATGATATGCGACAAAAACGAGATTAAGTTCGTTGGTACGTGTTTTGTCCGAGCGCTTTATGTTGCGAAGTTAAGATCTATGGATTCATTAGATCCGTTTAGATTTAAAGTTTTGTTTTATATCCGTATAAGTCTATGATCGTGGGCTTGCAATTGTTTTACATTTGATGTTGTAATCGTTGTAAGTTTCTTCATTTAATGAATGAATCTTAATTTTGACTAAACAAAAATAATAAATGAAGTTTTATTATTTTTTTAATAATAAATCAATCTGATTTTTTTTAATAATAAATGAAGTTTTCGATATCCAATCGCTATGTTTGCATCAGGTAACTAGTCACTTTCTACAACATAAATAACTCTTCCCCGGCCTGGTCTTCTGTTTACATGTAAATATCATAAGAAAAATATGATATGTCCTACAAGATAAACTATTCACTCTCATAATTATTTAGTCTTTCACATGTCTATTTTATTGCATGAACGAATCACATGTAATAGAACATCGCTGGGGATTCAAGTGATTAATGATACAAGTCAACGTATGCACATGGGAAACTTCGAAACTATTTAAATGCGTGATAGTATACATAGTTTCAGTACCCATTCTACATTGAAAAATATCAACATTTTGTTTTGTTCTGCATTTTAAACCCACAAAAAGTCCAACCATGTCGTTCTTGAACCGAACATGATAACCATATTAACCTCAAACTTACGAACGTCAATGGATTAGACAGATTTGTGAAACCCTAGATGAAGAGCTTGAGGAAGATACTGAAAACCCCGTTACAATCTTCGGTGTTCCAAAAGCGCTTATGATCAGCAGCCCGTATTCTTACGTCCCAGGACACGTTGCCATCGGCCCGTATCACCATTTTCGGGCCGAAGTCTATGACATGGAGAGGTACAAAGTTCTTTCGCAAAAGCGAAACCAGAAAAGACCTCAAAATTTTCAAGCTCCAAGATATCGTTGACCATCGATCAAATTCGAAGGGTTTCGGGCCGACTATCACAGGCCCTTGAATTTCGGCAGCGAAGGGTTGGCTTGGATGATGGTCGTCGATGTTTGTTTCTTGTTCGAGCTTTTTCAAGTTTGTGGTGTCAAGAAAGGTAAAGTCCTAACTAAAAACCCCTCAAAATTAGCCTATTTGGTTAATTTATCTAGGAATAAGACTGTTCATAATGCGATTCTTAGAGATATTGTGATGCTTGAGAATCAAATTCCATTGTTTGTGATGAGAATGTTGTTGGAATTTCAGTTTTCGTCTCTGGAAATAGCTGATGAATTGTTGCTTGATATGCTGATTGAATTTAGTAAAGAAATCTCTCCATTTAAAATGGTGGAGCCCTCGCAAAAAATCGCATTAAAGGAGTGTGCTAATTTACTAGACTTTTTGTACTATTTTATCGTGCCTAAATTAGAGGTGTCATCTGAAATAATCGAAATTCATGACGATGAAGAAGATGAAGATAAGAAATCTGCGACAAGGAGGAAAAAAAAGGCGACGAGTCATTGTTACTCGAGGCCTATGCAATGGATCAAGAGTACAATTTTCTCTAAATCTCTTGAAGTAATTGTGAAATTTCCATGGACGATTATTTCCAACATCCCCCTCATCAACATGATGAAGGATCCTATTGAAAATATGTTCACCTCTCTCAAAAGGGAGAAAGAGAAAAAAGACAATGAAGAATCGAGCTCGAATTGTAATGACAATATCCAAAAACCTCCATTGTTAGAGGAGATCACAATCCCATCACTCACACAACTCTCTCAAGTCGGGTACAATTCTTGCCAACTAGTGAGGGCATCACAAGCATTGATTTCGACGAGAAAACCCTAATTTTCTCTCTCCCTATCATCGATTTAGATGTAAATTCCGAGGTGGTTTTAAGAAACTTGGTAGCATATGAGGCTTGCAGCGCATCGGGACTGTTGATTTTAACTCGATACACCGAGTTGATGAATGGGATAATCGACACGGATGAGGATGCCAAGTTGCTTTGTCAAAGAGGGATAATTATCAATCATTTGAAAAGTGAAAAAGAGGTGGTCAAGTTATGGAATGGGATGAGTAAATCCATTAGATTGACGAAAGTGTCCTCGTTGGATAAAGTGATTGGAGATGTGAACAAGTATTACAATGGAAGGTGGAAGGTCAAATTTGGGAAATTTATGAAGCAATATGTGTTTGGTTCTTGGAAGATTCTAGCATTTCTTCTGCTATTATGGTTTTGTTGTTGATGGCATTACGGGCATTTTGCCAGGTTTATAGGCGTAGTCGGTTTTTTCCAATCAACATTGAACCCGCGACTAGGTCCTAGATATGATCCTCCTGGTTTCTTCTTTAATTTCCGCAGTTTGTAATCTAGATTTCAATTTGTCCCTGCTTTTGGATTTTCATGTGTCTCAATCATTGTACAAGTTGAAATTAAAACTTTTTGCCTGCATTTGTATTATGTAATCAATCTTTATATAGGTTTTTGTTTATAATAAAAACGAAATACTTTAATTTCTTTGGTTAGTTACTTTTGGCAAGTTTTCTTGTCAAGAAGAAATGGATTGACCCCATGGTATTATCCATACTATACAAGGTTTATTGTACACTTGGTGAGTAGATAAATGATAAGTGTCTATTTTATAAAAAATTGAGATACATGTATGATGGATGTCTTGTACACCAGTGTAACATGAACTGTATTGATAAGGGCAAAAGATGGTCTGGGCCGACCTGACGAGGCCCATGGCATCGAGCCGACCTGGCAAGGCCCACGGCGTTGGGCCGACCTGGTTAGGCCCATAATATTGGGCTGATCTGTTAAGCATTAGGCATTGGGCCGATCTGAGGAGGCTTACAACATGAGTTTGACCTTCTAAGGCCCATAATATGGGGCTGGCCTGCTAAGGCCCGAGCACGAGTGGTCCTGTATGGCTGTTTATGGGCTGATCTGTGTATAGCCTAACGTATGGGGGCCGATCTGCATGGTTAAGGCGATCTGTTGTTGACCCGTTATATTCTATAAGGACCTCGGGGGTACAGTTCAGCTCGGCCCAAAAGATGTATAAGGCATCAAGGATGCCTTGGAGATCTAAAGGGGCTTCGCATCAATACATTGGGCCGAGGTGTTGTGAAACAGGTCGGAGCTATGGTCTTACGGGCGTAAAATTAGGGTTTTTAAGAGATCCGATCCTAATCTAATGATGGCTCTGACACCAAATCGTAACGGAATCCCGGATTTCACGGAAACCCTAATCCTAGCTAAGGTATAAAAGGCCCAAGCCCAAGTTCATTCTAACCTAATCTCATTTTTTACTGTTACATTGCTTTTTTCTCTCTCTAGCCTTTACTTCCTTTCCAAGACACTGACTTAAGCATCGGAGAGGGTACGCCGGAGCCCCCCTCCGGCCCCCCTTGTGCAGGTTTCACGGAGGACTTCGTCTTGGAAGGTGATCGGCGAGGAGAGGTCATTTTTGGGAGCAACCAAGTGGCGCCGTCTGTGGGAACCATTGAGCGAGACATGAGATTCGAGTGTTGGCTATGGAGGATGTTAGGAGGAATTTGGAAGATGATCTGAACCATACGCTGTTGGGAGATACTCCGGCGTAGTCACCCACGAGATGTTCGGCCTCCACCCCCACCACCCCGGTGGGCGGGCAGGCGGCGAATGCGAGGGACGGGAATGGACGGACAAACGCCTATGTCTCAAGTGGGAGTGTTGATTTGGGCCCAATGTTCTTTGAGCAGTTGGGTGGTTTCATTACTAGGGCCGTGGAACAAACGGTGGAAAGATGCTTGAGGAGATGCTTCCACCACCGCTCCACTGTGTTCCCCTCCCGGTGCCTCCTCATCCTGTGGTCCCTCCTCCGGTGGTCCCTCCTCCCGTGGTCCCCGGAGGTCGAGAGAGAGGTCGGCGGCGGCGGTGGCGGAAGAGGTGCATTCATCAAGGGCGGAGCATGCGTCAATCGAGGACCAGGATTGGTCGAACGGATGGATGACCTCCATCGTGAGGTGAGAGATATTCGGAGGAGGGTTGCGGGAGTGCCGGGAGCGCGGTGTGGTCCGAGTGAGGAGGGGAACTTCTTTCTCGGGACGAGGTGATGGCGGATGAGCTCGGCCTCTTACCGAGCTCGAGCTTTGAATATGATGGTACCACAGATCCGTGGGACCATCTCTGCCGTTTTGAGAATCTTTGCTTCACTACACAAAAGTTCACGGATGGCGTGATGTGTAGAGTTTTTCCCACCACTTTGACGAAATCGACTTCAACTTGGCTTTTCTTAATCAGTTCACGAGTTGCCGTAAGTACCAAAAGGCACCCCTAACTCTGTTTAGCATCAAACAGAGAAATGGAGGGGACTTCTGGGCTATATTCAGAGGTTTACCGCGGCAAAGTTGGAGGTGCCGTCGGCCCCGGGAAATCTTGGCTAATGCCTAGCTCGGGCACGAAGGATGGGGAATTCTTTGAATCCTTAGTGATAGAGCCGGCTAAGACATTCGATGAGCTGTTAGCTCGGGCGAAGAAATATATTAACCTAGAAGAGGAGAAAAATGAAGAGGGAAGAAGGAGAGAAGAGAAGATATAGGAGGAAGATCGGGAGGACAAGGGACTTGAAAGAAGAGCTGTCCGAGGCAATGGGAGGAAGGCCGAGGTTTGAGAAATATACACCATTGGCTGTCCCTCAGGGCGAGGTGCTTGTAGCTATTGAGAGGCACCCCGACCTGAGGTGGCCAAAGGCACACGCAGAGGCACCAATGAAGGCGAAATGCAAGGAGTTTTGTAGATTTCACAATGAGTATGGGCACACAACAGATCGGTGCACACACCTGAGGGATGAGATCGAGCGGCTCATTCAAGCAGGTCATCTCAGGGAATTTGTGTACATCGACAAAAAGGAGAAAAAAGGGGAGTATAAGAGGGATAACCGGGGATATCACCAACCTCGGCGGGAGCCGGAGCGTAGGGGGGAGGAAAGGGAGGAGCTGCCTCCACCTCCGCCCCCACCTCGGCGGGAGGTCATCCAGATGATTGTTGGAGGGCCGGCGGAAGGAGATTCGAGGCGAGCTCGGAAAAATTATGTGAGAGCAGCGGCACCAGATCGGGTGCAGGAGCAGTTGAAGGTGGAGCAAGTCGGGCCGGGGTCGAGTATCCAGTTCGGACCAGAGGATTGCAAGGGTATCGTGACACCTCACAGCGATGCTCTTGTGATCACGGCGACGATCTCTAATTACGATGTGCAGCGGGTGTTTGTGGATATCTGGCTCGGCGGATATCCTGTTCTATGATTGCTATAGGAAAATGGACCTTGAGGTCGGCCTGGAGACAGTAGACACGGCGTTGGTCGGATTTGCTGGAGGGATGATCCAACCAATAGGTATGATTACTTTACCTGTCTCTTTGGGTAAGGAGCCTAATCGCAAAACTAGAATGATTCGATTTTTGATAGTAGATGCACCTTCTTCCTATAATGCCATGTTGGGTAGACCGACACTAAATGCTTTTCAAGCTGTGGTGTCGGTGTACCATTTGAAAATGAAGTTTCCTGTGGGGGAAGAAGTAGGTGAGGTCGGCGGAGATCAGTATATGGCTAGAAAATTATATGTAGAAAGTATTCAGAAGGCGGAAAGGGGGAGTGTTTTTGATGATGATAGAAATAAGGACAAGTTGATTAGGTTGACGAACCAGGTGGAGCACGCCCAACCTAATGAGGAAATGATGATGGTCGAGTTGGTGCCAGGTGACCCGATAAGGTCACTAAGGTTGGGAAAGAGTTACGAGGAATTAAGGGATGAGCTAGTGGAGTTTCTAAGGAGGATCATGGATGTGTTTGCTTGGGCCGGAGGACTTGGTCGGAATTGATCCAAGCATTGCTGAGCATAGGCTCAATGTTAATCCGTCATACAAACCAAAAAAACAAAAGAAAAGGAATTTCGGTCCTAAGAAGGGCTATAATTGACGGAGGTGCAAAGGTTGTTAAAAGAAGGCCATATCAAAGAAATCCGGTTCCCGGAGTGGCTATCTAACGCAGTGTTGGTTCCGAAAATAGAGGATGATTGGCGCATGTGTGTGGATTTTAGGGATTTGAACCGTGCTTGCCCTAAGGACTACTATCCATTGCCCCGAATCGATCAGCTGGTGGATTCGACGTCGGGATGTGAGCTGCTTAGTATGATGGATGCATCGCAAGGATATCACCGGTCGAGGCAGCGAAGAGGGACCAAAAAGGGTGTGCTTCACCACCTCTTTTGGTACCTTTTGCTATGTAGTAATGCCATTCGGGTTGAAGAACGCGGGAGCCACATACCAGAGGTTGGTGGATAAGATGTTTGGGGAGCAGCTCGGCAGGAACATGGAGGTATACGTGGATGATATGTTGGTCAAAAGTATGAAGGTCATTGACCATGTGCGTGGCCTTAGTAAACATTTGACACTTTGAGAAAGTATAGAATGAAGTCAACCCCAAGAAATGTGCCTTTGGGGTCGGATCGGAAAAGTTTCTGGGGTATATGGTGAGGGAGAAAGGAATAGAGGCCAACCCGGAGAAGGTCGAGCCATCGAGAGATGGCACCACCTCCAAGGATGCCAAGGATGTGCGATGTTTAACAGCGGCTAGCGGCTACGAATCGGTTTATTTCGCACCTCGCGGAGAGAGCGGTTTGCCCTTCTTCAAGGTCTTGAGGAAGGCCAAAAAGTTCGTTTGGGATGAGGAGTGTCAAAAGGCTTTCGAAGACTTGAAAAATTACTTGGCGTCTGTCACTACTAACTAAGCCGTTGCCGGTGAGCCCTTATATCTCTACCTTTCGGTGAGAGAGCGGGGTTAGCACAGTCCCGATCGGGGGAGGAGAGATTGGTTCGAGGGCCTGTACTATGTCGGTAAAGTTTTGAGAATCTTTGAGCTGCGGGTATGCGGAGATCGAGAAGGCGATCCCGCCTTAGTGGTGACGCAAGGAGACTTCGGCCATATTTTCTTTCGCATAAGGTAATTGTTCGAACTAATCTTCCTTTAAGAAATGTGATTAGTAAGACCGAGGTAGCGGGGAGACTAGTAAAGTGGGTTATTGAGCTAATCGAGTATGATATTGAATTCGAGAACAATTCGGCCATCAAAGCTCAAGCTTTGGCGGACTTTGTTCAAGAATCAATAAGGGATAATAGTGGAGAAGGGACTTGGGTGATTTATGTGGATGGTTCGAAGGAGCTCGGGATGTGGCGCTGTATCGTCTTGATCAGCCCGCAAGGGATCGAAAATGATTTTCTTTGTGAGGTTGGAATTCAAGCTATCCAATAATGAGGCGGAGTATGAAGCATTCATCGAGGGATGCAAATGGCCATCGAGATGGGGTGTTAGATAAATGTTTTTATCAAGATTTTGATGATTTTGTTTTAATAAGTTTTTATACCAAAACAATGTTTTTATATGTTGTCCAAATACTCCTAAATGATTTAAAATGTTTTTACTAATTTTTGGAGTATTTCTTAGAGTTTTTAATTTGATAAAAATTGGACAACACTTTTGATGATTTTGTTTAAATTGGTTTTTACACCAAAACTATGTTTATAAATGTTATCTAAATACTCCCAAATGATTTAAAATGTTTTTACTAATTTTTTGGAGTATTTCTTGAAGTTTATTTTTGAAAAAAATCGGATAACATTTCAAAGGGGCGGTCGACCGGTCGCCCAAAGTGGTCGACCGGTACCTGAAGATTAGAAAATCGAAACAGAACTTACAGTCTTGAAAAAGAGGGAGGGGACCATCGAGGTGAGGTCGACCGGTCGCACCCTAGGGCGACCGGTCGCACCCCACCTCGACCGTCGCACCCCCGCAACCCTACCTGGATCGCACTATTTTTTAAAACGGTCGAAATCTTCAACAGGGCAAATGGTCGCCCTATGTTATTTTTTGACAAAAAATTCCAACCGTTGCAATAACTGTGACAAAGATTTGCTTTTCAATTTTGTACAATATTTCTACATCTTGTGATCTTCTTTTTTTGTAGACAAAAGTGAAAATAGAGGAGCCTATGTTGGGAGCCTATATTGGTGAAGCTTCCTATAAATAGAGGATGAATTGAAGACACAAGACACAACACATACAAGCAAAATACACAACAAGAAATCACGCAAATTGTTCAAGCTTTTATTTTTACATTCTTGTTGTAATAGCCTAAGTACTTTCACTTGCACATCTTTGAGGTCTAGGCTTTTTGATTCTTGATTACACTTGCTCTCAATCTTTGTATTGGTTTCATAGAGTTGTAATCTTGAATTTTGTCCATCATTCAACACAAGACATCCTTGTGAGTATTCTTGTGGTAAGAATACACTTGGGTGATTTAGGTGATAGGTGTTTGAAGAGTGTGGTACTCTTCAAAGGTGGTGAAAGAAGATTGTGGTAATCTCCTTGAAGGTGTTGTAAGAGGATTGTGGTGATCCTCAAGGTGTTGTATTAATTTTTGGTAAATTAATAAAATCTTTTTTATTTTTGAAATCCATCCTGAGATATCTTTGGGGTGGTAGAGGATTAGGCCCTAGGTGGGTTGAACCTCTTTAAATCAACGAGTGTTGTTTAATTTCCGCATTTACATTCTTGTCATTTACTTGTTGATTCGAAAAAGAGGGTGATTTGCGAAAAATCGGCATAATCTATTCATCCCCCTCTAGATTATCGTAGCCACTTGGACTAACAAGTGGTATCAAAGCCAAACTCTTTGGCTAAGCTCGTTCCGAGTAAAGAGGAAAGATCCATGGCTACGAATGAAGCTTATCTCACCACCGGCGCCTCCACCAACAAGCCACCACTATTCGACGCCAACAACTACGCATTTTGGAAAGACCGCATGGAGTGCTTTTTACAAGGATGCGGATTTGATATTTGGAATGTGGTCATTGAAGGAGTTGCTCAACCAACAACAAAATTGGAGGATGGTACCACTACTCCCAAGCCATTCAAGGAGTATGATGAAAATGACAAAAAGTTTTCTCTCTAAATGGTAAGGCCTTAAATATTTTACATTGCTCTCTTACCGCCACCGAATATAATCGCATAAGAGGCATACGATCGGCACATGAAGTTTGGGAAAAATTAGAAACCATTTATGAGGGCACAAAGAAAGTAAAGCAAGCAAGAAAAACAATGCTTGTGAAAGACTTTGAAAATTTCAATATGCGGGATGGTGAAAGCATATCAAAAATGGTGGAAAGGCTTGACAACATTGTCAATCCTCTTGTGGCTCTTGGAAAGGTCATCTCCGAAGAAGACAAGGTGACCAAGGTATTAAACGCCCTTCCCGACTCATGGTCCGAAAAGGTGACGGCAATCACGGAAGCTCAAAATCTTGAGACACTCAAGTTTGATGAGCTCATTGGGAATCTCCTCATTTATGAAGTATATCTCAAGGAGAGGAAAAATTCTCAACCATCCACCTCTAAATCGGGTACGCAAAATATTATTAAAGGCTTAGCATCTTCTTCTAATAATGTTTATTATGCTAGTGATGAGGATGATGAAGAAACGGCGGCTCTTGTTAGAAAATTTGCAAAATTTGTAAACAAAAATAAAGCAAGAAAGCCAAGAGACAATTCTTGCTTCAAATGCGGAAAATCCGGGCACTACATAGCCGATTGCCCAAAATTAGCGGAAGAGGAACAAAAGAAGAAAAAGCCTTTTCCGAAAAAGAAAGGCGTTAAATGCGGACGTCAAAACTTGGGATGAATTACTTGAAACAACCGACGAGGAAGGAGAATCCGAACATGGTCTTATGGCCATAGACGATGAAAATACCGAGTACGCTCTAATGCTTCATCTTCTTCCCTAGTTGATGAATTACAATGTGACTTTGATGAATTGCAAAATGAGTTTCAAAATTTGATTGTTAAATACAAGAATTTGAAAAAAGAGCATAAAGAGCTTAAACTAGAAAAGGATAAATTATTTACTTTTTATGACTCTCTTGATAAAGTTCATGCTATTACTCTTACTATGGTCCGTACTCTTGAAACCAAAAAACAAACGCTCACAAATGATATTGAAAATTTGAAAAAGGATGTGCATCGATTCAATTTAAGTACGGATAAAGTCACAAAAATTTTAGATGCACAAAGAGGTGAGCATTCTAAATTAGGACTTGGTTACAAACCTTTTCAAAATGCTTTTAAGAAAAAAGACCAAGGTCCAACCTTTGTACGTGCTAGTAGTCCTCGTATTATTACTTGTTTTTATTGTGGTAAGAATGGACACTATGCTAGCAATTGTAAATTGAAGAATAATTTTAGCTATTATTGGAGACCTAAAGGTCTCAAGGCTAACCCCATGGACCCCAAAATTATAGGGTACCTAAAAATAATTCCTTTGTAGGTTATAGGGCTATAACAACAATGGAAGATTCAAAATGGCTCGTGGACAGCGGATGTTCACGCCATATGACCGGAAAGAGAGAACTTTTTACCAACATCAAGCTTCAAGAAGAGGGTATGGTCATGTTCGGCAATGGCAAAGGAAGAATTCTTGGAAATGGAGAAATTGGTAACTCTTTTTTCTCTTTAGTAATGTTCTTTTAGTAGAAGGGCTTAAGTTCAATTTGATAAGTGTTAGCCAACTTTGTGACTCAAATTATAATGTTGTTTTTAATAAAGAAAAATGCCTTATTTCCAAAAATGATCAAATTATTTGTGAAGCAATTAGAAAAGGCAATCTTTAAAAAATTTGTACAAGTGATTTGGTTAGTCAAAATGTTTCTTGTCTTGTCGCTAATAATGATTTAACTAGTTTATGGCATAGGCGACTTGGACATGTTGGATACAAAAATTTGCAAACTATTTACAAAAACCAACATGTAAAAGGACTACCCAAATTAAATTTTGAAAATCTTGGCTTATGTGACACTTGTCAAAAGAACAAATTAGTTAAGAGTAGTTTTAAGCCCAAAAATGAAATTTCCACTACCAAACCCCTACAAATGCTTCATCTTGATTTGTATGGGGATATTGGTACGGCAAGTCTAAGTGGAAAACATTACACTTTTGTTATAGTTGATGATTTTTCTAGATATACTTGGGCTCTATTTCTTACAAATAAAAGCGATGTCGTTAATGAGTTTGTTAAGTTGTGTAGACTCATTGAAAATGAAAAGGAAGATACTATTAAGTCCATTCGAAGTGATCGAGGTGGAGAATTTGACGGCAAATTTAGAGTCTTTTGTGAAACCAAGGGATATAGTCATAATTTTTCGGCTCCAAGGACACCTCAACAAAATGGAGTAGCCGAAAGGAAGAATCGGACACTTCAAGAAATGAGTCGGTCCATGCTCAACGAATTTTCACTTCCAAAATATTTTTGGGCCGGCCGTAAGTACCGCTTGCTATGTCATTAATCGAGTTTATATTCGTCCTAAAATGAATAAAACTCCATATGAGCTTTGGAAAGGAAGAACTCCAAATATTAGTTATTTCAAAATATTTGGATGTAAATGTTTTATTTTGAATACTAAGGATCAATTAGACAAACTTGATCCTAAGGCCGATGAAGGAATATTTATGGGTATTCAATCAAGAGCAAAGCATATCGGGTTTATAATAAGACTAGTGGGGTTGTTGAAGAATCTATCCATGTCAAATTCAATGAAGCTTTGGGTGTTGAAAGGATACCCAATGATGAAAGTGATGAAGATGATATCGTTGAAACCATTGTTCAAGATGATCAACCTTCAAGCTCAAGTGTTCCTCAAGAAGATAAAGAAATGCAAGAGGAGTTGAATCAATTTGAAAGGAATGATGTATGGGAATTAGTACCTTGTCCTCCATCTCAAACCATTATTGGTACAAAATGGGTATTTGAACAAGCTCGATGACCAAGGCAATATTGTTCAAACAAAGCAAGGTTAGTAGCTCAAGGTTATTGTCAAGAAGAAGGTATTGATTATGATGAAACATTTGCACCCGTAGCACGTTTAGAAGCTATTCGTATTTTACTTGCCTATTCTTGTTTTAAAAATTTCAAGTTTACCAAATGGATGTAAAATCCGCATTTTTAAATGGTATTATTCAAGAAGAAGTCTATGTAAAACAACCTCCGGGTTTGAAAATTTTTCTAGGCCTAATGATGTTTATAGACTTAAAAGGCCTTGTATGGTTTGAAACAAGCACCCCGTGCATGGTATGATAGACTTAGCTCTTTTCTTTTGCAAAATGGTTTTACAAGAGGTAAAGTTGACACTACTCTCTTTGTTTTTGAAAAAGGGCAAGATTGCTTATTAGTGCAAATTTATGTTAATGATATTATTTTTGGTGCTACTAATGAATCCTTGTGCAAGAAATTTTCTAAGTTAATGCAAGGTGAATTTGAAATGAGCATGATGGGGAGCTCAACTTCTTCCTTGGACTTCAAATTAAGCAATGCCAAGAAGGAATTTATATTTCTCAATCAAAATATACAAAGGAGCTTTTGAAGAAATTTGGCATTGAAGAAGGAAGAACCGTCTCTACCCCAATGGCAACAAATGTCAAGATTGACAAAGATGAAAAAGGCAAGTCGGTTGATGAATCCAAATATAGAGGTATGATTGGTAGTTTACTTTATTTAACCGCAAGTAGACCGGACATTCTTCATGCCGTATGCCTATGTGCTCGTTTTCAAAGCAATCCCAAAGAATCTCATTTAAGTGCCGTTAAAAAAAGGATTTTTCGATATTTGAAAGGCACTATTCAATATGGTTTATTTTATCCAAAGAATGAAAATTTTTCTCTTAAAGGTTATAGTGATTCGGACTATGCGGGAAATATTGATGATCGGAAAAGTACTTCCGGATCATGTCAATTTTTAGGCGATTGCCTAGTATCTTGGTTTTCAAAGAAACAAAATTGTGTTTCACTTTCAACGGCCGAAGCCGAATATATTTCCGCGGCATTTTGTTGTACACAACTTCTTTGGATGAAACAAACTTTAGCGGATTATAAATGTTCTTTTGAAAATGTTCCTATCTTTTGTGATAACATATCCACTATAAATATTGCGCAAAATCCGGTTCATCATAACCGTACTAAACATATTGAGATTCAACATCATTTTCTAAGGGATTGTGTCTCAAAACGAAAAATTGAGATATCTTTTGTACCATCTCAAGATCAATTAGCGGACATTTTTACAAAACCGCTATCTTCCGAGACTTTTGCATCGATACGAGCTCGGTTAGGCATAATGCATATTGAATGAGGCTTACGTTTGCATTTTGCACGTTTTTAAAACTTAGGGGCGAAAAATCGGATTTTTGGTTGAAAATTCGGATTTTGGAAAAACTGACAGACAGTGGGCTGAAAGGGTTGAGGGCAACCGGTCGCCCTCAACGTCGACCGGTCGCCCTCAACCTCGACCGGTCGCCCTAAGCATAAAATTGGATTAAAATGGTTCTGTCTTCAGCATTCGCAACTTTAACATATTTTGGCCATTTTTCGTCACCTTTGCCAAATTTTCATATATTTCATTCAAAAATGGTTTTCATGCATCTTTTTCACAACATGGATATTATATATCATGATTATCATCATTATGACTCATCTTTCCCGATCAAATGGTAAGAATTCTACTCCATTTGCTCAATTGGGTTGAACCCTTGATTTTTTGACTTGTTTGCAAAATTCTTGATTCTAGTTTCATATGAATGTGATGAGCTTAATATTTATGATGTATTGAATGTTGTTTGCACTGAATTGGTGATGAAAATTTTTGGCTTAAATGAATTTCAAAGGCGTTATATACTTCTAGTTTTATTCGACGCACGCCAAGTGTTCGACAAAATGTTTCAGTGAAAAATTCATCATCTACATGATTCTCTCGATTTGAAAAGTCATATAAGTTTATAGAGATCATGTTTTATCAATCAAATGAGCTTTTGCAAGTCAATTGATCAACTTTTCCCTTTTATTTGGAATTTAAGCTTCAATTTTCAATAAGCTCGATAAATCGATAAATTTGCGCACTTTGATATGAATATATGATGTTTTTATCGTGCTAACATTCTTTTGATGATTCCAAAGGGGAGAAACAGGAAAATGCTCATACGCTCAAAGAAGCGAAAATAAGCTTGCAAGAAAAGCTATAAGCTAGGGCTCTTGAAAGCCATAAGTCAGTGAACAATGCTTAGTCCATTTGATGTATTGTGGACTTTTATGCTTGACTAATGATGTTTTGTGACAGGGGAGCTTATAAGCTCATGGAATTCAAGCTTAAGTTGTGAAAGCTAAGCTTTTAGCTTTTAGTTGTTGCTTGTATACTTGTTCTTTATATGCATGTTGATAGGGGAGCTTGTGCAAAAATGATTTTGAAAAATCTTTGCTCCTATCCTTGTGTGCTTGTACTTATGATGTATCTTGTTTGGAATTGATTGTTATTTTAAGACCGGATAATTTGTTTTGTTATAAAATCGACCTTCTAAAATTGTTTTGGTTTGTAATCATAGAAAAGGGGGAGTTTGTTAGATAAATGTTTTTATCAAGATTTTGATGATTTTGTTTTAATAAGTTTTTATACCAAAACAATGTTTTTATATGTTGTCCAAATACTCCTAAATGATTTTAAATGTTTTTACTAATTTTTGGAGTATTTCTTAGAGTTTTTAATTTGATAAAAATTGGACAACACTTTTGATGATTTTGTTTAAATTGGTTTTTACACCAAAACTATGTTTATAAATGTTATCTAAATACTCCCAAATGATTTAAATTGTTTTTACTAATTTTTTGGAGTATTTCTTGAAGTTTATTTTTGAAAAAAATCGGATAACATTTCAAAGGCGGTCGATTGAGGCACCCAAAGTGGTCGATCGTGCACAAGATTAGAAAATCGAAACAGAACTTACAGTCTTGAAAAAGAGGGAGGGGACCGGTCAAGGGTGAGGTCGACGGTCGCACCCTAGGGCGACCGGTCGTACCCCACCTCGACCGGCCGCACCACCCCGCAACCCCTACCGGATCGCACTATTTTTTAAAACGGTCGAAATCTTCAACAGGCAACCGGTCGCCTATGTTATTTTTTGACAAAAAAATTCCAACCGTTAACTGTGATGCAAGATTTGCTTTTCAATTTTGTACAATATTTCTACATCTTGTGATCTTCTTTTTGTAGACAAAAGTGAAGATAGAGGAGCCTATGTTGAGAGCCTATCTTTGGTGAAGCTTCCTATAAATAGAGGATGAATTGAAGACACAAGACACAACACATACAAGCAAAATACACAACAAGAAATCGCAAATTGTTCAAGCTTTCATTTTTACATTCTTGTTGTAATAGCCTAAGTACTTTCACTTGCACATTTTTGAGGTCTAGGCTTTTTGATTCTTGATTACACTTGCACTCAATCTTTGTATTGGTTTCATAGAGTTGTAATCTTGAATTTTGTCCATCATTCAACACAAGACATCCTTGTGAGTATTCTTGTGGTAAGAATACACTGGGTGATTTAGGTGATAGGTGTTTGAAGAGTGTGGTACTCTTGAAAGGTGGTGAAGGAAGATTGTGGTAATCTCCTTGAAGGTGTTGTAAGAGGATTGTGGTGATCCTCAAGGTGTTGTATTAATTTTTGGTAAATTAATAAAATCTTTTTTTTTCTTTTTGAAATCCATCCCGGAGATCTTTGGGGTGGTAGAGGATTAGGCCCTAGGTGGGTTGAACCTCTTTAAATCAACGAGTGTTGTTTAATTTCCGCATTTACATTCTTGTCATTTACTTGTTGATTCGAAAAAGAGGGTGATTTGCGACAAATCGGCATAATCTATTCACCCCCTCTAGATTATCGTAGCCACTGGACTAACAGGAGTCATTAGAATGGTTGTTTACATGGATTCTCGGCTCGTCCATAAGCAAGTAATGGAGAGTTCGAGGTTAGGGAAGAAAGGATGAGGAGGTATGTTGAAGCATACCGAGCTTTAGAAGATAAAGTAAAAGAGATCAAGATCTCACGGTCCCGAGGGAAGAGAATGGTCGGGCGGATTTTCTAGCAAAAATGGCCAGCTCGGCCTTGGAGAATCAAGCTAAACAAATCACACTTTTGATGGCAAAAGAAACTGTGCTGGGATTGGAGGTCGGAGAGATTGAGGAGAAAGAGGATTGGAGGTCGGCTATCATAGCTTATCTAAAAGAAGGGTCTTGCCAACAGGTAGGCGTGAAGCAGCTCGGCTGAAAATTCGAGCGACACGTTTGGCATCATTGGGGACAAGTTATATAAGAGAGGCTTCTCCATGCCTTTCTTGAGGTATTTGGGTGGAGAAGAGGGTACATATGTCTTGAGAGATGCATGAAGGGTGTTGCGAAATCATATGGGAGCAATGATTTTGATGAAGAAGGTCTTGAGAGCGGGGATATTTTTGGCCTTACCTCGGAGGAAGCGAGAAAAGTTGGTGAGAGCGTGTGAAAAGTGTCGATATACATGCACCTTTGGTACATCGATCGGCGGAGGAGCTCATGACAATGAGTTCGGCATGTCCTTTTGCAAAATGGGGGATTGACATTGTTGGTCCTTTTCCTCCGGCTTCAGGTCAGAGGAAATTCTTGATTGTAGCAATCGACTATTTTAGCAAGTGGGTGGAAGCAGAGCCCTGGCTAAGATAAATGAGGATGCAAAGATGATGAAATTTATTTGGCGTAACATAGTGTGTCGGTATGGAACGCCTCGGATCTTGATATCGAGATAATGGAATGCGATTCATGGGAGCGAGAAATCCGAGCTTGGTGTGAGGAGTTGAAGATTAAGCAAAACTTCACATCGGTGGCCCATCCACAAAGCCAATGGACAAGTGGAAGTGACCAACAAAATTCTTGTCCAATGACCAAAGCTCGGCTTGAGAAGGCGGGGAGGAGCGTGGCCGAGAGCTCGGCTGGTGTCAGGCTTATCGAACTAATCCGAAGGAGGCAATTGGGGAGGCTCCGTTCGGCTTGGTATATGGAATGGATCTTTGTGATACCGGCGAGAGATCGGGATGCAAACACATCGGGTTCGAATTTTGATGAGAATGCTAATGAGATGCTGATTCGACAGGCGCTGGATACTATAAATGAGAAGAGGAGATGGCATTTTTGGCGGATGGAGCGAACACGAGGAAGGATCAAGGCACCTATGACAAGAAAGTGAAGAAAAGGGCCTTCCCGTGTCGGTGATTTGGTTTTGAGAAGGTCGATGCTAGCAAGAACAAAGGGAAACTAGATGCGACCGTGGGAAGGACCACTTCGGGTAGTGAAGGTCTTTGGCGGGAGGTGCATACGAGCAGGAAGAGCTCGGGGTCGAAAACTTCGGAGGGCTTGGAACAGTTTGCAATTTGAAGAAATATCATTCCTAGAATAGAGGAATATCCGATGTAATTAACTTACTCGTTTTGAATGAAATGATCCGCTTCCCTAAATTGTGAGTTCGGAAAATGGAAATAATAAAAATTGACAAGTATTTGGAGCTCACTCGAGCTAGTCTCCAAATACTTGGGGCCACGAGGCCATGCAAGAGCTCGACTCAAGCCAACTTCCTTTGAAGAAACCGCAAGTATTTGGAGCTCGGCCCGAGCTAGTCTCCAAATACTTGGGGCCACGAGGCCATGCAAGGAGCTTGGCTCAAGCCGCTTTCTTTGAAGAAATCGACAAGTATTTGGAGCTCACCGTGCTAGTCTCCAAATACTTGGGGCCACGAGGCCATGCAAGGAGCTCGGCTCGAGCCGCCTTCCTTTGAAGAAATCGACAAGTATTTGGAGCTCACCAGCTAGTCTCCAAATACTTGGGGCCACGAGGCCATGCAAGGAGCTCGGCTCGAGCCGGCCTTCCTTTGAAGTAATAGACAAGTATTTGGAGCTCACCGAGCTAGTCTCCAAATACTTGGGGCCACGAGGCCATGCAAGGAGCTTGGCTCAAGCCGGCTTTCTTTGAAGAAATCGACAAGTATTTGGAGCTCAGCCCGAGCTAGTCTCCAAATACTTGGGGCCACGAGGCCATGCAAGGAGCTCGGCTCGAGCCAGCTTCCTTTGAAGAAATCGACAAGTATTTGGAGCTCAGCCGAGCTAGTCTCCAAATACTTGGGGCCACGAGGCCATGCAAGGAGCTCGGCTCGAGCCAGCTTCCTTTGAAGTAATAGACAAGTATTTGGAGCTCGGCAGCTAGTCTCCAAATACTTGGGGCCACGAGGCCATGCAAGGAGCTTGGCTCGAGCCGCCTTCCTTCGAGTGTCGACAAGTATTTGGAGCTCACCGAGCTAGTCTCCAAATACTTGGGGCCACGAGGCCATGCAAGGAGCTCGGCTCGAGCCAGCTTCCTTTGAAGAAATCGACAAGTATTTGGAGCTCAGCCCGAGCTAGTCTTCGAATACTTGGGGCCACGAGGCCATGCAAGGAGCTCGGCTCGAGCCAGCTCCCTTGGAAAGAATTTGACAAGTATTTGGAGCTCACCGAGCTAGTCTCCAAATACTTGGGGCCACGAAGAGCACAATAGGCCAATTTTTTTGGAAAAAAACACAACATACGATCTATCCAATTGCAAATGAGTCAATGTACTTTACAAAACCGAACTATGATGAAAGTAAATATAAGAACAAAGATCGAGAAAGTAAAATTGCAAAGAAACTTCATTGATCATTCAAAATAGTTACAAGTGCATGAGAAATTACAAAAGTAGCACTGAACTCCTAAGAAGTAGGGGGAACATTTTCGGTGATCAGGTCGTCCGTGGAGATGGTCACGTCATCTATCAGTGCGAGGTCGGGATCATCATCCGGGATTTCCTGAAATGGAGGGCCTTCGGGAAGCTGAGGGGTTGGCTGACCTCCGGGGAGCTGAGAGGGACCTCCTGAGCTGGAGGCAGGGTGGAGGATAAATGGGGCAGATAGAGATTCTATGAATACCTCCACAGGAGCAAGATTGAGACGCTCCACCTCTTCAGAGAACACGAAGCCCTTGGGGTCAGGCAAGACCTTTTTGGGACCTCGGCGATCAAAAGGCTCGGTAGTGATACCGCGTTCTCTGAGCTGAAGCTCAGCCTGGTCGAAAGCAAAGCCGTAGTACTCCATGGCAGATATAGAAAGAACTTTGATAAATTCCCTGGAGCTCAAAAAGGCCTGCTTCACCCTCTCCCGAATAGCCTGAACTATTGAAGAGCCCTGGGGGGAGGTAAGGAAACTTTGGCGACCAGCCTCGAGGCCCTCAGCTCGGGCCTGATCGGCATTAACAGTGCAGCGGATTTGGAGATCACTCAGCTCGGTCCTGAGGTCAGCATTGTCAGTCTCCAGGGCCTTTATCTTGGTCTCCAGAGAAGCCACGGTGGCCTTATTGACCTCCTCCTTATCTTTGTATCGGCGGTTCTCCTCCATGAGCTTAGTCTCCCGAGCTTTCAGCCGAATGCATTCCTTCTTGGTATTGTTAAGCTCGGCAACAATGGAGGGGTCGGCAAAGCCAACCCGAGCCCGGGAGATCAGAGCAGCCAGTGTGCCTCGCTCTTCGAATGGTTCAGGCAAAAGGAGCTCACCAACTCAAAGATCGCCGAGCTTCCAAGCGCAAATGGTCGTGGTTCGGGTTGGGCGATTGCGGTTGCTGAACGTCTTCGAGTGGCAAGAGTACCATCCATCTTCTTCAGATAGAGTTTCCTGTGAAGAATGTTTGATTGGGTGTATGAATAGGAGTGCACGAGAGAGAGAGAACATCACCGGAGGAGTGGTGGTCTTCGCTTCTTGCCGCCCTACACCAAGACGCACCCGACTTCTTAGGAGGAGGAGAAGGTCGGATAGAAGGATGAGCCTCCATGTGAGATCGGCTATTACCATGGCAATCGTGTCGTCGCCGAAGTGGTGGAGGCCGACCTCCGGGGCTCGGCCGCAAGACCGGATGAGGGTTAGAGTGAGCTAGGGGTAGTTTGTTGCTCCTCTTCCTCCCGCTTTCGGCGACCATCCGTGCCATAAACATGTCTCGCACGAAAGGAAAGATTAGCTAATGAGTAAGGATAAAATAAATTAACTACAAAAATGATAATTACCAATGTCACAAGGCAAGGGGGCCACGATGGAGCTCAGCTCAAAGTAATACAGGAGTGATGGAGTTATGAGGCGAGAAAGGTCATACTTAACCAGGGTAAGTTTATTTATTTGAGCTTGGAGTTCGGGAGACCGATCTCTGGGGTTGTGTTTGTGTTGGAGAGGAATGGTCCAAGTCCAAGCAATGGGAAACCCCCAAGCTCGGAGGGAAGAAATGAAGAAGTATTTATCCTTCCAGAATTTATTGGAGGAGGGATACTTACTCAAAAATTGAGCATCACCTCGGGAGGTGATGTAGAAAAGACCCTTGGTGGTCGAGCTCTTTATTTGGAATAGGGCGAAAAATAGTTCAAGAGTGGGCTCTATTTCTAAGTATTTGGTCAAAATTATGAAGCCGGCCAAAATACGGAAGGAATTTGGAGCTAGTTGGTTCAGGGGTATACGGTAGAGGTCGGACACCCCAGCCATAAACGGATGGATGGGAAATCCGAGGCCACCTCTATTTGACCTACAAAAAGGCTAAGGCGTTGGGTGGAGGTCGGTTAGGTCTGGTCCAATCTGAGGCAAAGAGAGTTTGAAGGTAGAAGGAATTTGGGCGCTTCTTTTTATGGTTTGAAGATTGGAGGCGATAGGGTGGTCTCCTTAAAGTCGTGTGGATACACGGGTAGAGGACCTGAGCTCGGGCTCGGATCTCTATTATCAGACGGAGTCCTGGCCCGAATCGAATCGGATTCGCTGCATCGATCCGATGGATGGACTTCGGTGAGAGAAAGTGGTGGTGGGGTAGAACCCGTCGTTATGGCCCATCGTTCCAAATCGGCGACGATCGGGTCCGGCGTCGAATGAGAAGAAGAAGATGCCATATTAAAGAAAAGAAAAATCGAAAGGAAGGGGGATTACTTACTGGATGAAGATGGGAGATTTGAGGAAGAAAATGGTCAAAGCCTAAAAGCTTTTGAAGCTTGCTGAATTTGAAGAATTCCACCTAAAAGAAAGGCGATCTGCTTGGGAGAAAAACTATGGAATTCAAGTTGCAAAAGTAGTGAATGAGGAAAAAAATGGCTTTTATAGGAGAAGAAAGAGATGAAGGGTTGCCTCGGTATCCGAAGGGACATGGCGCGATTTACGAAGCGTTAATAATTTGAAAAACGTCTTGTCAATCATATCCATGTGTCAGGTACTCAAGAGGCCAAAAGGCGGCAGGAATTTTGAAAGCCAAGGGGCGGCGGGAATTCGAAAAGCTCAAACCCTAGAAGAATAGGTCACCACATCGTCAATTATGGTTGAGACGGAGATCAATCCATAGTCAGGGAGGAATTGATAAAGGCAAAAGATGGTCCGGCCGCCGACTGACGAGGCCCATGGCATCGAGCCGACTGGCAAGCCACGGCGTTAGGGCCGACCGGTTAGCCCATAATATCAATGATTCATAAGCATTAGGCATTGGGCCGATCCGAGGAGGCTTACATCATGAGTTTGACCTTCTAGAACCATAATATGGGTCGGCTGCTAAGGCCCGAGCACGAGTGGTCCTGTATGGATGTTTATGGCCGATCCGTATAGCCTTTAACGTATGGGGCCGATCCGCATGGTTAAAGCGATCTGTTGTTGACCCGTTATATTCTATAAGGACCTCGGTACATTCGGCTCCCCAAAGATGTATAAGGCATCAAGGATGCCTGAGATCTAAAGGGGCTTCGATCAATACATCGGGCCGAGTGTTGAGAAACAGTCGGAGCTATGGTCTTACGGGCGTAAAACTAGGGTTTTTAAGAAGATTCGATCCTAATCTAATGATGGCTCGACACCAAATCGTAACGGAATCCCTGGTTTCACTAAAACCTTAATCCTAGCTAAGGTATAAAGGCCCAAGCCCAGGTTCATTCTAACCTAATCTCATTTTTTATCACATTGCTTTTTTTCTCTCTCTAGCCTTTTACTTCCTTTCCAAGACACTCGACTTAAGCATCGGAGAGGGTGACGGAGCCCCTCCGCCCCCTTGTGCGGTGTTTCATGGAGAACTTCGTCTTGAAAGGTGATCGGCGAGGAGATGTCGTTTTTGGGAGCAACCATGTATACATAATCCTAAACCCAGATGAATATGCATATAACGACTTGCAAATATGAGAAGATAATGCTATTGAAAGGGTTTTAAGTTAAGCCAAGAGCTGAACGACCACACGAGATCTTTTATTCCATTCTCTATTCTAAATTTTTTATAATTAATAAAAATTTATAATGTACAGATTTAAATATAATATAATTCAATGTTAAAAAAAATTCCCCCCTTAAAAAATAAAAAATTACATCTTTATCTACTAGTTTTAAGAAGAAAAAAAATTGCCCCCTTAATCATCAGTTTTTGGCTTGTTCCTGACTGCGGACCAGCTGCTTGCCTCTATTGATATATCCTTTTGGTTGACGACATATGAATAAGGAAAATGCTTTTCTGTCTTTTTTTTGGGATAAAAAAGAAGATAATTTCTCCAACATGTTTACCGCTGATTTAGGGTCAAGTGTGATTCATGATCGAATGTATGTTTTATCCAAAGTATTGGGTTTGCTACTTTCGCCTTTGTAGATTCTAAGCCCATTTCGAATTTTTTTTCAAATAATCCTGTTTAAGTTCGATTCAGAGATAGTGCCTCGTTGTCACTGCAACTTGTTTACTTATATAATTACGTGATCTGACATTTGAAACAAATTACGTGCCTCATTCTTTGACATTATTAAATTTCATCCACCAATAATGTTGCGATGCTAGTGATTATGAGGGTGAGTCGAAGCGATTGCAAATAAACAACATATGTAAACACTAATTATCTACAATATAACTCTATCTAGTATTTAGTGTACAAATCAGTGATTAGTAATTAAGCCTAATACATAACAAATGAAAAACAATTGCAATTTTGGGTGGGTAGGCCTGTCTAGCCCGCGGCTTGCGTTGGGTATGATTGGGCCAGGATATTCTTGACTCGCCATCCCACCAAATTACGATGGTTTTTTTATCCCATGGGCCAACATGTCCGGACTTAACTTATTTTGACAATTCTAATAGTCATATAAGTCTTTGCAACATACAATTATGAAGTATTTAGGTTAGTAGGACCGAGATGGCCATGAATTCGCGGTTGAATCGACCGAAGTCCAATCCGCTTTTAAAATAATGCATTGTAATTCTTTTACCGTACAAACCGCAAAGATCTAGGGGATCAATTTTGTCTTGATGATAAAAACTTATATTGTTAGGGACGATTGACCCGGTCAATCCCATGTGAGTGTGTAGGCGAACTAAGGAGGGCAAGTGGGGCCATCGCCCAAAAATTTTCAAAAATTGATTTTTCTACTTGTGTTTTATTTAAAAATATACCTATACTTATGAAAATTACATTTGCCCCCAAAATTTTGAAAAAATTCATATATATGTCTTCAAAATAGATTTACTTCCAAGTCCCGAATCTTGCGTCCGCCACCGAGTGTGTATTCCTCCCATGTTATCCCATTGTACTAAAAATTGCAAAAGCCACATACCACATATTTTGTCAGTATATTTATATTGTTTTATATGTTTTACGCTGCACATCTTTTAATTTCTATTTTTACTTAATGTCCAGGAAGCGAAAAAAATATTTTGACTACTTTAATTAATGATTTCTATTACTAGTGCATATGGGAGACGCTTTGATTTTTTGTGCATGATCAAAAGTGTTGACATAATCAATGATTTTAAGACACTGCGAACTCCCAAAATGTAGTGATATTGCCGAATGAAAAGAGATTAGTGCAACAATAACTTAGTCTTATCTTTTCAGCAATTCAATAATTGTTGATCATGACTACGAAAATAATTTATTGACGTAATTGCATATTTGCATAGACTCCAAAAGATGGTGGATTAGGAATACAAAATAATAAATATGGCGAAAAACCATATTTTCGGTGTAAAAAAACACATATTTTTATTTCTTTTTCTCTGAAAGCTGAATAATGTACATTGTCTCCATACTTTTTCAATAATGTTTGGAAGGACAGGCCACGGAGAAGGATTGGAGACACAAAATATTTTTCCATGATAAGAATGTAGATGAAGGCTGCGATTGCCTATTAAAAAAATATTTTTGTCTATAGGGATTTTTTTTTTTTATTTTAACATAAGATTACTTGTAAAAATCATTAGTTTTATTGAAAGAAAATCACAGTAACTGTTATCAGTATCCTTTTTCATCTATTCAAACTTTAACAAATTATTCTATTTTTTTAAAACAAATAGTTTTTTCTTACTATTTTCTTCCAAAATAAAATTGAATGAACAGAGGATAAACAATCACATCCGAAATATAGTTTCAATTCCTTGTAACACAGAGGAGTTGGAGGAATTAAAGATTTAACTTAAAAATAAAAGTTTGGCTCTTTCCTTTTTGTATTCTGTTATGAGGGGAAAAGACCTATTTTCTCTTTCACCAGAATTTTCTTTCTTTGTTATACCAAATCAAATAGAGGGCCACCTTGTTCACCTACCTCAAATATGTGGATGTAAAAATTTTAGGGTTTCTTAACCCTATACAAAAATGCTCCTAAATTTTCGGTGGTCGCACACCCTCACTTTCCCGGCCGCCGTAATTGATCTCTGCCATTAATGAATTTGGATAATCTTTTTTTCCCTCGAAATAGCTACGCATAAGGATGCCGATCTCGATCCGCAACACGTTGAGGCGTCGTCTTTAGCACGGGGATGACGTTGTCGCGTTCTCTCAGCCAACGACGGCGACAAGCCTGAGGGCAAACGGGCTTTGAACACGTCGCAATTCCCACTACCGGTGACTCCTCCGGTGCCGTCTTCAGCCTTCCAAGCCTCCGCATGGACCTCTGAATTGGGAAACTTGGAGGCGCACGTTTTGTCACGAAACTGATGACACGCGTTCAAAAATGCATTCTTTTGCTAAAACCTTGTCGGGCGGGGAATCTTCCAAGCCGGTTAAAAAGGGGGACTATTTCTCACCACCATGGACGAAGATATTTATCAACAACGGATTGCGGAGCTTAAAAATCCTTGATCGGACGGGTGATTCAACCTAAGTGGTACGAAGCCTATGGCGTTAGAGGGTCTCAAGCAGAAGCTGTCGCAAATATGGAATCACCAATCCCCTTGGAAACTAATTCCTTTGGGCAAGGGGTATTATAATATCCAAATGCCGGACATGAACGAGAGAAATTGGATTCTACAGAAGGCGACATGGAATTTAACCCCAGGTTCAATTCGTCTCATTAATTGGATACCCGATTTTAATCCGTACAAAATCAATACGCCCAAGGCTCAGGTTTGGATTCGCATTTACGAGCTCACCGAATATTGGCATCCTTTGTTGATTTCAAATTGGCTTGCGCTTACCTGCATTCTATGCAAATTGATAGTCGTTCTTTAACGGGTGAGGTGGGTCACTTTGTTCGTGTTCTTGTTGAAATAGATCTTAGCTCTCCTCTTCAGAATGCATAATGGTTGAACGAAAGCGACATTGCTCTTTTGTTTCCATAGATATGAAAATATTCCTAATATTGTGTTCATTGCCTCGGATTGTAGGTCATAATATTAATCGGCGCATAAATCCACAACTCGTGAGGTAAAACAGTGAGATGTTGAGGTGTGTCTTCGTAGTCGTCGGTGGGCGGACATTATAATAGGGGAGGTCTCCGCTAAAAAGGATAAGGAGGTGAGTGAAACTTGGGTACAAGTGAAAAACAAAAAGGGACGACCCTCGAAAAACAACCCGATAATGAGCTTCTACATCGGGTATTGCGACCAAACTCGCTCGATATCTTTGAAGAGCTTGATGTCAATCGTCAACAACAGAGACAAATCATACCAATGTTGATGGTGGAGAATTACATGGCAATGGAGACATCATGACGGTTAAGAACAATGATAAAGATGCTCAAGGAAACAAGGAGCGTTCAATGGTGGTCTTCAAACCGCAACCATCAAATACGCTTATAATCAAAGCGCAGTTGATCGGTTGGTTGACAATGAGAAGACCGACTTAAATAAGACTATCGAGACAGCTGAATAAGAGTAACCCCGTTAGTAATTACGTGTTAACACCTAGTGATCCTTCTAAACGACCGATCTTTCGGAGAGCTTTCAAGCCATGGCGGCAATAGTCCCAAAGAGGTGGTCCGATATGGCGGAAGACGGAGAGCAAGATGAAGAAGAACAACACAAATCAGCCAGCCTTTTAAAGACCAAGCTAGGCGTCTCTTCAACTACTCCGCTTGTCATTCACTCATGTGCTTCCTCGTGCTATGAAGAATATGGACATTGTAGCTCGAGGATCCTGGGCCGATATTCCACAAAATCCATCGATCATCAAGACGATACTGAGCACGTGCAATAACAACAAATGAGAATATCACTAGAAAATCCTTGAGACAAAAACGCCCTTCACTCAAATTGCGTTTTTAAGTTATCTTTGTGGTTTTTCCCGAATTTTTGCATTGTTTTTCTTTTTTTCCTTTGCTACCCGATCGGCTTGTGATCGTGGACTTTTCTTTTCTTTTATATATTTTCATTTATTAAAAAAAAAAACTACCTCAAATATGTAAACTGTACATATTTGACACTCCTGACAGTGAGACAATATTACCAGATGCGCATTGATCGATTAATTGCACTTGAATTACACATGGGTGGCTATACTTGGAAGTATTCCATTTCCAAAGTAGAAGTCAAAAAAATCAATATTTCAATAGTCACATACTTGGCAAAAATTTATGTACGACGGTCGCATTGTGCGACGACGGTCATACTAATTTTAGTATAAAAAGTGATTCTTTTAGTATAAAAAGAATACCTTATCCGAGTACACTATAATTAAATATATTCGGACAAAATATCTATTTTTACACTAAAATTAAGTGTATTCAGACAAAGTATCGAATTTTACACTAAAAGTATCAATTTTCACACTAAAAGTATCAATTTTTACACAAAAATACAATTCGTCGCACCGCATTTCGACCGTCTTACAAGAGACTCCGCTCCACATACTTTATGTTAAAATTGATATTTCACCTTACACAAACATATTTATTTTATATCCATCAAATAATTTGTTGATCTCATTGTAGACAATTAAAATTTGTGTCCAATTAAATGATGACACATGGAAAATAATATATTAAAAATCAATTTGTATTTTCTATTTATATATTTGGGAATTTATTCAAATTTAATTCCTAGATTAAATAGTTAATTTTGATATTTTTGATATATAATTTATCACCAACCAAATGTTGCCACATGTCAAAAATCAAATTATCTTGTCAATCAAGATAATACCTCGTCAATTATGGAAGAGAATACCATCATTTTGGTAACTCAAATCGCATCTTTCGGATATGACAATAAATGGAATCAAA
This sequence comes from Rehmannia glutinosa, assembly GCA_016081115.2. Taxonomy (NCBI): domain Eukaryota; kingdom Viridiplantae; phylum Streptophyta; class Magnoliopsida; order Lamiales; family Orobanchaceae; genus Rehmannia; species Rehmannia glutinosa. The sequence continues at coordinate 9,263 of JABTTQ020000392.1, read as the reverse complement.
TAATCAAGGACCAATCAAATCGCGCCTTCAACCAAGCAATTATGACAAGAACTCCTATTCCACAACTATAAATAGGGTCTTCTTCATAATTCAAAGACACACAAAAATCCTAGAGAAGAAGTCTAAGCAAGAGGCGAATACTCTCAAATCAAGAAGTCCCAAATCCAAGGAAGCCCACGGTGTTCAAAGCGCGATTCAAAGCGTTCATCGTGGATTCGACTCAAATCCAAATATGAATTCAGATTAAGCCGTCAAGCCCCTCGAATTAATGTTATTCCGACTAAATTCAAGCTCAAGGAGATCAAGTGACGAATCTACCTTCGAATATTCAAATATCATCTTGAAGAGAAGAATCGATGATCATTATGAATTGCAATCCTTTTATTTCATTTGATTCAATATATTTTATTTGTATTACCTTTTTCTTGTTTATAATATTCGCAGACAAGAAATTTGTGTTACAAATTTTGGCACGCCCAAAGGGGACAGCTTTCTACCTCTCATCTCTTCTTTCACCAAGTTCTCCAAGTATCATGGCCAATTGCAAGGTGACGATAGTCAAAGTCGTTACATCAAACTCCTCAAATGACACTAGCGAAAGCATTGATGTCATGAGGAGGAGCATGTCCAAGAAGTTAACTACATCATGTGATATGAACCCCCGCGCGAAATAGTTGAGAAGGATTCGCCACGCCGAAACACAAATATAGATGATTAAGATCTGAATGACGAAATCGCTTCATCAACTCCTCGCCGTGTCAAGCTACTCATTCACCCTAAACGTGGCACTGCTATGGTAACAAATGTCACGACATTAGAGGAGCAAATCGCTAGACGAGGGCCATTGAGGGACTCACCCATCATGTGAAAGAGCAAGACTCACAAATTGGAAAGTTGATGAACAAAGTAGACAATGTTGATACGAGCCGTGCGATGGGAATCAAGTTGAAGCACAAGATGAAGCAGAGACATCGATGAAGGAGCAATCAATGAAAAAGGAAAGTCTATATCCAAAGAATTGCAAGTTTCAAATTGATGGTTTGATTCCCATTGTTGAATTTGAAGGATTTTATCATGGGGACAATCAAAGACAAATTCGATGGAAGCTCCAAATCATCCTTGAGCTATGCTAAGCCATACACACAACGAATTGATAACTTGAAGATGCTCATGGTTACCAACCTTCAAGTTCCAACAATTTGACGGCAAGGGCAACCCAAAGCAACATGTGGCTCATTTCGTTGAAACATGCAATGACGCTGAACCTATGGAGATCGCCTAGTAAAGCAGCTTTGTCCAATCTTTGAAGGGCAATGCGTTTGATTGGTATATCGACTTGGAATCAAACTCAAATGACAAATTGGGAGCATTTAGAGCATGAATTTCTCAATCGATTTTACAAAGACTGCATTTAACGGTTAGCATGATCGAGCTCACAAAAACACGCTGGAAGGAGGAACATGTCATCGACTACATCAATCGATGGAGGAACTTGAGCCTCAATCAGAAGATCGATTATCCGAAGCTTCGACGACGAGATGTGCATCCAAAGAATGCATTAGGGCCTTCGATACATTCTTCAGGAATCCAACCAAAGACATTTGAAGAGTTGGCTACTCGGGCCGATGATATGAAGTTAAGCATGGTCGCAAGCGGAGTCGAAGGACCACCCATCCAAGAGTCTCAAAGATCCAAAGAATGATATGAAGCCAAGAAAGGGGGCAAGTTTTCTTCTAAAGCTCCAAACAAGGAATCAATGGCGCTTAACATAACAACTATCAAGTTTAAGGGCGATAAATGCGAAGACTAATGAAAAGAAAGAAATTCCTCAAGAAAGAGAGCAAAGAAAGTTGACTTTAAAGGAGATGAAAGCAAAGCAATATCCGTTCCTCGACTCGATGTCTCCGGATATTTGATGATCTCGATCAAGGCAAACCACATTGAGTTGCCGAAATGAAGCGTCCCGAAGAAGTCGGGCGAGTCGATGACCCGGCATCGCAAGTATCATCATTTGGCAGGCTATCCAATTCATGATTGCTTCGTTTTCAAAGATAAAGTCATGCATTGTCTCGCCAAGGAAAAATATCACTTGAAGAAGATATTGCAACTAGCAATTTTCTTACCATCACATTTGGATCCATAGATGTAGAGATGGAGAACATGCATAATGATGGAAATATTGCATGCAATGTGACAAGTGAGCAACATGTTTCATCTAGTGAATCATGTTTGTTTGAGAAGGAGGTTAACACTATTGTTGAAGATTGTGTGTTAATGATTACCTTCACCGATGAGGACCTACTTTTTGGTTCCAAGCCTTATAACAGATCGTTGTTTGTGATCGCTATACTCGAGCGAAAGGTGAAAAGAATTTTGATTGATGGAGGCTTAGCGGTAAATATCTTATCGTTATGACGCTAAAAGAGTTGAGATCCCCATGGATGAACTCGCAAATAGTCGCTTGATGATGCAAGGCTTCAACCAAGGGGCAAAGGGCTCTCGACATTATAAGATTGAAGTTATTGATGGTGACATGGCCTCAATCGCATCAAGCTTCATGTCATAGATGCTAAAACTTCTTACAATATGCTTCTAGGACATCCTTGGCTACATGAGAATGGGGTGGTTCCTTCTACTTGCATCAATGTTTCAAGTATTGTAGAGATGGTGTGGTGAGAAAAGTTCTTGGAGATGACAAGTCTTTCACCGAGGCAGAGTCACATTTTGTCGATGCCAAGTACTACTTCAAGATATTAAGTCAATCAAAGCTAATGAAAATCCACCAAAGCATCAAGATAATGAAGTCAAAGAGAGCAACGCCAAGAATGTTTCTACAAGTCGTGATGACAATGGATCTTTGGAGGAATTCGTGTTAACAAAACTTGATGCCAAGAAACCATCTCTCCACCCACTCGATGAGTTTGTCCACCCAATCAAGGACCCAAGACCGAACATGGAGAAGAGCTCCGAGATGCGAAATGTTTTGATTCAAAAGCTTACAATCTTCTCGTTAAAGTTGGGTATAACCCACAAGGGAATTCCACCTTGGGTAAGCTCCTTCTCAAGCTAAGGAGACTCAAAAGATGTCGAAAGAAAGTGAACATACTGGACGGGTCTCGGATTTGTGGTACCAACTCCTATTCGAATAGCCATTAGAAGGGCCAACGCCAATCATGTATCCAAGGAGAACTTTCATCGATGGAGGATGCCTTTGACGAAAATGGAAAGAAGTCGCGAATAATATCTTTTGACAGACTTGGCCCCGTTCAAAACTTGAAGAGAAATGAAACCATCCATCAAAGGTTGGACGCGTCTAAAACATCAAAGCAATGGAAAATATCTAGAAAGTCACAGTTACTCAAGAGCTTCAAGTCGATTCCATCTCGCATGAAGCGACAAACTACTTTGCTTATATCTTGAAGAAGTCTTGAAAGCCAAATTTCAAACTATTGTTTTCACACGGCCTCAAGACGATAAAGATGATAAATAATGTGTGGCATCAACATACCATATGACATTGAGCGAAAAGACAGAAGAAGAGGATGCTGAAGATGCTTCTCCTGAACTTGAAGAATGTGTGAAAGCTACTATTGATGAACTAAAGAAGATTGATTTAGGCGACATCGATAGCCCTCACCGACTCACATCACATCTTTTTTATTGACCAATGATGAAGAAAAAGCTTATATCGAACTGTTGCATGAGTTCAACGATGTATTTGCATGGTCTTACAAACAAATGCCTGGATTAGATCCAAAAGTGGCAGTACATCACTTGTCTACCAAGAAAAGAGCACGTCCTATTAAGCAAGCCCAACGACGATTTAGGCCTGATTTGGTTCCACTAATTGAGGCTGAAGTGAACAAACTCATCGGTTGGGTTCATTCGAGAAGTCAAATATCCCACATGGATTTCTAGTATTGTCCCCGTGAGAGAGAAGAATGGCCAAATTCGGGTTTGTGTTTATTTTCGCGATTTGAATGAGGCATGTCCCAAAGATGACTTTCCATTGCCTATCACCGAGCTCATGATTGATGCTACGACGGTCATGAAGTTTATCCTTTATGGATGGATCATCCGGTATAACCAAATACGTATGGTGCCGAAAGATGAAGAGGTAACATCATTTCGCACTCCCAAAGGTATATATTGCTACAAAGTGATGCCATTTGGACTAAAGAACGCTGGTGCTACATACCAACGGGCCATGCAATACATTTTTGATGATATGTTGCATAAGAATATTGAATGCTATGTTGATGACGTGGTGGTAAAGTCTAGACGACAAGAAGGTCATCTTTATGATCTAAGGAAAGTCTTCGAATGTTTAAGAAGATATCAACTTAAAATGAATCCACCGAAATGTGCATTTGGCGTTAAGTCCGGAAAATTCCTTGATTCATCGTCGTCATCGAGGTATCAAAATTGAGCAAGCAAAGATCGACACGATACTAAGGATGCCTCGAGCCCCACGATATTCATGAACTCAATAGCTTGCAAGGAAATTGGCTTATCTTAGAAGGTTCATTTCAAATCTAGCTTGGCGGTGCCACCATTCAAATTGCCTCATGAAGAAAGGTGTTCCATTTGAATAGGACTAATCTTGCCGAAATGCTTTCAAAAGTATAAAAGCATACTTGATGAAACCCCTGTGTTGATTGCGTCGGTGCCTGGCGCCCATTGATTCTTTATGTTGTTGCTCAAGAACGCCCGTAGGGGCTTTACTAGCACAAGAGAACTATAATGGAAAAGAGAGTGCCCTATACTACTTGAGTAGAATGATGACGCCAAATGAGTTGAACTATTCGCCAATTGAAAAGATATGCTTGGCGATAATCTTTGCAAATCCAAAAGTTGAAACATTATTTTCAAGCTCACATTGTTCGCCTTTGTTTCAAAAGCAAATCCATTAAAGTATGTCATGACGAGGCCGTTCTTTCTTTCGATAGACTTGCAAGGTGGTATCTTGATTGCAACAATTCGAGATTATATATGTTCCTCAAAAGGCAATTAAAGGGCAAGTTTTGGCGGATTGCTTGGCCGATCATCCCATCCCCGCGAGGGGAGTTGTCCGATGAATTACCCGATGAAGATGTACTTGTAGTCGAAATTACTCCCCTAGGAAGATGTACTTTGGTGGAGCTTCCCATATAGAAGGAGCTAGTGCCGAGTCATATTCGTTACATCGGACGGAGAAGTGTTACCCTACTCCTTCACCTTAACGCAAAACCGCTAAAATAATGTTGTTGAATATCAAGCTCTCATCCTTGGACTTGAAATGGCAGTTGATATAAATCAATTACGATTGGATGTGTACGAGATTCCAAATTGGTAGTTAATCAATTGATTGGAATATATGAAGTGAAGAAGCTCGAGCTGCTCCCATACATTAATTACGCCAAGAGACTCATTGGATGGCTTGGAGATGTGACACTGAACATATCCCTAGAAGGGATAATAGAAAAGCGGACGCTTTAGCAAAACTTGCTTCTACAATCGCCATGCCTCGATGTTGAAGCTCGCGTGCCGATATGCCAAAGTTTGGTGGTGCCACCAATTTTTAGGAAGAAGACTCGATGATGAAGAAGAAATCATGTTGTTGAGGTATTCAAGTTGATAAAGAAGATTGGCGCCAAATATTCGTAGATTATTTGAAGTATGAAAAGCTACCCGATGATCCGCGATAAAAGGTTGACGCCCCGATCGCGGCCGCTTTATCTATTATAAAGGCGCACTTTACGACGCTCATTTGATGGAGTCTTTTTGCGATGTTTAGGTGATGATGAAGCCATCCAAGCCATGGAAGAAGCTCACTCGTGGTTTGTGGTGTTCATCACCAGCCCTAAGTTACACTTCGAATCAAAAGAATGGGCTAATATTGGCCGACAATGGTGAGGGATCGCATGGATTATGCGCAAAGATGCCAAACTCACAATTCCATGCGAATTTCATTCATCAACCACCGTGAGCCGTTACACCTACTATTACTTGGCCATTTGATGCCTGGGGCTTAGACGTAGTTGGACCAATGACAAAGTCTTCCTCGTGGACATTTGTACATCTTGGCCGAATCGAATACTTTTCTAAACGGGTCAAGCGATACCTCTCAAAGAAGTCAAGAAAGAAAATGTTGTCGACTTCATTCGTATCAACATCATTTATCGCTATGGGATTCCACGATATATAATTACCGATAATGGAAAGCCTTTTTGCAATACAACGATAGATAAACTTTGTGAGAAGTTTGGCTTCAAGCAAACAAAGTCGCCCATGTACAATGCCACCGCAAATGGCCTTGTCAAGCATTCAATAAAACTTTACGCAATCTGGCCAAGAAAGTGGTCGCTAAGTCGAAGAGAGATTGGCACGAACGAACATGAGAAGCATTATGGGCGTACAAGACCACTTATAGGATACATACTCAAGCCACTCCTTATGCATTGGTGTATGGTGTTGAAGCCGTTGTTCCTCTTGAGCAACTAATTCCATCATCATGCGAATAGCCATACAAGAAGGGTTAATCAAGAAGATAATGCACGCTTACGCCTTGAAGAGTTGGAAGCTCTTGATAGAAAAGGTTAGAAGCACAACAAAGACTCGAATGTTATCAAGCTCGTCTTGCTAAGGCATTCAACAAGAAAGTCTTTGTCGTGCTCTTTCAAGTTGGTGACTGGGTTCTTGCGGTGAGAAGACCCATCATTATAACCCATCGAACTGGAAATAAGTTCACACCAAAGTGGGATGGTCCCTATGTTATCAAAGAAGCATACACAAATGGTGCTTATAAATTGGTTGTTGATGATGGATTAAGAATCGGCCCGATAAATGGGAAATTCTTAAAACGATATTATCCTTGAAGTCGAAAAACAAAAACAAAAAAAAAAAAGCTCCTTGGCGCGCGAGCCGAATCGCATGTTACTCCCGACCCGCATGAGTATAAAATGTGAACGGTAACCACCAAAGGCAATGTATCCGGTTAAACTGCTAACTTCCCCACCAAAGGTAAATACATGTGGTTAAAGTGTTAATTTACCCCACTAAAGGTATTTTATGTGGTTAAAAGCTAAGTACCCCACCAAAGGTAAATACATGTGGTTAAAGTGTTAATTTACTCCACTATAGGTATTTTATGTGGTAAAAATTAAATACCCCACCTAGTCCAAGGTGGTTAAGAAATGGATACTCCCGCCTACATGAGTATAAACGTGTACGCTCCCCCACCAAAAATATATTTTCTTTGAACTACGTTATGACTTGATCCCCTCATTGGGGTACGTAGGCAACTTGGATTTGTTCTAAGCTCAATCGTAAGTTTGTATTGAATTGAGTTTTGTTCTCATGAGTAGTTGTAAAAAAAAAAGTGGAAAAAAGTTGAAAAAAAGAAGAAAAAAAGACAAAAGGCTATGGCGAATAAATGCACTTGAGAGATTGCAAAGTAGAAAGAAAAATAATATTTCTATTAAGTAGTCTCAAGAATGGTGTTATTTATTACATGAAGCAAAAAAAAAAAAATACTAAGCAAAGGGATTCAGATTCTTCAACTCTTCTTTGGCGGTCTCTAAATGTAATGCTGAAACCTTCAAGCTTTCAACCGCTTCATCACTCAGTGGGGAAATACTCTCGATGGCGATAATCTCCTCTTCCATATCAAAAACTTCACTTTGAGCAATTTGAGGAAGTTCTTGTTGTTGCTTTAATGATGCAGTTAAGTTCTTCTTCCGTTTCTGCAAACCGTCAATCTCATTTTTGATGGATTCCAAATCATCCTTGGTTGACATAATTTGGGCAAACTCCTTGTTTTCTTTGGTCTTCGCATCATGCAAACGATCTCTAGCTTCACTTAATTGTCGGGCAAGGAGTTCTTTGGATCCCTTCTCAGAAGATATTGATCTTGCCTCATCATATGCAGCAGCCTGGGAAAAAAGCGCTTCCAACAATTCTTCTAAGTGAGAGAGGTCAAAATTCTTGAAGCTTTTCATGGACTCAAGCACAACAAACACATCTTCTTTAATGGATGAAATGAAGTCAATCGAAGTACTGGCTAACTTCTCACGAAGATCACTCCACATGTTTTGAAGGAACTCTCTTTGGTGCTTATATAAAAACTTCCCACCTTCGAACACCGAGAATGGCGCAGAATGAGGTGTCTTTGTAGCCTTATCCAAGTTACACATCTCTTCTCGTGTTGTCTTGTCAACTGTGGAATTCCTAGCCAATTCGTTAAGCCTCACGATCGACCTTTGGCTACCTTGTGACTCATCATCATCAATGTTGACAAGATCCTTCTCCAACTGAAACATTACGCGCTTAAGTTAAAAAAAAAAAAAGAAGAAGAAGAAAAGATTTATTAAAATAAGTAAGTAACGAAATAACCTCTCATGGCAAAAGTCTCGATTTGAAGAGAATGGTCCGCAATTATTAAAATTACATTTGATTTACTTTCCTAAATCACAATCATTTCTTTTGAAACTAGAAGTTTTCGCAAACACTCCCATGGCATCTTCGAAACCTTTTATGTAAACTTATTATCTTAGATCTTATATAAATGCAAACCAAGTAAGGCATACAAGACCATCATAAATTAGTTAGAACAGTACAAGAACCAATAACACCGTCCCCATTTTGCGATGTGAAAGTATAAAGACTTGGTAGATCATTACATTTTGAGGTAACAAGAGACATGGATGAACTAATTGACCAACTAAACTACATTATTACATTTAGGGATAATTACAAAAAAACTATAGAATTTCGGAAATTACGTAAAAACATCCTTTAGGTTAGATCCGTCTTCAAGTATTTTTTTTTTGTTAATATTCAAGTACCTCTTAGTTTTTTTGTAATTAGCCCAAACCTTAGGGGTTTTTTGTAATTATCCATTATATTTGTATAGGAGGGTCTAATGGTTGAATTATCTTGACAGAACTCTTTCTCTCTCTCTCTCTCTCTTGTCTAGTTCAAAGCAACTTGGCTATTATCAATCCGTTGTTTAAGTTGAATAACATTCATTTACTTTGAAAGGAAGGGGAGAAGATTGATATGAAAAAGTTATAGTCCTTTGTTCAATTATTAATGGTGAGGCTATCCAATTAAGCGCTTTTAAATGAATAGATTGTGAAACAATATACTTTGGTACAGGGAATACAATCTATTGTAGAGTTTTGAGTAATCTTACTTGTTTTTCTAATTTCATTCATGGTAAAATCTAACTGCTAAACATGAATGTGGATGTAGTGGTGAATTCTTAAAGTTATGGTTCGTAA